>JALXJV020000016.1:27776224-28291495 GCA_024633595.2 Lepomis macrochirus | reverse complement strand
GTTTTGTCAAAACGTGTGTATAACGCTTCAGATGAGAACGAGTTGCTCTGCCAGGAACAGAAACAACTACAGTAGCCATCCTCAATGTTCGATGGCCATGAGTGCCCCATATCTACTAGCCCATTTATCAATGTTAGGTATTGTTAACTGCTGGGTTCACTTAATAACTTACTAGCTATATTAACTTAAACTAGCAAATCCTTATTAATTTAAGTGGCCTCACTGCATGCCATTTAGTCTAACTAGCTTTACTAAGTGCTCAGCCGGGTCCTCTTGCTTTCCATGTGCATTGAAGGCCACAGATGTTTGTCAGTGTGGTTTTTTTTTGGTTTTTTTTGAGTATCTTTGCTCCTGCTCTCTGCCTCTGACTTTCCGCGAGGATGCATTGAAGGGCAGGGAGATCCCAGAACAGAGCCATACTGGCAAACATAACTTACTGCAAAGCAAAGTTGGACACATTCAAAGCAAGTTTCTTTGATTAAAGTTGTCCTGATTGAATTGCGCTACATGCGGATCCCATGTTGGTGCCCCTTCATTATTCATCATTGATAATTACTTTAAAAACAGCAATGGAGCAACACACAGCGAGCATTGGAGAGAAAGTGATGAAGACGATGATGGTGATATGACGAAGAAGAGAGGAGGGACAACAGTGTCCAACAGAGACAGAGAGGAGAGGAGGGACAAACTGAATGTCAGAAAGAGATAAATCAACTGTATGATAAAGCGTTCTGGTCAGAAGCTGCCAGAGCTGCAGCTCCTCCTTTCCTCCTCTCACTGTCTGATGGAGGTTGATGACGGAGCAGAGCTCTGCTTTCCACAACTCAACTCCTCCTGCAGGAAGCCGACACTTCTTCGATCCGAAACTGTTTTTCTGCACACTCTTGTTTTCTCCATGTCTCTGTTCACTGTGGCTCTCAACCTGCTTGTCATCATCTCAGTCTCCCACTTCAGGCAGAGATCAATTTCTCAGCAGAGTTTTAGAAATACATGTGCTTCAAACTTGTAAACTTACATTTTCCACAGTTTACCACTTTATGTAATAATACTTTCCTCTTTCCCTCCAGGCAGCTCCACACACCCACCAACATCCTCCTCCTCTCTCTGGCTGTCTCAGACTTTCTTGTGGGCCTCCTGCTGATGCCGGTAGAAATCCTCCGAAAAACATCCTGCTGGTATCTTGGTGACCTCATGTGTTCTCTGTATATTTGTTTATCATGCAGTATTCCCTCTACCTCAGTAGGAAACATGGTCCTCGTCTCACTCGACCGATATGTTGCTATTTGTGACCCTCTGCATTATACCATCAGAATCACTGAGAGAAGAGTTAAACTCTGTGTTTGTCTGTGTTGGTTCTGTTCTGTTTTCTACTGCAGTATAGTTGTAAAAGATGACCTGATTCAACCAGGGAGGTATAATTCCTGTTATGGAGAGTGTGTGATTGTAGCTGACCATACTGTAGATGCAATTGACCTTGCCTTGACCTTTGTTGTTCCAGTTACTGTCATCATAGTTTTGTATATGAGAGTGTTTGTAGTGGCTGTGTCTCAGGCTCGTGCCATGCGCTCTCACATTACAGCTGTCACACTCCAACGTTCAGTGACTCTGACAGCGAAGAAATCTGAGCTGAAAGCAGCCAGGACTCTTGGTGTTCTTGTAGTTGTGTTCCTAATATGTTTATTCCCATATTATGGTGTGTCTCTTACAGTAGACAGCTTGCTCAGTACTTCTTCTGTTATCATTGGGCTCTATCTGTTTTATTCTAACTCTTGTCTAAACCCTGTGATTTATGCCATGTTCTACCCCTGGTTTAGAAAAGCAGTTAAACTCAATGTTACTCTTCAGATTCTGCAGCCTGGCTCCTGTGAGGCCAACATACTGTAGAGAGACTGTGATGTGACTGAAATGAGATTTGCTCTACAAATTTAACATTGAATTAAATACCAAAAATTGTATTAAAGTTTCTTTCTTCTCACTTTTTAAATAGTTTAAATAAATGGCTTATGTATATATTCATCAGTTGGTGGAAACTGAAAACTAAACAATGGGATTGTAACCCGTTTGCACACATATTCTGAATGCCTTCGGCACAATTCAAATGAGCCATTTTAATCTAGATTAATCTAGATTAATTAATCTATATCCAATCAAAATTAGATGTCCCATTTTTAAATTTATTTTAAATGCAAAAAGCTAAATAACTGACCCAGTTCAAACATCCAGAAATCAGAATAATCAGATCACAGAGCAGAAATGCTCTTCATATATAAGAAGGAACAATATAAACATAAACATAAGCACCATTTATCTGTTCAGTATGAACATATTAATAGTCTCTTCTCTCAGTAAACATTTTAAACTAAAACACACAAACTCATAAGGTAAACCCAAAATCAGAAATACAATGAATTCTAGGGGTTCAAAAGTCTTTGTTACACACAGTATCATGTATAGTGAAATACAATATCTTACACGCTTTTAGGCCGTGGTTAAATTAAATGAGAATTAGAAAAAATACATTTATGATTAAAAAAAATTAAAATAGGTAATATAAGTGTACAATGGCCTGGCATGTGCACTTGTAAATACAAGTACATGGCAACTGTAAGGGAAATTAGACAGAATGGGTGTGAATTTAACTGTTTTATGACAGGCAGGGTTTTTCTTTGTCTGCCACACAGAAATTGTATAGGCCATTTTTGTATGCACTAAATGATGAAATACCATTCAGCTAATTTAATGTCTAATGTTCACTATATTTACAAAAAAACATGGATGTTTGCATGCACTACATGACACTATATCCAACCTACTTAACAGTAGGGCTGCAACTAATGATTATTTGTTAGTCATGACATGAAGGAACTGGGTGGACAGAGTAAAATGGGTTGCTTGATTTCTTTCAGCTCCAAACGCAGAAAGAAACAGGATTAACCAAAGAAAAAACACAAGACAAACCCGGTAGGACGTCAGCCTAGGAGGAGAGGCAACAAAAGACTGATCAGTCCTGGCTAAATAAGCTCTGAAGGTAGAGCTGCACAGGTGATTGCCCAGCCAAATCAGCCTCCCTGCCTGCAGCCTCCTGCAGGAGAAGGAAGCAGGCAGGGGGAGGGTCCGTAACAGTTGAAAATCAAATGTGTACCCAATGGTGGAATATTCAAATATTCAAATATTTGGCTCCAGCCCTACTACATACCTATAAAAGCCATAACCGAGACCAATGAGCTGATGTACACCACAGCAACAGTGAGTGCTAGAGATGCTTGGCTATAAGATAAACACCTAAAGCCACAAAGAGCATTAACCCCAATGGAGGAGAGGACTAGAGGCCAAGATCAAGGCAACACGAAGAGAGGTCAGTGAGCTCTCAGAGCTACAGAAAGGTGCAAGGAAGGGACTACCTAAGAAATACATCAAGCTGTTGATACCTGTGGCTCTGGAGACTGCCAAACAAAGACTTACCACTCTGGCTACCCGCCAAAAGAGATACAAGGGAGAAGCAGAAGTCAGGAGAATAAACCAGATGTTCACCACCGAACCATCCAGAGTGTACTCTCAGGTAATAACACAAGATCAGATCCACCCAGGGCTAAGACTGAACGATACTGGAAGAAGAGTACAGAAAGAGGCATCCCACAACACCAGTGCTCAGTGGCTAGTGGATCTCAGAACCGATCACAGCCATCTCCCAGAACAAGATCCAGTAACCATTACAATGGCAGATATCCAAGAAAATGTGGCAGGTATGAAGAGCTGGACAGCACCAGGCCCTGACATGATCCACACCTACTAGCTGAAGAAACTAACTGCACTTCATGAACGCTGTCGTGGAAATTTAGATTACTGGTGAGAGGTTAGGCAAATAATTGAGTTACAACCAACCGTTGTCTTTGAAGAATTTATTTAACAAAAGAGAATAAACAGAGAAGTACTACAACAAAATCAGCTGGACCAGAGGTTCTGTCTTCTAAGACAGTCACTAACGTCTGGCCAAGAACAAAGGGGTGCATAGTCATTTACACAGTCTGGGTATCTATGTTTTGGGAACAAAAAGATCCTCTGCCTGCTCTGCCTGGTCCCAAACAAAACAGGAGAGGAACAGAAAACAACTCCACATCCTTGACTTAAACCCTACACATATGTGGACTAGCAGAATGAGAATAATAATAAAAGGAACACGTTGAAGCTTAAACAATGTATAAGACATAATAATAATAATAAGAGAAAAATAGCACTATTATAAGTACTTACATAAATGAGTAAGTGTAAGAAGAATACAATTTTCTGCCCTTACAAAAGCCTGGCAGCACAAATGAACCAACTGCTGATGGATGGGACCCACCCAGAATGGTTAACCCAAGGACAGACAATCTTGATCATGAAGGATCCCCAGAAGCGAACAATCCTATCCAACTACTGGCCAATAACCTGTCTCTGCACAACATGGAAGCTCCTGTCAGGCATCATAGTAGCTAAAATGAGTAGACACATGGTTCAATACATGGACAGGGCCCAGAAGTGAATGGGCAGCAATACCAGGGGAGCCAAGCTACTGGTTGATAGAGCAGTCACTTGAGACTGCAAGACCAGACAGACCAATCTGTGAATTGCCTGGATTGACTACAAGACAGCCTATGACTCAATGCCACATACATGGTTACTGGAATGCTTGGAAATATACAATACAATATATAAACAACAGGACACTAATAGCCTTCATCAAGAACGCAATGGGGCTGTGGAAAACAAGTCTGGAAGCCAACTGAAAGCCAATTGCGCAAGTCACCATCAAGTGTGGCATATACTAAGGTGATGCACTAATCCTGCTGCTGTTCTCCATAGGCCTGAACCCCCTCAGCCAGATCATAACAAAGACTGGCTACGGATACCGGTTCCAAAGTGGAACAACCATCAGTCACCTCCTCTACATGGACTACCACACCAGCACATAACAGCAGGATGTAAGATGCCATAAGCCGTCTCCAATGGTGCTTCAGAGAATATGGTAGTACATCCAACCGGCCTCACAACCGCAGACCATGTGTAACCACACCAGTCCAGGACCAGGACAGCATCTTCACCACCAAGATCATCTGAGACCAGCCACCTGGACAGATGTTGCAACAATCGGTTTGCATAACCACAGAATTTCTGCACAAACTGTCAGGAACTGTCGCAGGGAAGCTCATCTACTGCTCATCATACTCATGGGGGTCTCAACCTGACTGCAACTTCGCACAGCCATTGAAGAGGAGTGGACCAACATTCCACAGGCCACAATCAACAACCTGATCAACTCTATGCGAAGGAGATGTGTTGCACTGCGTGAGGCAAATGGTGCGCACACCAGATACTGGTTTCTAGACCTCCCAATACAGTGAAACTGCACATTTTCAAGTGGTTTATTATTATCTCCAGCCTAAGGCACACCTGTGCAATACCCATGCTGTCTGACCATGTACAGACACAGCCCCTTCTGTTGGTATGGGGGAGGCGCTAATCAGTAGTTCAGTTGTTCACTAATGTATGGCCAAAAGAACTGTCGTCCTTGCCAGCTAATTCTGCTTCTACTGCTCTAGCAGAAATGTAATTATTATAGCTTCACTTCCGTGTGGTAAACACTGGGGAAGAAAATAAATATTTTTTTGTGACAATGAGGCCACTATTAATATCCACAATACTATTAACTAAGGGCACACAACTTATCCATTTATTAATAGATTTGTTTTGCATCATCTGTGTTAAGTAATTTTATTGTTTGAGCAGCTCATATTTCAGGCTTCGGCAATAATATTGCTGATTCCACATCAGCCAATGTCCCCACTCAGTGCCACTCACACCTTCCCAAGGGAGTTGTGACTGAGGTGTGAATTTAACATTTATAATGAGAAAAAAAACGATTTCGATGAAAGATCACTACAACAGACAGAATGAGATCATGGATACCGGAATTGAAATTACTTTCCTCTGCAGTTTATCGGGAAGGAGCTCAGAGTTGATGCGTTGCTCCCTTGCATTGACAGGCAGTTGGAGTTTATAGTAAGTCATTAAAGAAGTAGCTTGTCATATGCTAAGTCAAATGAAAAAGAAGGAAGTCAAGTTATTTATTTACATAGCACATTTCATACAGCAATTATATACTCCATGTGCTTCAAAACAACAAAAGGACAATGGCGCATGACATGACTAATCCTCCAAGTAGTTAGAGCTTGTATAATCCTATATAAGTCTAATATTTATATGTGTACTGATGAGAGAAGATAAAAGCAGAAATATAAAACATCTATAAACATTGTAAAAACAAATAATGACAATAAAAGCAGGAATTTTAAAAAATGGATAAAAGATAAAACCATCAATATAAAAAGATGGTGGAAGGTGGAAGGTAAAATAAAGTCATTAAATATAATTAAAATAATAGATAGATAAACCCCGTACTTACCGGTTTACGGTTGTCACAAACCACACACAAACAGCAGAGCGAGCAGACACTCACTAGAGACACCAACTTGATGAAGATTGTAAGCCAAAACACAGAAAACTACCAATCTTAAGTTTAACGCCCTTGGGAAGCGGAATGAGGTGTGTATTTTGTCTGTGTGTGGGTGCTGCGTGGTGAGGTTGTTCATGTTTCTTGTTGAATGTTGTTTAGTAGTGTGTAATATTGATGAAGAGCCATTCAGGTTGATGTATTAACTGTGTTTTAAAGGTTATTGTGTATATTGGTATAGAGTGATGGTAGTTTAATTTGTGTTTTTAATTAAGTTTACTGTTTGTGTATGAACGTACTTATGTTTGTATATTTTGTATATTTTTAAAGTTTTCACGTTGCTTGTATTGGACAAGGAGGAACTGAAATAAATAAAGAAACCGTAAAAGGCATCAGTCAAGACTCTCTGCATCTTGCTTTAACCAGCAAGGGCAGTTACATGGGGTATTGCAATAAAAGTGAATAACATGGCACTTCAGTTAGACCCATAGGTTTATGTTTTAAGATGGCTTTTAAAAGAGATGAATGTAAAGCAGGAAATGTGATATTACTGGATGCAAGAGCAAATTAGACTTAGTCTAGGTCAAATTTCTGCATTTCTGATTCTGATATGACTTAAGTACAAAGTAACACATTGCAAGAGATTGGACAGGATTCACTCTTACGTTGTTACTGTAATGCGTTGCACTGTAATTTGTTGAGAGAGCAGGTCAGTGTGATCCTGAAGACTATTTTACAGCACTGCATACCACAAAGGAAACAATTACAAAATAAGAACTGGAAACATAGAACACACCCCTCAGGTTTGACGTTCCTGTCTATTGAACCACAGATTTTTGTCCACAGCACAACAGATATCTTCATCAATTTACTGTAGGACATGTTTACAAAAAAAGTCCAATAGACATGTAGAAAAAAATGCAGATTATGAGGTGTTTAACCATTTTGCATGTAGTGACTCACTGTACACAATGAACTTATAAATACATGTTTTGGGGGTAAGACTACTCAACAGATAACCAGTACACTGTAATACATTGTGATTAACATACAAGCAATTGATGATGTAGGAAACAGCAGACAATTGTACATAATCATTTGCATAAATGTATCAAAGCTTGTGCAATTTGCAATTTCTCAAAAGACTGAGACATTGCTTTTACATATTATGTGTACAAGGGACTAGATGATGTGGAGGTTGAACAAGTAGAATTTCAATTCTGATTAAGAAATCAGAGATTGAGAAAGTGACTGAGAACAACTGCATTCTATAATGAAATACTGATCAGTCACATTTTTCCAAGATAAGATTTCCAAGATAAAAGTTAATCAAATTTACGTAGTGCTTCCTGTTGTTAGCGTTTTGTAGGTCAGTGTGGTGTAACAATGTTTGCTTTCTGAGTGAGAATTGTTGCCAGTGTTTTAGTTGAAAAAGTTTATTTTGAGACTTGTTTGTGTTTTGGTGGTTTGAGTAACTGGAGGTGAGATAGTTCTGTTTGGCCAAGATGCATGTTGGTAATGCAGACCAAGTGAAGAGTTTTGAAAAAGTGACTATTGTATCTTAGGAAAAAAAACTGTAATACTCTCTTGTATTACTCTCTTAATAATCTCTTGCTATCTGTCTGGAACAACATGGTATTTAGCTCCTCATACTGTATGTATTGTGGTATGGCTTTTCCACAAAAGGCATGTGGAAGGGCAGAGAGGTCAGCCCGTTCTCATTTCAGGGCGTCAGTGACAAAGCGTAGGTATTTTACACGAAAGGTGCCCTTTAGCATTTTATGGAGATGCACCCGGTGCGTCTGTAACACCCCCAAACAAGTTCCCAATTGACCAACCAGTGTATAAAATGAGCAGGCAACAATGGAACACACTGTACCAAATATAACCTCTGATTTTATTTATATAAAATAGGCATGTAAAGGGTGAAAATAAGGCGGAAGCTAAGATTATTAAAAGCGAAGTTCAAATGGGGAAAACTGTCAGTTAAACGGAAATGCAGTTTGTCATGGCTGGGTGTGCTCGACTTCGCCGTCCTGCGTGGGCAAAGCCAAACACCACAGGAACGGTCTGCTGTTGGTCACCGGCTGGTTGGTTGTAGTCTCACTGCTTGGGCCTCTGGTAACTCTACTAAGTAGCGGTGGCTCCGCACTGGCAGTTCCCCAGACCTCGACCCAGCACTGCTGATACGCACACTCTGGCAACGTATCAGCAGCCTCAGCACACCCGCACACTGCACAGGAGACAAACAAAAGTGTACAAAAGTGTTAACTTAAACTAGCAAATCCTCATTAATTCAAGTGGCCTCACTGCATGTCATTTAGTCTAGCTGGCTTTTCTGGCTCAGCTTGGTCCTCTTGCTGGCATACACATTGAAGGCCACGAAAGTTTGCCAATGTGGTTGTTTTGAAGATCTTTGCTCCTGCTCTCTGCCAACACGTTCTCATCTCAATGCGTTATATCTGACGCTTTCATCCGGAGTGACAAAGCGTAAGGATTTTACGCTAAAGGTACCCTTCCGCGTCCGTATGAAATGCCCCCGTTTCCTACGTTACAGCAACACAACAACTACGCACCGGGTGCGTCTCCATAAAACGCTAAAGGGTACCTCTCGCGTAAAATACTTACCCTTTGTCACTCTTTTTCAAATCGTCGGTATATGACGCCCTGAGATGAGAACGGGCTGTCTCTGCCTCTGACTTTCCATGAGGATGCATTGAAGGACAGGGAGATCCCAGAACAGAGCCATACCGGTAAACATAACTCACCGCAAAGCAAATATCGGTTTCTTTGATTAAAGTTGTCCTGATTGAATTGAGCTACATGCAGATCCCATGTTGGTGCCCCTTAATTATTCATCATTACTAATTAATTTAGTGGTAATTAACTTACTGATACCTATCTTTGATATTTAATAACCAAAATACCCTACTAGATTGTCAACAGAAAGGGAGCAATACACAGGGAGGATTGGAGAGAAAGTGATAAAGATGATGATGGTGATATGACGAAGAAGAGAGGAGGGACATCAGTGTCCAACAGAGACAGAGAGAGAGGAGAGGAGGGACAAACTGAATGTCAGAAAGAGATAAATCAACTGTATGATAAAGCGTTCTGGTCAGAAGCTGCCAGAGCTGCAGCTCCTCCTTTCCTCCTCTCACTGTCTGATGGAGGTTGATGACGGAGCAGAGCTCTGCTTTCCACAACTCCTCAACTCCTCCTGCAGGAAGCCGACACTTCCTCGGTCCGAAACTGTGTTTCTGCACACTCTTGTGTTCTCCATCTCTCTGCTCACTGTGGCTCTCAACCTGCTTGTCATCATCTCAGTCTCCCACTTCAGGCAGAGATCAATTTTGCAGCAGCGTTTTAGAAATACATGTACTTCCAACTTTTAAACTTACATTTTCCACAGTTTACCACTATATGTAATAATACTTTCCTCTTTCCCTCCAGGCAGCTCCACACACCCACCAACATCCTCCTCCTCTCTCTGGCTGTCTCAGACTTTCTTGTGGGCCTCCTGCTGATGCCGGTAGAAATCCTCAGGAAAACATCCTGCTGGTATCTTGGTGACCTCATGTGTTCTCTGTATATTTGTTTATCATGCAGTATTCCCTCTACCTCAGTAGGAAACATGGTCCTCGTCTCACTCGACCGATATGTTGCTATTTGTGACCCTCTGCATTATACCATCAGAATCACTGAGAGAAGAGTTAAACTCTGTGTTTGTCTGTGTTGGTTCTGTTCTGTTTTCTACTGCAGTGTAGTTCTAAAAGATGACCTGACTCAACCAGGGAGGTATAATTCCTGTTACGGTGAGTGTGTGATTGTAGCTAACCATGTTGCAGATGCAATTGACCTTGCCTTGACCTTTATTGTTCCAGTTACTGTCATCATAGTTCTGTATATGAGAGTGTTTGTAGTGGCTGTGTCTCAGGCTCGTGCCATGCGCTCTCACATTACAGCTGTCACACTCCAACGTTCAGTGACTTTAACAGCGAAGAAATCTGAGCTGAAAGCAGCCAGGACTCTTGGTGTTCTTGTAGTTGTGTTCCTATTATGTTTGTTCCCATATTATGGTGTGACACTTGCAGAGGACAGCTTTCTCAATACTGCATCCGCATTCCTTGGAATCTATCTGTTTTATTCTAACTCTTGTCTAAACCCTGTGATTTATGCCATGTTCTACCCCTGGTTTAGAAAATCAGTTAAACTCATTGTTACTCTTCAGATTCTGCAGCCTGGCTCCTGTGAGGCCAAAATATTGTAGAGAGGCTGTGGTGTGACTGAAATGAGATCTGCTCTACAAATTTAACATTGAATTCAAATGCCAAAAATTGTATTAAAGTCTCTTTCTTCTCTCTTTTTAAATAGTATGTAAACGGCTTATGTATATATTTACCAGTTGGTGGAAACTGAAAACTAAACAATAGGATTATAATTCCTTTGTCCTATCCCTATATCCAATCAAACGTTACAGGAGAGGTGGGTGTACACAATGACTGTGGATCCATGTGAAATTTGGATCCACTTGCCAATTATCAATACTTTCTGCTACAGACACATCTCCTTTTGCATATAAACTGGTATTTATATACACATCTGTAAACTCAAATTAATTAATCACAACATTTCAGATGTTCCATTTTGTAAGTTATTTTAAATGCAAAAAGCTAAATACCTGACCCAGTTCAAACATCCAAAAATCAGAATATCACAGAGCAGAAATGCTATTCATCTATGAGAAGGAACAATATAAACTATATCATAAGCACCATTTCTCTGTTCAGTATGAACATTTTAATATTCTCTTCTCTCAGTAAACCTTTTTTTAGACTTTTGACGGAGGGAATCAAAAGAAAAAAAACACACACTTAAAAGGTAAACCCAACAGAAAAACACAAAAATATAGATAAAATCAGAAATACAATGAATTTTATAGGTCTTTGTCACACACCTTATCATGTATAGTAAATCTATCGTCTCATACCTTTTTAGGCTGTAGTTAAATAAAATGAGAATTAGAAAAAATACATTTATGAACATTAAAAAATACAAAAATGGGTAATATAAGTATTAAAATGATAAAGTGTACAACGACCTGGCTTGTGCACTTGTATATGCAAGTACATGTGGCAACTGTAATGGAAACTATCCAATACATTTTGTAAACTCTTTAGTGCAAACAGGCAAATGTGCAGAGAATGGGTCTGAAATTAACCTTTTTATGGCAGGCAGGGTTTTATTTGTCTCCCACACAGAAATTATATCGGCCACTTTTGTATGCACTAAATGATGGAAAACCATTCAGCTCATTTAGGCATAATTTAATGTGCAATGTTCATTTTCAATGTTCATTATATTTACACAAAAACATTACATGGATGTTTGAATGCACTAAGGGACTCGTGTCTTCCAGTACATGACTTGAATGAAGTGTTTTGGTGGTTTGAATGACTTTTGGTGGTGAGATTAATTGTTTGGCCAAGATGCATGTTGGTAATGCAGACTGTGTGAAGAGTTTAAAAAGTGGCTTTATTTTTGACCATTGCATCTCAGCAAATGAAAAAAAAAACGGTAGTTACGTATTGTAACTCCAGATTGTATGAGTATAGGCGCAGCCCTCTAAGGCTATCGCTAATGGGTTTACCCCCTCCTCTGCCTGTGCAGCACTATATACAACGGTGAGACCTGGGGTGTTTCTCAAAACCAAGAATGCAAAGAACGGACTTGGGTTCTTGGGGAGAACATTCTTGCCAGTTGTTCTTGGAAGAATGAACTTGCAATGTCACAAACACACAAAACTCTGCTGACGGTTTGAGAGAATGCGTTCTTGCTCAATTGCACAATACCCCAAGCGCCGAGGTTGCCTTCTCTAAATGGCTCTAATTATGAATGTAATGACATGACAGACAGAATGTAATGACAGAATAACAGCGGTACAAACGTTAAAACTATCTTCCAGCTGTGGGTCTTTACTCTGCCATGCTGGCTACGGTGGTCTGCGTGTCTGAGGGCTCTGTACGCTGACTGGCAGGCCGGTGTAACACCAAAATCTGTGACTTATCAGATTCTGTGACTACACCCAAACGATGATGTTTTCCTAACCATAACCAAGTACTTTTGTGCTTAAACCCAACCAAGTACTTTTTGTGCCTAATCCCAACCAAGCTACAACCGCGTCACATCTGTCAACAAAGCCTCTGACGCTTAACTTCCCATTTGGGTCACAGAATCTGATAGGTCACACATTTTGGTGTCACACCAGCTCGTAAGCTTCTCCCGCGGGCTGATTCGCTAGCTCCCCCCGCTGATGGTTGCGGAGCATCACAACTCCGAAAACGTTTGAGCACATTTTCGATTCGCCATCATTTACAGTAAAACTGCCAATATCCAACATCTACACAGTTGATTTCTCACCTCAAAACTTTTCAGAAGTGGATTTAGTGATGAAATAATGTATGAAAACAGTAAAAAACCTTCTGTTGTCGGCCTCTGTCTCAGCTTCTTTCCGCTGCTCACTTGAATGCCGAAATGAATGCTGGGATATCTCTGCCGTCAAGTTCACACAAGTTACCACCCGATGCATCCTTGGTAAAATGGGCGTGTCAAAAACACTTCTGGGATTTTTAACCGTTCTTGCCAAAATGCCAATGTGTGTATTGGGACAGTACTTGGGCAACAAAAGATGACGTTTCACAAGAACACAAGTACAGACAAGAACACAGATTGAGAAAGGCCCCTGGCCTTTTGCTCCCATAGTGCCCTTACTTCAGCACTGAGGTGTGCCAAATCCCACTGTGAAGCTACAGGCTGCATCACCAGCCTGTTGCTTCCATACCTTCCTCAGGAAACGCTTCACCAGAGGGTGAGCAAACACCGTCCTGTCACCAAAACCTTGTGACAGGACCAGATGGCGGCAGCGTAGGATTTAACCGTACTGAACGCCAGACCCCTGTCCATGAGCAGCTGGAGAAACGAAAACACCCCCGGCAGTGGACAGGCCACCGGTTCCAACCCTTGGTTCAAACACCAGCGTTGGAATGCTGACCATTTGGAGTAACAGGACTGAGTAGATGTGGCTCTCGATCCCTGGATGGTGCAAACCACCTCAGGGAGACCCTCCATGCGCCACCTCTCAGTGGTCAGACCCCGAGAAACGGATAACTCCTGATCAACCCCCCCCCCCCCCCCCCCCCCCCTCTCGGTTGGCAAGCAGAACCACCTCTGTCACAGGGATTTATGCCATGTTCTACCCCTGGTTTAGAAAATCAGTTAAACTCATTGTTACTCTTCAGATTCTGCAGCCTGGCTCCTGTGAGGCCAACAGAGAGAGCCTGTGGTGTGACCCAAATGAGATCTGTTCTACAAATTTAACAACAGCTTATGTATATATTGACTAGTTGGTGGAAACTAAACATTGGGATTATAATTCCTATATCCTATCCCAATATTCAAACAAATGTCACAGGAGAGGTGGGTGAAGCCTGTAGGAGGAGAAAATGGATCAGCATTTGTGTACTCAATGACTGTTGTCCAAAACCATGGGAAATTTGGATCCACTTGCCAATTATTAATACTTTGTGCTACATTTACATTTCCTTTTGTATATAAACTGGTATTTATATACACATCTGTAAACTCAAACGAAGTAATCACAACATTGTATAATTTATTTTAAATGCAAAAAGCTATATAACTGACCCAGTTAAAACATTCAGAAATCAGAATAATCAGATCACAGAGCAGCAATGCTCTTCATCTATAGGAATGGACAATATAAACTACATTTCTCTGTATGAACATCGTAATAGTCTTTTCTCTCAGTAAACCTTTTTTCAGACGTTTTTTCAGGGAAACAAAACAAAAAACACAAACACACTTAACAAGGTAAACCCAACAGAACAATATACATAAAATCAGAAATACAATGAATTTTAGGGGTTCAAAAGTCTTTGTCACTCACAATATCATGTAAAGTGAAATCCAGTGTCTCATAACTTTTTAGGCCGTGGTTAAATAAATTGAGAATTAGAAAAAATACATTTATGAACATTAAAAAATACAAAAATAGGTAATGGCCTGGTGTGTGCACATCTAAATGTGTACATGTACACTGTAAAACGGGAAACTATACAGAATGGGTCTGAAATTAACTTTTTTATGGCAGGCAGGGTTTTGTATCGGCCACTTTTGTATGCAGTAAATGATGAAATGCCATTGTGCTCATTTAGGCATAATGAAATGTTCATGTTCAATGTTTATTGCATGCTCTAAGGGACTCGTTTCTTTCACTACATGACTCTAAATCCAACTTACTCAACAGTATGGCTGCAACTAATGATTATTTCTATTATCGATTAATCTCTGTTTCTCAATTAATCAATTAGTTGTCTGGTCGTGTGTATAAAGCCTCTACTTCTGCTGCAATAGAGGCTCAAAATTTGTATTGAAACAACTGATAAGCATTTCTAAATGAAGATATCATTGAAACATTGAGAAATGCTTAATAAAATGATTATTAACTAGTCCTAAAGCCGGCAAACCCCAAATTAACACTACGCTGCATGCCTGTATCTATGCTGGGGAATGTAGTGACCCAAAACTCAGTGGTCGCTTTACTTAAAGAGCAAAATAAAATAAAGTTAAGGTACCTTGTACAAGATGAGTGTTAATCCTAGCAGTTTCACTCTGCTCTTTGTAGTCCAGCGAAAAACAGCTTGGCGCTCACAGTCAGCTTCACAGCAAAGTCCAATGCCAGGCCACGTGCGTGGTCCACACCCGGTCACCATCTGCTTGTACTTGTATCAAGTATTTGTATTGTATCTCCAATTTCATATTGCTAATGAAGCTTTTACTTCTGTAATTCTGTCACTTTCATCTTTTTCCTACTCTACATTTTATAAATTAAAGATGACTGAATTACTATTACAGTTTGTTGGCAAAAATCCACGCATTTGACTCTCAAGCCAAAAATATAGAATGGGTTACACTAAACTGAATTACAAATAACTATGGATTTCACATTGTCTGCTGTATGCAGGTAGAACTGAAACATGAAAAGCAATGCAGTTGTTGTAATGCCATCAACTGTTTGTATTTAGAAAGTCATTGTGTTATAATGGGGTGGAACAGTGGTCCGGTGGATAGCGCTGTGACGTCATAGCAAGAAAGTTGCAGGTTCAAACCCTGGTTGCCCTGGCCTTGTCGGGGTTTGTGGTGGAGAGGTGTTGGTTGGTGGACCCAAACGCGGACACGGAGTGGAGCAGGTATAGTGCAAACGGTTTATTAAAGCAAAACAAAAGGCGAGCACCCTTACTAAGTGGCTGAGAATCTCCCAGAGAATTAATAGTCCAACAAAACAGAAAATCCAAACAGGGGCAGATCCAGAGCAGAGCCGAGACAAGGCAGGCACAGAGCAACACATGACAGCGCGTCAACATGCAACAATGACTGGACAGGGAATGAACAGAAGCACCACGGACAAATGAGCAGGGCGGAAGGAACACAGGTGAGTGGGATCAGGGCTAACGAGGCAGGCAGAGAGACAGCAGGGGGAAAGAGAGAGACACTCACAGATGCAAAACACAAGACCATACATTAACTGGAAACAAAAGCATTTAGTGGACAAGTGAGCAGAGGAATACAGGGGGAACAGACACAAGCAAACAGATCACAAATAACCACCAACAGGAGCACAGACTGAAGCAAAGATAACACAAAACTTAGAGCAGACATGGGCGAAACACAGAACTAGGACAAAGGGCTGAAATGCAGAGCTAAACCTAAGAGGCAAGACAGACACTAAGTAAACTTAACGATGCAGATGAATGACATAATAAGGCTACACAGAGAACACAAAGAGCAGGACCCGAACCTAAAGAACAACTGACTAACAAAATGAAATAGGAAACAGACGGAACCAACTGGGAAACAGGACAACACTTAACACAGACATGAACTAGGTTACTGGACACAGGACAGCAGACAGGAGTGAAACCCCAAAGAACAGACTAAATAACAGATACTGAACAGATCAAATAACAAAAACTCACAGAAGGCTAAACATAAACATGGCCGACAGGCAGAACGTGACAGGCCTTTCTGTGTGGACTTTGCATGTTCTTCCCATGTCTGCATGGGTTCTCTTCGGGTGCTCTGGCTTCCTTCCACCATCCAAAGACATGCATACTACGTTAACTGGTGACCCTAAATTGTCTTTAGGTGTTTGGTTTTTTTGGCTCCAGCCCCTGCGACTCTGTACGCAGGATAAGCAGATCTGTTCCTTTTGGAAAGAAAAAGTGCTAGTGTATTGTTAGAATGATTTAATTTTGAGTCAGATTTGCTGTGTTTTGATTTTGAGAAAAATAAACAGTATAATCAGAAATATTCTCTAATGCTAAATACTGCTTCCTTAGAATCATTTTTAATTCAGATTACTCTTAACACTTAAACCTCAGTAGTAGTATTGCACTTACATATAAAATATCTTGCTTCATCACATTAAACACTTATTTTTCTTAAACTGCAACAATCCCGACGATGTAAAACAAATACACAAAGAAAACGGCGGTGGCGGCGTTCCATTACAACCATGCTTTAACTCCGGTCCACATAACACAGCTAGCATACAGGCTACACTGGAGACTACACCTTTAGCCTGCTAATTGTGCATACATAAATCGCTACAGTCAGTAATATTTACTTTCCGCATATTCCTTACTATATTAAACACATACATAAATCATTTAAATAAAATACAACCCTCGTTCTTACCTGTTAAAGGGGAAATAGAAAGTACAACACGGACACGATGTGGCTTCAGTCAAGTCCAATGTTGTAATGGACGAACGTAAGCCACACGTTCCGTACACAGGCTGAACGAGGCATGAGCAATCGTTAACAGATTCTCCAATCACAAACTGGAACTTACTACTATACGTCAAAAAGAAAGTGAAACTTATGTAAACAAGCAAACACTGCATATTATGATTTAAGATGCATTTCCCCAAAATCATATAAAAGTTAAGTAAAACAGCATTTTAAACACAGATCGTCTTTTCTTATTAACCCTTTTAGCCTCTCTCACCCAAAATGCAATGGATTACTGATCTACAGATCAGTAGTGTATTTTAACTTTGTCCTGTTTTATAAAGTAAAGCATTATCACTTGTTTTTACCCAAACAGTGCAATTATTCAAAACATTTAAGTTTTTACAACAGACAGAATGAGATCATGGATACCGGAATTGAAAATACTTTCCTCTGCAGTTGCTGTCTGCTGTCATATACTAAGTCAAATGAAAAAGAAGGAAGTCAAGTCATTTATTTATATAGCACATTTCAAACAGCAATTATAGACTCCATGTACTTCAAAACAAAAGAACAATGGCGCATGACATGACTAATCCTCCAAGTAGTTAGAGCTTGTATAATCCTATATAAGTCTAATATTTATATACTGATAAGAGAAGATAAAAGCAGAAATATAAAAACATCTATAAACATTAATAAAAAAATATGAAACAGATAAGATAAATACAATTAAACAGAAATATAAAAACAAATAATGACAATAAAAGCAGGAATTTTAAAAAATGGATAACAGATAAAACCATCAATATAAAAAGATGGTATAAGGTGGAAGGTAAAATAAAGTCATTAAATGTAATTAAAATAATAGATAAACCCCGTACTTACCGGTTTACGGTTGTCACAAACCACACACAAACAGCAGAGCGAGCAGACACAGTGCACACACTAGAGACGCCAACTTTATGAAGATTGTAAGCCAAAACAAAGGAAACTACCAATCTTAAATTTAACGCCCTTGGGAAGCGGAACGAGGTGTGTATTTTGTCTGTGTGTGGGTGCTGCGTTTTGAGGTTGTTCATGTTTATTGTTGAATGTTGTTTAGTAGTGTGTAATATCGACGAAGAGCCATTCAGGTTGATGTATTAACTGTGCTTTAAAGGTTATTGTGTATATTGGTATAGAGTAATGGTAGTTTAATTTGTGTTTTTAAGTAGGTTTACTGTTTTCCATGTTGATTTTAGATTTTTCTCAAAAGCAATGTGTGTATGTACTTATGTTTGTATATTTTGTATATTTTTATAGTTTGCACGTTGCATAAAGAAACCATAAATAAAGAAACTGCAAAAGGCATCAGTTAGACCCATAAGTTTGCGAGAAGAAATATGTTTTAAAATGGCTTTTAAAAGAGTTGAATGTAAAGCAGGAAATGTGATATTACTGGGTGCAAGAGCAAATTAGACTTAGTCTAAGTCATATTTCTGCATTTCTGATTCTGATATGGCTTATCAATTTTACAAAGTACAAAGTAACACATTGCAAGAGATTGGACAGCATTCACTATTACATTGTTACTGTATGCGCTGTAATTTTTTGAGAGAGCATGTCAGTGTGATGCAGAAGACTATTTTACAGCACTGCATACCATAAAGGAAACAATTACAAAATATGAAGTGGAAACATAGAACACACCCCCTCAGGTTTGACGTTCCTGTCTATTGAACCACAGATTTTTATCCACAGCACAACAGATATCTTCATCAATTTACTGTAGGACGTGTTTACAAAAAAAGTCCAATAGACATGTAGAAAAAATGCAGAATGTGAGGTGTTTAACCATTTTGCATGTAGTGACTCACTGTACACAATGAACTTATAAATACATGTTTTGGGGGTAAGACTACTCAACAGATAACCAGTACACTGTAATACATTGTGATTAACATACAAGCAATTGATGATGTAGGAAACAGCAGACAATTGTACATAATCATTTGCATAAATGTATCAAAGCTTGTGCAATTTGCAATTTCTCAAAAGACTGAGACATTGCTTTTACATATTATGTGTACAAGGGACTAGATGATGTGGAGGTTGAACAAGTAGAATTTCAATTCTGATTAAGAAATCAGAGATTGAGAAAGTGACTGAGAACAACTGCATTCTATAATGAAATACTGATCAGTCACATTTCCAAGAGAAAAGTTAATCAAATTTACGTAGTGCTTCCTGTTGTTAGCGTTTTGTAGTTCAGTGTGGTGTAACAATGTTTGCTTTCTGAGTGAGAATTGTTGCCAGTGTTTTAGTTGAACAAGTTTATTTTGAGACTTGTTTCGGTGGTTTGAGTAACTGGAGGTGAGATTAACTGTTTGGCCAAGATGCATGTTGGTAACGCAGACCAAGTGAAGAGTTTTGAAAAAGTCACCATTGTATCTAAAAAACTGTAATACTCTCTTGTATTACTCTCTTAATAATCTCTTGCTATCTGTCTGGAACAACATGGTATTTAGCTCCTCATACTGTATGCCAAGCTGCCGTGAAGGACATGTTGATAAAAAGCAACAACAAAAAAAAACATTGTGGTATGGCTTTTCCCCAAAAGGCACGTGGAAGGGCAGAGAGGTCCTGGAACAGAGCCATAAGTCCAGCAATAATAACAACAGCCTTTCTTTGTGTCCTCAGCCCATCTTGCAGGCTCCTACAGAGTGCTACACTACTCATTCTCTCCACTCAGGCGTCATGTACACACACTTGACAAGCGTAGTCATTTCACGTAAAATGTCGATTTTTCATGTATAGGAGACGCCTCCTGGGTTGAAAGGAAAACGCTAGTAGAGCGTCCAGTTGCTAACAAGCTAGCTAGCTTTTAAAGTTTGTGTTTAAGTCGTTGACAGTCCTCCAGAGAACGTATTCTAACCTTAACCATCACAGTAGTTTATGCCTAAACCTAAGTAAATATATGTTGACCAGCTCACACTACAGCTAGTAGGGTTAGCCTCCTTTGTGTTGCAACGCATTAGCAAACTGCAGCGTAACATACACATGCAGAATCGGCGTTTTGCCTAAAATAGCCATTGTTTTGTCAAAGCATGCGTATATGACGCTTCAGATGAGAACGGGTTGCTCCTCTAGAAGCAGAAACAATTGCAGCATCCATCGCTCCTGTCCTGGCACTCAAGGGTAGGGGCTGTTGGTCATCATATGCCTATCTAGCTACCTTTGGCCCAATGCTCATGCCATCCTTGATGTTCAATGGGCATGAGTGCCCCATATCTGCTAGCTCATTTCAATGTTACGTATATTAATTACTGGGATTACTTAATAACTTACTAGCTATGTTAACTTAAACTAGCCAATCCTTATTAATTCAAGTGGCCTCACTGCATTTCTGGCTTTACGAAGCTCAGCTTGGTCCTCTTGCTGGCATGCTCAATGAAGGCCACGAAAGTTTGCCAGTGTGGTTGTTTTGAAGGTCTTTGCTCCTGCTCTCTGCCTCTGACTTTCCTCGAGGATGCATTGAAGGACAGGGAGATCCCAGAACAGAGCCATACCGGCGAACATAACTTACTGCAAAGCAAATATCAGATTATTTGATTAAAGTTGTCCTGATTGAATTGCGCTACATGCAGATCCCATGCCCTTCATTATTCATCATTACTAATTAGTTTAGTGGTAATAATTAACTTCATACTGATACCTATCTTTGATATTTAATAACCAAAATACCCTACTAGTCTGTCAACAGAAAGGGAGCAATACACAGGGAGGATTGGAGAGAAAGTGATGAAGATGATGATGGTGATATGAAGAAGAAGAGAGGAGGGACATCAGTGTCCAACAGAAACTGAGAGCGTGAGGAGAGGAGGGACAAACTGAATGTCACAACGAGATAAATCAACTGTATGATAAAGCGTTCTGGTCAGAAGCTGCCAGAGCTGCAGCTCCTCCTTTCCTCCTCTCACTGTCTGATGGAGGTTGATGACGGAGCAGAGCTCTGCTTTCCACAACTCAACTCCTCCTGCAGGAAGCCGACACTTCTTCGATCCGAAACTGTTTTTCTGCACACTCTTGTTTTCTCCATGTCTCTGTTCACTGTGGCTCTCAACCTGCTTGTCATCATCTCAGTCTCCCACTTCAGGCAGAGATCAATTTCTCAGCAGCGTTTTACAAATACATGTACTTCAAACTTGTAAACTTACATTTTCCACTATATGTAATAATGCTTTCTCTTTCCCTCCAGGCAGCTCCACACACCCACCAACATCCTCCTCCTCTCTCTGGCTGTCTCAGACTTTCTTGTGGGCCTCCTGCTGATGCCGGAGAAATCCTCAGAAAAACATCCTGCTGGTATCTTTGTGACCTTGTGTGTTCTCTGTATATTTGTGTATCATACATTATTCCCTCTACCTCAGTAGGAAACATGGTCCTCATCTCACTCGACCGATATGTTGCTATTTGTCACCCTCTGCATTATACCACCAGAATCACTGAGAGAAGAGTTAAACTCTGTGTTTGTCTGTGTTGGTTCTGTTCTGTTTTCTACTGCAGTGTAGTTCTAAAAGATGACCTGACTCAACCAGGGAGGTATAATTCCTGTTACGGTGAGTGTGTGATTGTAGCTAACCATGTTGCAGATGCAATTGACCTTGCCTTGACCTTTATTGTTCCAGTTACTGTCATCATAGTTCTGTATATGAGAGTGTTTGTAGTTGCTGTGTCTCAGGCTCGTGCCATGCGCTCTCACATTACAGCTGTCACACTCCAACGTTCAGTGACTCTAACAGCAAAGAAATCTGAGCTGAAAGCAGCCAGGACTCTTGGTGTTCTTGTAGTTGTGTTCCTAACATGTTTATTCCCATATTATGGTGTGTCTCTTGCAGTAGACAGCTTGCTCAGTGCTTCTTCTGTTATCATTGGGCTCTATCTGTTTTATTGTAACTCTTGTCTAAACCCTGTGATTTATGCCATGTTCTACCCCTGGTTTAGAAAAGCAGTTAAACTCATTGTTACTCTTCAGATTCTGCAGCCTGGCTCCTGTGAGGCCAACATACTGTAGAGAGACTGTGGTGCGACTGAAATGAGATCTGCTTTACAAACTTAATTAAATACCAAAAATTGGCACACAAGAGTGTGCAGAAAAACAGTTTCGGACCTTCTCTCTTTTTAAATAGTATATAAACAGATTTGCTAGTTGGTGGAAACTGAAAACTAAACAATTGGGATTATAATCCCTATATCCAAACAAATGCCACAGGAGAGGTGCATGTACACAATGACTGCTGTCCAAAACCATGTGAATTTTCCACTTGCCAATTATCAATACTCTGTGCTACAGACACATTTCCTTTAATATGTAAACTGTGAATTAATCACAACATTTGAGATGTCCCATGTCATAATTTATTTTAAACGCAAAAAGCTAAATAACTGACCCAGGAACAATATAAGCTATATCATAAGCGTCATTTTTCTGTTTAGTAGGAACATATTAATATTCTGTTCTCTCAGTAAACCAGTTTTTATACTTTAGACAGGGGGAAACAAAACAAAACACACACACACACACACACACACACACACTCATAAGGTAAACCCAAACTCAGAAATACAATTTATTTTAGGGGTTCTAAAGTCTTGTTTATCATACAGAAACATACATTTGTGAATGATGATTAAAAAATACAAAAATACGTAATATAAGTATTAAAATGGCCTGAAAATTAACTTTTTTATGGCAGGCAGGGTTTTTCTTTGTCTCGCACACAGAAATTGTATCAGCCACTTTTGTGTGCACTAAATGAAGGAACATTCATTTACCAATACCATTCAACTCATTTAGGCATAATTTGATGTGTAATGTTCATGTTCAGTGGTCATCATATTTACATAAAAGCTTTACATGGATGTTGCATGCACTTAGGGACTCATGTTTTTCAGTACATGATTTGAATGAAGTGTTTTGGTGGTTTGAGTGACTTTTGGAGGTGAGATTAATTGTTTGGCCAAGATGCATGTTGGTAATGCAGACTGTGTGAAGAGCCAAATCGCACTTTGAAGCAACAGGCCGCATCACCGGCCTGTGCTTCCACACCCCCCTCAGGAAACGCTTCACCAGTGGGTGAGCAAACATCGTCCTGTCACCAAACCCTTGTGACAGGACCAGATGGCGGCAGCGTAGGTTTTAACCGAACGCCAGACCCTTGTCCATGAGCAGCTAGAGAAATGAAAGCACCCCAGCAGCGGACAGGCCACCGGTTCCAACTTTTAGTTCAAACACCAGCGTTGAAATGCTGACCATTTGGAGGAGTAATAGGACTGAGTAGAGGTGGCTCACTGAAACCCAATGAGTGTTCTCTCTGTTGGCGAACATATCCACCTCTGCAATGCCAAACTGGACCCAGATCTGGCGCCACTCGTCTGGGCGAGGGCCCCCCCTCGACATGATGTCTGCCCCTCTGTTCAACACTCTCCAGCATGTTTATGTGGAGAAGCATGTGGCCCTGCCACAGGCCGCCTACCACCTGAAAGAGGCAGGTTCCACCCAAGCCCATCAGGGATGCGTCTGTGAAGACTGAAATATGGGACGTGACTCTGCCCAGGGGAATCCCGACCGTCAAAGAGAAGGGGTCCCACCAGTAGGCTAGCTCCGACCCCACAGACAGAGAAATAGCAACCAGGTGCCGCCTATGTCTCACCAGGTCAACACGCAGGCGGATGAACCACTGCTGTAACCTCCTCGTGTGCCGAAGGCCCAGAGGGAACACCGTGTGAGCTGCTAACATGAGGCCCAAAAGCCTCATGATTGACAGAGCTGACACCACTACCCATGGAATAACAAGGTGGAGCAGCTCCACCAGAGCCTCCACTCTCTTCTGAGAGAGCCGCACTCTCCAGAGAGAGGAGTCAAGCACCACACCTAGGGGTAGGTGAGCCTCCGGGAGGGGAGAGGAGTGCTCTTCTTCCAGTTCACCATGAAACCCAGAGGAGACAGGTGTGCAATGAGCTCAGCCGTCTGGTGCACCTGCCGCCAGTCCACGGTTGGGGTTGAGCCCAGTCACAACCCATAGGGGGCCCGCCTCAAAGGGCAACAGAGGAAATGGTTTGCCTGTGACGTCGGAGCCACGCTGCAAGAAGGCTGTTCGACCAGCTGCAGCCGGTCAACGCAGTGTGACGGCGTCCACTGACCTCGTAGAGACAGTGGCGGCCCGAGGAGGAAATATTCTGCTTGTTGCATCGGAGCCAGACTACATGAAAGCCATCCGGCCAGCTGTAGCCTGTCCATGTTATACCGCTCTCCTAGCAAGGAGGGGGAGGCAGGGGCAGACATCGCCGCGCCGCTCGACTGGCAAGGGAAGAGGGCGGCGGAAGACTGTGTTGGCGTACATGTGGGCTCAGGGCAGCCACCTGACTGTGTTAGGGAAGGGGGGCAAGGAGAGAGAGGATGTGCAGCTCATGGGCTCATACACAGTTTCTGTCGGGAGGGGTGAGTGAAGGGACCTCAGAGAGTGTACTACTTTGAGCTTACACATCTGTAAACTCAATTGAATTAATCACAACATTGTATAATTTATTTTAAATTCAGAAAGCTAAATAACTGAACTAGTTCAAACATTCAGAAATCAGAATAATCAGATCACAGAGCAGAAATGCTCTTCATCTGTAGGAAGGAACAATATGAGCTATATCATAAGCAGCATTTCTCTGTTCAGTAGGAACATATGCTCTCTTCTCTCAGTAAACCTGTTTTTGAACTTTAGACGGGGGGAAACAAAACAAAAAACACACACACACTCATGAGGTAAACCCAAAATCAGAAATACAATGAATTTTTGGGGTTCAAAAGTCTTATTTGTCACACACAGTATCATGTATAGTGAAATACAATGTCTCATACCTTTTTAGGCCGTGGTTAAATAAAATGAGAATTAGAAAAAATACATTTATGAACATTAAAAAATACAAAAATAGGTAGCGGTCTGGCGTGTGCAAATACAAATACATGGCAACTGTAAGGCAAATTATACATAATGGGTCTGAAATTAACTTTTTTATGGCAGGCAGGGTTTTTCTTTGTCTGCCACACAGAAATTGTATAGGCCACTTTTGTATGCAGTAAATGATGAAATACCATTGTGCTCATTTAGGCATAATGAAATGTGTAATGTTCATGTTCAATGTTCATTATATTTACACAAAAACACTACATGGATGTCTGCATGCTCTAAGGGACTCATGTCTTTCAGTACATGACACTAAATCCAACTTACTCAACAGTAGTGCAGCAACTAATGATTATTTCTAGTATCGATTAATCTCTCAATCAGTTTCTCAATTAATCGATTAGTTGTCTGGTCCTGTGTATAAAGCCTCTACTTCTGCTACAATAGCGGCTCAATATCTATATAGAAACAGCTGATAAGCATTTCTAAATGAACATATCACTGAAACATTGAGAAATGCTTAATAAAATGATTATTAACTAGTCCTAAAGCCGGCAAACCCCAAATTAACACTACGTTGCTGGTCTGTATCTATGCTGGGGA
The DNA here is from genome assembly GCA_024633595.2 of Lepomis macrochirus. Lineage (NCBI taxonomy): Eukaryota > Metazoa > Chordata > Actinopteri > Centrarchiformes > Centrarchidae > Lepomis > Lepomis macrochirus. Next base: position 28,265,650 of record JALXJV020000016.1, on the reverse strand, counting down.
ATGTAGTGACCAAAACTCAAAACTCAGTGGAAGAGCAAAAGTTAAGGTACCTTGTACAAGATGAGTATTAATCCCAGCAGATTCACTCGGCTCTTTGTAGTCCTCCTCTCCAGTGAAAAACAACTTGGCACTCACAGTCACAGCTTCACAGCAAAGTCCAATGGCAGGCCACGTCCGTGGTCCACACCTGGTCACCATGTACTTGTACTTGTCTCCAATTTCATGTTGCTAATAAAGCTTTTACTTCTGTAATTCTGTCACTTTCATCTTTTTCCTACTCTACATTTTATAAAGTAAAGATGACTGATTCACTTTTACAGTTTGTTGGGAAAAATGCACACATCTTGACGCTCAAGCCAAAAATATAAGGTGGTTTACAGTAAAAGGAAGCTGAATTACAAAACAAAACTGAATTGCAAAACAATGGATTTTACGTTGTCTACTGTAAAACTGAAACATGAACAGTAATGCAGTTGTTGTAATGCCACTGGCATGTAATGCCATAACAGTTTGTATTTAGAAAGTCAATGTGCTATAATGGGGTGAAACAGTGGTCTGGTGCATATCGCTGTGAGGTTATAGCAAGAAGGTCGCAGGTTCAAGCCCTGGCCTTTCTGTGTGGACTTTGCATGTTCTTCACATGTCTGCATGGGTTCTCTTCAGGTGCTCTGGCTTCCTCCCACCATCCAAAGACATGCAGATTAATTGGTGACCCTATATTGTCCTTTTGTTAGTCTATGTGTGGCCCTACGATGGACTGTAAATGCTCCGTACTTGAAGTAAGTGGTCTTTCGACCACTCAAAGCGCTTTTACACTTCTGCATTGACCATTCACACACACATTCACTCACTGAGCCTAAGTGCTCAAACAGGAACTGACATTCACACACATTCATACACTGGCGGCCGCCAGGGGCAGTTCGGGGTGCAGTGTCTTGCCCAAGGACACTTCGACATGCAAGAACCTGAACTGCAGATTAACTGTCAACCCACTCTACCCCCTGAGCCACAGCCACCCCAGGCAGTCTGGCAACCTGTCCAGGGTGTACCCCGCCTTTTGCCCAATGTCAGCTGGGATTGGCTCCAGCCCCCGTGACTCTGTACGCAGGATAAGCGGTTGACGACGGATGGATGGATGAATTGTGGTGTGATTGATTGATCTGTTCCTTTTGGAAAGAAAAAGTGCTAGTATATTGTTAGAATGATTTAATTTTGAGTCAGGTTTGCTGTGTTTTGATTTCAGTTTGTGTATGTAGAAAACATTTTTTTGAATTTTAAAATGTAGAGTTTGTGTTTAAAGAACAAAATGTGGTTTTGAGCAGGAAATGTACTATTTCCTAATTGTGTGGGGTAGGTGGGTTGCTGTGTTAAGAGTTTTGATAAAGTATCTTGAGTTTAAGTAAATGCTTGTTAGCATTAACTGAAAAAACTGTAAAGGAAAAAATGGATAAAACCATCAATATAAAAAGATGGTACAAGGTGGAAGGTAAAATAAAGTCATTAATGATAATTAAAAGAAGAGGGTATTGCAAGGCAAGGCAAGTTTATTTGTATAGCACATTTCAACAACAAGGCAATTCAAAATGCTTTACATAAAACATAAAAGCAACAGGGAAAAACAATAAAAATGTTTTAAAGCAACATAAAATATGATAAAACTTACAGTGTTACAATCAGGGTTAAAAGAGTTAAATGGAAACTAAAAACGAGGCTGAGGGGTTGAGCAAATAATTGAGTCACAATCATTCTGAAAAGAGAACAAACAGAGAAGTACACTGAAGTACACTTAATCTACTCTCTCTAGCTATTGCAATAAAAGTGAATAAGATGGTACTTCAGGTGGACCCATAAGCTTGCCATAAGACGGCTTTTAAAAGAATAAACTGTTGTAACAGACCTCAGCTCAGGTGGTAGAATGAGAATGAAAGTATTCCAAAGAGAATGGGAACACAATGACTGTAGGAAGGAGGTTGGACTTGGCCAATGAAAAATAAACAAGAGTGGACAATAACATGTGGGGTAGGAGAGACAGTGATGAAGAAGACAATGGCGTGATATGAAGAACAAGAGGGGAGGGACATCCATGTTCATAAGAGACTGAGAGCAAGAGGAGAGGAGGAAGATATAAATTAACTGTATGATAAAGTGTTCTGGTCAGAAGCTGCCAGAGCTGCAGCTCCTCCTTTCCTCCTCTCACTGTCTGATGGAGGTTGATGACGGAGCAGAGCTCTGCTTTCCACAACTCCTCAACTCCTCCTGCAGGAAGCCGACACTTCCTGAGTCTGAAGCTGTATTTCTGAACACTCTTCTCTCCTCCATCTCTCTGCTCACTGTGGCTCTCAACCTGCTTGTCATCATCTCAGTCTCCCACTTCAGGCAGAGATCAATTTCTCAGCAGAGTTTTAGAAATATTAGCTGGTACTTTTTCCATTTTCCACACATTATTGTATGATTCTATGTGTAATGATACTTTTCTCTTTCCCTCCAGGCAGCTCCACACACCCACCAACATCCTCCTCCTCTCTCTGGCTGTCTCAGACTTTCTTGTCGGCCTCCTGCTGATGCCGGGAGAAATTCTCAGAAAAACATCCTGCTGGTTTCTTGGTGACCTCATGTGTTCTCTGTATAAGAATTTAGCATACATCCTTACCTCTGCCTCAGTAGGAGACATGGTGCTCATATCAGTTGACCGATATGTTGCTATTTGTCACCCTCTGCATTATACCACCAGAATCACTGAGAGAAGAGTTAAACTCTGTGTTTGTCTGTGTTGGTTCTGTTCTGTTTTCTACTGCTGTCTCTTTGTAAAATATAGCCTGGTTCAACCAGACAGGTATAATTCCTGCTACGGAGAGTGTGTGTTTGTTATAAACTATAGTGCAGGAGCTGTGGACCTTGTGTTGACTTTTATTGTTCCCATTACTGTCATCATAGTTCTGTATATGAGAGTGTTTGTAGTGGCTGTGTCTCAGGCTCGTGCCATGCGCTCTCACATCACAGCTGTCACACTCCAACGTTCAGTGACTCTAACAGCAAAGAAATCTGAGCTGAAAGCAGCCAGGACTCTTGGTGTTCTTGGATTTTTGTTCCTAATATGTTTCTGCCCATATTACTGTGTCTCTTTTGCAGGTGACAATGCACTCAATGCTTCATCTGCATCTTACGTACTCTATCTGTTCTATTTTAACTCCTGTCTAAACCCTGTGATCTATGCCTTGTTCTACCCCTGGTTTAAAAAAGCTGCTTTTCAAATTGTTACATTTAAGATTCTGCAGCCTGGTTCCTGTGAGGCCAACATACTGTAGAGAGGCTGTGGATTGACCGAAATGAAAGATATTCAGTTTAATTATGTTGTTGAGTGGGTGAATTCTCATATCCAAAAAGTGAAAATTCTGGAAACCATTTTTATGTGCAAATGGAAAATGTGCATAAAAAGAGGCAGAAACAGACTTTGTGTGTAATTCTGCTCAGTGTCAGCTTCACATAACCCCTCAAAGAATGCTTTCATTGTTCAGGTAATGCTGATTATAATCAATATAGTTTGAGTGTGTTGCTGGTAAAATGTGTTTGCATTATGACACTCGCTGGCTGTTGCTGTTGAGTCAAACCTTTATCTTTTCAGTTCTTGCCGTGTCTGTAGATCTCATGGGAAGTCTTCTGTCAGCATGTGATTAGACAGAAGGGTTTTTTTTGCATTGTTGTGTGTATTCTGGACTTTTGCTGCTGTAATTTCATCGTAAGCACCACGCACTATATAAAAACCTTTATTTAAACACTGTTTCTCTGCATTATCCAGTTTAATCCAGTAAGCAGTGAACTGACATACCTGATGCACATATTAACGGCTACTTCTTTAAGGAAATCTTTTTGTTTGTTACTGTAAACGCGCAACGCAACACACCAACAGCACTAATATTGTTAAATTGTGGCTGTTCTTCTCTTTGTTGTTGTTGTACCATATGCTTTACATGTATCAAATTCCAGCAGGTCAACTGTGTGGTTATTTAACTGAAATAAATGTATTTAAATAAGTATCATAACTTGATTTTTTTTTTCACGATTTTTTCGAGATTCAAAGCTCTCATTTGTCACATACACTAACGGGTAGGGAAAGTTAGGGTCGCACACCTTTTAGAGTGTGGTTAAATAGTAGTGTATACATATATATTGGCCTGACAGGTGCACTTGTCAATTGAACATGTCAATCTGAATGCATACAAATAAGCATAGCAATAAGAGTCATAAAGCTAATATAGGGATGTTTCTATATAATTCAGTGAATTAAAGGTCTAATGGAAACCTACTTTCCAAAAAAAAAAGAAAAGTCTTCTGCTTGCAAGTCATGCCTAGATGGCATCAGGGCGCACTTAGTTTCCTGCATTCTGTTGAATTTGTCTGCACCAATTTATTAAGGAAATGTCCTTCTTTATATAAAAAGAAAAACTAAATTCAGGTGACTGGTGACAGGTTAAAATACAAAAATATAATGTAATATAATACAGTAAGTCTCTCAGGCACTCTGTGCTGTCAGATATGTTTCTCCTGTGGATCAACTTTTCTCATTTAATTTCATCTCTACTGAGTCAACACACATATGCATGACTAAAGAAGCCTAAAGTCTTTAAATTTGCATGTGTCACCTTTTCACCTCAGTGATAAAGCAATTAAATAAACTCTTGTGGTCAGATTTACTAAAGGTTTGTGTTACTAAAAATGTGTGGAAATGTGATAAAACCAGCAAATTAACATGTAAACTGATCTACTAATAGTGTGCATGGATTTTTAAAATTGTGCATGCACAATTTTATTGTGCAAATTATTTACAAATTATTTGCAATTTATTTACTACATGCAATGTGATCTAACAAGCCTAAAAGCAATTTCATGTGATAATGTGTTAATACGTTTGAAAGGAAGGTGCAAACCGCCAGGTGTTGCGCAGATATGCCTGCTGTTGTCGTTGCGAGACGAAGACACAGTCATAATGAAAGAAGATGTAGAGAAATTAACAATATTAGATAATATTATTCTATATCCAATATAAGGCCTAGAAATAAAATAATTTTGTTTCATTTATTTGATGAACTATATGAACTGAATTGTTTTTTGTGTTTTCCTTGAAGCTTTGGCAATAGTGTTAACATTCATGCCAATAAAGCAAATTTCGATTCGACCTGACTTCTTTTCTCTGTGAAATGGAAGAATTTAGTAAGTTGCGTGGTGCTGCAGAGAGCCCTCAGCTGCAGTCGTGCATGGATCACTATGTAAAATTAATTTAACCAGACGGAACGATCACAACACGCCGGTTATAATAGCGACACAACCCACTGCGGAAACCATTAAAACCTGCTAAAACGCATTTAAATGCTGCCGCCTCCATTGTGTTTGCACTGTTGTCATCTATGCAATAATTCTTAGTTAATCGACCATAACAGGATCTATTTGCATTTGCAGAATAATATTTTGGTACAAAAGTTGTAATATTACAAGAATAAAATTGCAATCTAATGAGAATGAAGTCATATATTAACAAAATCTACCTGCCCCTCTGCTGTGCATTACCCTGCGTTATTGCACTGCTGAAAATCAGTAGGCTTTCCCCTTCAGACCGTCTGACAGACACAGAGCCTGTCTGGGACTGTAATCAATGAGACAAGCTCACTGCTCTTCATCAGAGGTAGAAAACTGAAACTTAAAAGAGTTGTGATCGGACAGAAATCTCAACACACATCCACACAAATGTGAACTTAAGCAGCTCTGATAAAGTGCAGCGCACAGCCGCTTCAGAGGGAAACATAGGAGCAGAGAGACAATCCTAAACAGAGCGAAGTTGTCTCTGAACGAAGAGGACAGAGAAATTTGAGAATGTTTCAGCTTCATTAAGAAACTGTGGCGGAGCAGATTAGACTCTGGACTGTATATAAAGTTAAATCCCCATTTACATTCAATCAGGTGGTAATTTTAATGGGATATCATAAGTGTTGGTAAAATAAATAATTAGTTACCATCAAGTTGCTAATGCCAACCAACATTGTTGTACCCCGAGGTCTATTTGGCTAATTGGAGCAAAGTGTCTTACCAAACTATGAAAACTTAGTTTTAACCACCGATGGAAAAAGGCTATTTAACTGACCTTCATCAGCGATCCTCAACCACATTTGTTCAAGCGCACGAATTTTTCCAAGCAGAAATTATGGCAGCCGGATATATTATAAATAAACTAAATAATTCTCATACTACTGTTTAAAGCAGTCAGCGCTAATCAAACTTACTTAAGATTGCATTTCTTGCGACTATTTCAAAATAGCAATCAAGTTGTGTTTTGCAAGTTAAATGCTTTTAATCTGAAGCGGCAGCAGCAGGAAATGTTCAGTTTGCATTAGCAGTAACTTAATACAGCATTTTTTCACAGCTTACACTGCATCATGATAAAGCTGTTCTATTGCACTTTTATAAAAATTCAGTAACGGATGTGATTGAAAATGTAGTAAAATAAATTTAGTAAATGTAAAGTACGTACTTTAAACAAAACATACTATACAAGTACACAAAAGAAACTACTCAATTACAGTAACATGAGTAATTGTAACTTGTAACTTTCCACCTCAGGTCAGGTGTGTCATTTTATTCTCTCGCCACTTTGCGGCAGACTGTTAACCGTTGGTGTAGCAAATACACTGACTAGACAATAAAAATAGTTGTTGACAAGCCCTGAAGCTCTGAGCAATGCCTCTCTCTCTTTCTCTCTCTCTCTCACTATCTCTGTCTTTCTTTTTAATGCAGGCGTGAAGAGTACCGGGGGTGGGAAGAGGGGGGGGGGGGGTCTTTTTTGAAAAGGTGTCCTTTGAACAAAGCATCCTCTTCACCTCTGCTGAGTCATAACTGTGTTCAGGTCTGTCCCATATTATCATTCCTTCTTCTAGATGGTTGAAATGTATCTGTCTAACATGCTCTGCTGTCTCTTTGCCAAGTCACTTAAGCAGAAGATCCATGTCCTCACCTCAGGTTTAAACCACATATTTCAGCATGAAAAAAATGTTTCCAGGCTCTGTAGTTCTGAAGTCAGTCGACAAACTGAAGTAACTGTAACTGTAGCCACAAATTCATGTTGAGTAAAGTATCTTACAAAGTGAGTGGATCTAAGAACAGATCACGGCAATCTCCCAGAACAATATCCAGTAACCATTACAATGGCAGACAACCAAGAAAGTGTGGCAGGTATGAAGAGCTGGACAGCACCAGGCCCTGACATGATCCACATCTACTGGCTGAAGAAACTAACTGCAGTCCATGAACGCCTGGCAGCACAAATGAACCAACTGCTGATGGATGGGACCCACCCAGAATGGTTAACTCAAGGATAGACAGTCCTGATCGTGAAGGATCCCCAGAAGGGAACAAGAACTCAATGGGGGTGTGGAAAACAAGACTGGAAGCCAACTCAAAGCCAACCATCAAGTGCGGTATACCAAGGTGATGCACTATCCCTGCTGCTGTTCTGCATGTGCCTGAACCCCCTCAGCCAGATCCTAACAAAGACTGGTTACGGATACCGGTTCCAAAGTGGAACAACCATCAGTCACCTCCTCTACATGGATGACATCAAGCTGTATGCCAGAAATGAGCGAGACATCGACTCACTGATCCACACAACCAGGATCTACAGCAACAACATTGGAGTGTCGTACGGACTGGTGTGTGGTCACATAGGATCAAAAAGAGGGAAAATGATCAGAACCAAGGGGGCTGAACTACGAGAAGGCCACATTGCAGATGTTCAGGACAGCTACAAATACCTTGGGGTGCTGCAGGCTAACGGAAACCATGAGGAGGCAGCAATGAAGTCTGCTTAGTGAATGTCTCTGGTATTAGAAACCTGAGGGTGAGGACAAGGAAGACAAAGAACCTTCATTGAGAGACAAACTGCTGCACAGCATGTACCGCAGACAAATAGAAGAAGTTGCTGATTTCGATAAATCCTACCAGTTGCTGGAAAAGGCTGGGCTAAAGGACAGCACAGAAGCACTAATTATGGTGGCATAAGAACAGGCACTCAGTAAGATCAATAGAGGCTGGGGTCTACCACACCAGGCTGTACCCAAGGTTGCAGACTGTGCAAGGATGCTCCTGAGACAGTACAGTACATAACAGTAGGGTGTAAGATGCAGGCAGGAAGTGTGTCGCAAGTTTTGAGGGAGCATGCAACCATACCATAAGCCATTTCCAATGGTGTTTCAGAGAATATGGCAGTACATCCAACCGGCCTCAAAACCGCAGATCACGTGTAACCACATCAGCCCAGGACCTCCACATCCAGCATCTTCACCTCCAAGATCATCTGAGGTCTCTTTCTTCTCTCTTTTTAAATAGCATATAAATGGCCTATGTATATTTTTACTAGTTGGTGGAAACTGAAAACTAAACAATGGGATCATAATCCCTATATTCAAACAAATGTCACAGGAGAGGTGGGTGCACACGACTGCTGTCCAAAACCATGTGAATTTTGGATCCACTTGCCAATTATCAATACTTTGTGCTACAGACACATTTCCTTTTGTATATAAATTGTTATTTATACACACATCTGTAAACTCAAATGAATTCATCTCAACATTTGAGATGTCCCATTTTATTATTTATTTTAAACGCAAAAAGCTAAATAACTGACCCAGTTCAAAAATCTAGAAATCAGATCACAGAGCAGAAATGGTCTTTACCCAGAGGAAAATTTTACTGCTCAAAGCTTGCTGTTCTATAGCTCAGGAGACAAATGTGAGATTCTCATCTAAGCCTTATTTCAATCCCTATTTTGTCTAGAATGTGTCTCACATGTTTCTCCTAAAATTCACTAGGAGCAATAGGTGAGACAGAGGAAAATTTTACTGCTCAGAGCCTGCTTTTAGGAGACAAATGTGAGATTCTCATCGAAACCTCATTGTAATCTCCATTTTGTCTAGAATGTGTCTCACATGTTTCTCCTAAAATTCACTAGGAGCAATAGGTGAGACAGAGGAAAATTTTACTGCTCAAAGCTTGCTGTTCTATAGCTCAGGAGACAAATGTGAGATTCTCATCGAAACCTCATTGTCAATCTCTCATTCTTGTCTAGAATGTGTTCTCAGCATGTTTCTCCTAAAATTCACTAGGAGCAATAGGTGAGACAGAGGAAAATCTTACTGCTCAGAGCTTGCTTTTAGGAGACAAATTTGAGATTCTCATCTAAGCCTTATTTTAATCTCTATTTTGTCTAAAATGTTTCTCATATGTAAATGTTCCGTACTTGTATAGCGCCTATCTAGTCTTTTCGACTACTCAAAGCGCTTTTACACTACTTCTGCATTCACCATTCACACATACATCGGGGTTCAGTGTCTTGCCCAAGGACACTTCGACACGCAGCCTGGGGGAGCCGGGGATTGAACCGCCAACCTTCCGATTAACAGCCAACTCGCTCTACCTGCTGAGCCACAGCCACCCAATATGTTTCTCCTAAAATTCACTAGGTGAGACAGAATAATCAGAGGGAGTCATACCTGAGATTAAAGGAGATGCTAATCTCAATTCGGTGTTTTTAATGACTCCTTTATTTCTCCTTTGAAAAAGAAAATGAGCAATACTGGAGCTACTGCAACCCGATCGCATCACATGCGTCACATATACACGCTTTGGAAAAGTCGTGTCTATAATACGCAAAACGGCGATTTTGCGTGTATATGATACGCTGCAGTTTACAATAGCGTTGCAACACAAAGGAGGCTAACCCTACCTGGAAAAGAAAATCTGAAAAGAGATCTCCAAAATGTTTCATTTATTTCTCCTAGACAACTTTGAGATCCATATGACACCAAACTGAGACAAAGGTTTATTTCTCATGTGTCTCAGGCTTTTCTCTGGAGCAATAAGATGCACTAAATCTCAATTTAGTCTCCTGTTAAGTTTCAGAAGAGATCTCAACAAGCTGTAATATAATGCTCAGAGTTTCTCAACTTCTGTGTCTCTTTGTGATCTCAGACAGAGAAATCAGAGAGTTCTCTCCATGAACTCAATATACTCTCATCCCAGCTTCAATTCATGCATCTCATGCTTAACTCAGATAGAGCAAAGGAAGACATTTCCACAAGTACTCATTGAATTCTCAGACTTAGATCACTGTCGTGGTTGTTTCATATCATATGATTAATCCACATGATTTTCCGCCCCCCTTCTGGAAAGGCTTCAACAGTGGGTGAGCAAACATCGTGACAGGACCAGATGGCGGCAGCGTAGGTTTTAACCGTACTGAACGCCAGACCCCTGTCCATGAGCAGCTAGAGAAACGAAAGCACCCCAGCAGCGGACAGGCCACCGGTTCCAACTTTTTTTTGAGATGCTGACCATTTGGAGGAGTAATAGGACTGAGTAGAAGTGGCTCACTGAAACCTACAGGGCACACTGAGTTTTTTCTCGGTTGGCAAACGTCTGATCGTCTGGTCAAGGGCCCCCCCCCTCGTCATGATGTCTGGCCCTCTGTTCTACACGCTCCAGCATGTTTATGTAGAGAAGCATGTGGCCCTGCCACAGGCCGCCTACCACCTGAAAGAGGCAGGTCCCACCCAAGCCCATCAGGGAGGTGTTTGTGAAGACTGAAATATGGGACGTGACTCTGCCCAGGGGAACCCCGACCGTCAAAGAGAAGGGGTCCCACCAGTAGGCTAGCTCCGAACCCACAGACAGAGAAATAGCAACCAGGTGCCGCCTCTGTCTCACCAGGTCGACACGCAGGCTTATGAACCACTGCTGTAACCTCCTCATGTGCCGAAGGCCCTGGAGGAACACCATGTGAGCTGCCAACATGAGGCCCAGAAGCCTCATGACTGACAGAGCTGTAACCACTTCCCATGGAATAACACGGTGGAGCAGCTCCACCAGAGCCTCCACTCTCTCCTGAGAGAGCCGCACTCTCCAGAGGAGGTCCAGCACCACACCTAGGGGTAGGTGAGCCTCTGGGAGGGGAGAGGAGTGCTCTTCTTCCTGTTCACCATGAAACCCAGAGGAGACAGGTGTGCAATGAGCTCAGCCGTCTTCTACACCTGCCACTGCCACGGTTGGGTTTGAGCCCAGCCACAACCCATAGGGGGCCCGCTTCCTATGTGTAAAGGGCAACAAAGGAAATGGTATGCCTGCAACATCTGAGCCACGTTGCAAGAAAGCTATTTGACCAACTGCAGCCGGTCGATGGAGTGTGAAGGCGTCCACTGACTTTGTAGAGAGAGAGACTGACAAGGGAAGAGGGCGGGGGAAGACTGTGTTGGCGTGCATGTGGGCTCAGGCCAGCCACCTGACCGTGTCATGGAGGGGGCAAGGGGAGAGAGGATGTGCAGCTCATGGGCTCATAAACAGTTTCTATGGGGAGGGGTGTGTGAAGGGACCTCCAGAGAGTGTATTACTTTGAGCTTACACATCTGTACACTCAAATTAATTAATCACAACATTGTATAATTTTAAATGCAAAAAGCTACATAACTGACCCAGTTCAAACATTCAGAAATCAGAATAATCAGATCACAGAGCAGAAATGCTCTTCATCTATAGGAAGGAACAATATGAGCTATATCATAAGCAGCATTTCTCTGTATGAACATATTAATAGTATCTTCTCTCAGTAAATCTTTTTTTAAACTTTAGACAGAGGGAAACAAAACAAAACACAAACACACTTACAAGGCAAACCCAACAGAACAACACAAAAATGTACATAAAATCAGAAATACAATTAATTTTAGGGGTTCTGTCATGGACCAAGCAGTAAAGGCAGGGCACAAGGGCAAGGATTTGTATAAATTTGGCTTTATTTAGCCTACAAATCAAACAAACTTCCAAATCATATTACACAAAAAGTAACAGAATTAATCAAAGTGCGTCTTAACTAAACTGCGGTCAACATAACAAAACCACAACATAAGTCTGAACGTAACAAACCTGGGGCCTGTTTCAATAAGGAGGTTCAACCAACTCTGAGTTAAAACTTGAACTCTGAGTTGACTTACCCTGAGATGGGAAACTCTGAGTTTTGGGTTTCAGAACAGCTGAAATGAGTTAGTTCAATCAACTCTGAGTTGACTCTGAGTTAAGCGCGTGCACCACAACTATAAAAAGCCATTATCAATGGAGCGCAGATATTACGAGTCACCATGGCAACAGCGTCAGACAAAAAAAGGTGTGCATATTTCTCACCAGCAGAACTGGATGTGCTTATGCAAGCATATGCAGAATTTGAACATGTATTTTTTTTAAAAAGCAACACGGCTGCAGCGTCGAAGGAGAGAGAGTTAGCTTGGGAGAAAATAGCTGCTCGAGTCAATGCGTAAGTTTACATTTTAATTACTTTTATACAGTGTTGGGTGTAATGAATTAAGTTACTAAGTCATCTAAATACTGTAATTAAATTAAAGACTATAAAACAATTCTGTATAAAACAATAGTGGATTTAATATCAAATTTTAAAAGGTATATTTTTAATTTAACTTTCTCCCTCTAGTTACACACTTTGGTCAATTTAAGATTAATTCATGCAATTGAATATTGTTTATTTGAAAGCATTAGAAGTGCAGTTTCTTGTCTCTCCTTGTATTGTTCAAGTGGTTGAGGTTGATTTGGGATTTAGAAAGTAATTAATAAGTAAGTAAAACAAATTAGTAAGTAGACCAATACTTTCTAGAGATAGTAATTATTACATTAATCTAATTAGACTTGTTGAAGATAAAATTTGTAGTTAGTAATTAAGAACTATTTTAGAGTAACTTACCCAACTGTTATAATATCAGAGGTGAAACTGGAAGAACAGTATTTTATTAAACCTAATTTAATTTTCATGGATAGGCGCAATCCTGCAGGCATCAAAAGAACATGGCAGCAGCTGAAAATGAAATATAAAAACATACTTCAAGCAGGTAAGCCTTGAGCACATCATAGGAGTAGAGTAGCTACCTGGCTTTACAAACATTTGACATATTAAATGACTAAATAGCATTCAGTGTCTAGCAGTGCAGCAGCATTTTTGACATAGGTCTAAATGTTCATTCTCATTTGACTTCTACTCAGCCAACAGAAAGAAGGCAGAGGCTCGTAAAACAGGGGGAGGACCTGCACCACCACCTCTGACAAATGCAGAAGAGATGGCCCTGAGCCTAAATGCTGGAAGGCCAATGGCTGAGGGAATTCCTGGAGGGACTTCATCAGAGCCAGTCACTCCAGAAGATTTAAGTGCCTTCATAAAATGTAAGAGGTCTACCTACAGTGTTATTTTTTTATATAGACTAAATGTGATATTTCCATTTATTGTTAGGATTTGAGTTTTGTGCTATTGTTTTTCCTGTGTTTTATTTGATATTTTCATGGTTTAGAGTTTTGTAGTCTTGTTTAGTTAGTTCTTAGCCCTGTTATTCATCCACGTCTTGTCTCATATCTTAGTTCCTGGTTCAGTGTCTGAGTTATTAGTCCTGTACATCAGTTCATGTCTTAGTGTTTACTTCTGGTCTGTGTTTATATGTTATTTTGCCCATGTCTGAGTTCTGTTTTGTTCTTAGCTTCAGTCTGTGTTCCTTGTTTATTTGCGATCTGTTGCTGGTGTCTGTTCCTCCTGTAATTCCTTGTCCACTAATTCCTTGAGTTCCAGTTAATGTATGGTCTTGTGTTTTGCATCTCCGTGTGTCTCTCTGTTCCTCCCAGCTCTCTCTGCCCGCCTGCTTGTCTGTCCCTCTCTCCCTGCCTGGTCTCGTTAGCCTCATGTCTCTCACCTGTGTTGCTCCCGCCCTGCTCGTTACCTATGTGTATATATGTCTGGTGTTCTTGTTCAGTCCTTGTCCGGTCATTGTTCATGTTACCTCTCCTGTCTGCCCGTTTGTCTAGTCACCGTGTTCCTTTGGAGTTTGGATTTCTGTGTTTTGGATTACCTGAGTTGGATTTTGGTTTTGTTTCTCATTTGACTTTTTATGGACTCAGCCACTCTATATGTAAGTGTGCTCGCTTTTTGTTTGTTAAATAAATCACCTACTGGATCATACCTCCTCTGCCTTGCGTCCTGCGTTTGGGTCCTGCAACCTGCCACATCACCACAAACCGTAACATTTATATTACTTTGGGTTGGGTTTTTTGTTGGTCCCAACAGATTCGGATGGTAATATCTGCCTCTTGGAGCCTCCTGTCCCAACAGTACCCCATACAGTTGTCAGTAGCCTACTCCATACACCATCAATTATGACAAATAGTATTATAAAGTGTACTCTATGAAATGCTCATCTTCACAGGATGATGGGGATGAAGAAACCGTTTCTGCTGCCACAGACAGGCCTACAGAGGTAATTTTAATATTATATGTCTACACATCAAACAATCTATACATTCACATTTATATGTGGAGTAGCCTATAGAATCCAAGTTTATATCTATAAATGGTCATTCTTATCTCTACCCCCAGAGTGTGGAAGAACAGCAGGAGGAAGGCCCATCAACTTCTGGTGCACAGATGAACACAGTTCAGTGATTTACAGTAAATGCCACAGTTTAATTCTGAATTTTAGACTACATTCATGATGTAACTCTAATCTAATGTATTTTCAGTTGCCAGTTAAGGAGTTATATAGACTTCTTCTTATTAAAAAGAAGCAAAGAACTTGTATACTTGGACCGCCAGATCCAAAAGGCAGATCTGGAAATCGATATTCTGAAACTAAAGCTAGAGGTGAGTGTATGGTCACAGGTGAATTCTAGGAAGTATTGAAACTATTTTAAAATCTTTTTTTTTTTTTTTTTTAGCAAATGAAGAACACCATATAAATTGCTGTGATTTTGTGTTTATTCATTTTTTTTTGTGGTGGTGGTGGATATCATGTGTATTAATCTGAGAAGACATTGCGGCATATCATATCCCGGACTACCCTTCCATCCTGGAAATCTGCAGGGTTGATGGGGTCTTCCTCAGGGTCTTGTAATTGTAGGGCAGGGTGTTGCTCCCCTCTAATTATGGCAATATTATGGAGAACAACACATAATAATGTCGCAGGCCCTTTCAGGGGTTACCCTGAAGTGACGTAGGCACTGGAAACGTGCTTTCAACAGGCCTATGGTCATCTCCACCCGGGCTCTCGTCCTGCAGTGTGCCACATTGAAGCTGCTGTGGGCCTGGTTCAGGTTCTGGGTAGGGGTCATAAGATTTGGTCGGCATGGGTAACCCCTATCTCCCAGCAGAAAGCCATCAATCTCTCCTGTAAGAAAGTTCACATTGCTTTAGAGCTGCATAGAAATTCCCCTGTAAGTGTTTAGTGCATACATTGAAATATGTGTATAGGATATACATTTACTTACCCCTTTCCAGTCTGTTGCTCAGGGTTGACTCCCGATAGATTCTTGAGTCATGAACAGAGCCAGGCCACTTGGCCTCCACATTTGTAATTATATGTGCAGCATCACATATGATCTTGACAGTGCAAAGAATGAGAGATGTTACAGTATTGTGGTGTAGTCTTTGACCATTAGAAACAGTAGGCTGTCAGTGTACCTGCACATTAATACTGTGGATGGATCTCCTGTTCACATAGTCCGCTTCATTTTCAGAAGGTGCAATGATCGGAATATGTGTGCCATCAATGCATCCAACCACATTCGGAAATCCTAAAGGGAATTCTAATTATTAGGTTACTTCCAGGGGTCGCAGCAAGATATTCTTAACTGAATGTAATTTATCAGGTTAGCCTCATTTAAACCGATTTATACACCACTGACCTGCAATCCTGTGAAACTCCTCTTTGATGACTCTCACTGTGCCCAGGAAACAATACAAAAAATTCTCAGAAAGTGCTTAAGAGCGAGGCACACTTTCCTTACCGCTCTGCAAACAGTAGCCTTACTAATATGTTCAGCATCCCCGATGTTATAAAGAAAACTTCCATTCGCAAGAAAGCGTAAGGCAGCATAAAGAATCTGCTCGGATGTAAGAGCACGGCAGCGATGGTTGATGTTTCTGATGTAAGGATGGATGAGATTATGGATGTATCTTATTGACTGTAAAGAAAAAGCGGTAGCAGCTCAAATAAAATGGATAGGGATATGACAAAAAATCCACTCTGGGCCTCAAAATCCTCTCCGGCGTAAATGTAACTCCCTCTGCAGTAATACAGCCTCTTCGTCCAACAGGATCATCCATAAAAGGACATGCCATTTCATTCCCTTTGATGCGCTCTGCGTGACTGAAATGTGCGCAATGAATATGTCCCCAAAGAATCAATGAGGTGTTTAAACACCACTTCCTCTTTAAAAAAGGGGAGGAGACCAAAATAAACTCTGGGTTTTCTGAAGAAAACCTGCTCCCGACCAGGTTAGGTTCACAGAGTAAGTTGCCATGGTAACTGACTCTGAGTATAAGTTAACTCTCTTTCAGAAACGGGCTTGACTTACTCTGCTTTCTCAGGTTTAACTTACCTCCCTTTCTGAAACAGAAAACCCAGAGTTTCCCTCATTTCAGGGTTAACATACTCAGAGTTTTCACTTAACCTCCTTTCTGAAACAGGCCCCTGACCTCTTCAATGACACAAAATGGGGGGTATATATATACACAGGCTAGCCTACACCAAACGCACCAAACTCCCACCATCCAAAGACATGCAGACTAGGTTAATTAGTGACCCTAAATTGTCCTTAGGTGTTTTGTTTGTCTATGTGTGGCCCTGCGATGGACTGGCAACCTGTCCAGGGTGTACCCCGCCTTTTGCCCAATGTCAGCTGGGATTGATGGATGGTATGATTGATTGATCTGTTTGTTTTGGAAAGAAAAAGTGCTAGTGTATTGTTAGAATGATGTAATTTTGAGTCAGATTTGCTGTGTTTTGATAGTTTGTGTATGTAGAAACCATTTTTTTGAATTGAAAAGAAGAAGAAGTTTGTGTTTAAAGAACAAAATGTACTTTTAAGCAGGAAATTTACTATTTAGCTATTTGTGTGAGGCAAGTGTGTTACTGTGTTAAGAGTTTTGATAAAGTATTTTGAGTTTTAAGTAAATGCTTGTTAAGCATAAGTTGAAAAAACTGTAAAGGAAAAAATGGATAAAACCATCAATATAAAAAGATGGTACAAGGTGGAAGGTAAAATAAAGTCATTAAATGTAATTAAAAGAAGAGGGTATTGCAATAAAAGTGAATAAGAATGTACTTCACCCATAAGCTTTCAAGAAGAAATATGTTTTAAGATGGCTTTTAAAAGAATAAACTGTTGTAACAGACCTCAGCTCAGGTGGTAGAATGAGAATGAAAGAATTCCAATGAGAGTGGGAACACAATGACTGTAGGAAGGAGGTTGGACTTGGCCAATGAAAAATAAACAAGAGTGGACAATAACTTGGGGTAGGAGAGAAAGTGATGAAGAAGATAATGGTGTGATATGAAGAACAAGAGGGGAGGGACATCCATGTTCATAAGAGACTGAGAGCGAGAGGAGAGGAGGAAGATATAAATTAACTGTATGATAAAGCGTTCTGGGCAGAAGCTGCCAGAGCTGCAGCTCCTCCTTTCCTCCTCTCACTGTCTGATGGAGGTTGATGACGGAGCAGAGCTCTGCTTTCCACAACTCCTCAACTCCTCCTGCAGGAAGCCGACACTTCCTCAGTCTGAAGCTGAATTTCTGCACATTCTTCTCTCCTCCATCTCTCTGCTCACTGTGGCTCTAAACCTGCTTGTCATCATCTCAGTCTCCCACTTCAGGTAGAGATCAATTTCTCAAGTTTTAGAAAAAATAGTTATTTACTTTTAGCTGGTACTTTTTCCATTTTCCACACATTATTGTGTGATTCTATGTGTAATGATACTTTTCTCTTTCCCTCCAGGCAGCTCCACACACCCACCAACATCCTCCTCCTCTCTCTGGCTGTCTCAGACTTTCTTGTCGGCCTCCTGCTGATGCCGGGAGAAATTCTCAGAAAAACATCCTGCTGGTTTCTTGGTGACCTCATGTGTTCTCTGTATAAGAATTTAGCATACATCCTTACCTCTGCCTCAGTAGGAGACATGGTGCTCATATCAGTTGACCGATATGTAGCTATTTGTCACCCTCTGCATTATACCACCAGAATCACTGAGAGAAGAGTTAAACTCTGTGTTTGTCTGTGTTGGTTCTGTTCTGTTTTCTACTGCAGTCTCTTTGTAAAATATAGCCTGGTTCAACCAGACAGGTATAATTCCTGCTACGGAGAGTGCGTGATTGTTACAACTTATATTGCAGGAGCTGTGGACCTTGTGTTGACTTTTATTGTTCCCATTACTGTCATCATAGTTCTGTATATGAGAGTGTTTGTAGTGGCTGTGTCTCAGGCTCGTGCCATGCGCTCTCACATCACAGCTGTCACACTCCAACGTTCAGTGACTCTGACAGCAAAGACATCTGAGCTGAAAGCAGCCAGGACTCTTGGTGTCCTTGTAGTTGTGTTCTTATTATGTTTCTGCCCATATTACTGTGTCTCTTTTGCAGGTGACAATGCACTCAGTGCTTCATCTGCATCTTATTTATTCTATCTGATCTATTTTAACTCCTGTCTAAACCCTGTGATCTATGCCTTGTTCTACCCCTGGTTTAAAAAAGCTGCTTTTCAAATTGTTACATTTAAGATTCTGCAGCCTGGTTCCTGTGAGGCCAACATACTGTAGAGAGGCTGTGGATTGACTGAAATGAAAGATTCAGTTTAATTATGTTGTTGAGTGGGTGAATTCTCATATCCAAAAGTGAAAATTCTGGAAACCATTTTTATGTGCAAATGGAAAATGTGCATAAAAAGAGGCAGAAACAGACTTTGTGTGTAATTCTGCTCAGTGTCAGCTTCACATAACCCCTCAAAGAATGTTTTCATTGTTCAGGTAATGCTGATTATAATCAATATAGTTGTGTGTTGCTGGTAAAATGTGTTTGCATTATGACACTCGCTGGCTGTTGCTGTTGAGTCAAACCTTTGTCTTTTCAGTTCTTGCAGTGTCTGTAGATCTCATGGGAAGTCTTCTGTCACATTCATGTGATTAGACAGAAGGGTTTTTTTTGCATTGTTGTGTGTTTTCTGGACTTTTGCTGCTGTAATTTCATTGTAAGCACCACGTGCTATATATAAACCATTTATTTAAACACTGTTTCTCTGCATTATCCAGTTTAATCCAGTAAGCAGTGAACTGACAAACGTGATGCACATATTAACGGCTTCTTATTTAAGGAAATCTTTTTGTTTGTTACAGTAAATGCACAACGCAACACAGCAACAGTACTGTTATTTAAATTGTGGCTGTTGTACCATTCTCTCATATGCTTTACCACAACTGTGTGGTTATTTAACTGAAATAAATGTATTTAAATAAGTATCATAACTTGATTTTTTTTCACATACTGATTTACACCATGATATGCTGAATAGAATATATTTAGTCAAATATTTCACTTTTATTTCACAATATACACTGTATAATGTCATTTTATCAATCCATTAAACAATAATTTAGACTTTTTAGACAGGGGGGAAACAAAACAAAACAAAAACACAAACAAACACCAAAGATAACCTAACAGAAAAAGCAAACTAAACATAAACTCTGAAATACAACACATTTAAGGGTTTCATAGATTCAAAGCTCTCATTTGTCACATACACTAACGGATAGGGAAAGTTAGGGTCGCACACCTTTTGAGTGTGGTTAAATAGTAGTGTATACATATATATTGGCCTGACAGGTGCACTTGTCAATTGAACATGTCAATCTGAATGCATACAAATAAGCATAGCAATAAGAGTCATAAAGCTAATATAGGGATGTTTCTATATAAATCAGTGAATTAAAGGTCCAGTGGAAAAAAAAAAGTCCTTTGCTTGCAAGTCATGCCCAGATGGCATCAGGGCGCACTCCAGGAGAGGCATCTCCTCCTCTGTGGCGCTGCATGGTGTATAAACAAACACTTAATTTCCTGTGTTCTTGTGAATTTGTCTGCACCAATTTATTGAGAAAATGTCATTATTTATATCAAAGGCAACACAAAATTCAGGTGACTGGTGACAGTTTAAAATACAAAAATATAATGCAATATCAGGCACTCTGTGCTGTCAGATATGTTTCTCTTGTGGATCAACTTTTCTCATTTAATTTCATCTCTACTGAGTCAACACACATATGCATGACTAAAGAAGCCTAAAGTCTTTAAATTTGCATGTGTCACCTTTTCACCTCAGTGATAAAACAATTAAATAAACTCTTGTGGCCAGATTTACTAAAGGTTTGTGTTAGTAAAAATGTGTGGAAATGTGATAAAACCAGCAAATTAACATTTAAACTGATCTACTAATAGTGTGCACGGAGAATGACGTCCTCCAAAAGTGCAAGATAGCACCTGTTATTCATTTACTACTTTTGCCCTAATGACTATACAATTTGGGGCGTTTCAATTTTACTGTGCAAAGCAATGGGAGGATAACATGCAAATACATTTATTTACTACATGCAATGTGATCTAACAAGCCTAAAAGCAATTTCATGTGATAATGTGTTAATATGTTTGAAAGGAAGGTGCAAACCGCCAGGTGTTACGCAGATATGCCTGCTGTTATCGTTGCGAGACGAAGACACAGTCATAATGAAAGAAGATGTAGAGAAATTAACAATATTAGATAATATTATTCTATATCCAATATAAGGCCTAGAAATAAAATTATTTTGTTTTATTTATTTGATGAACTATATGAACTGAATTGTTTTTTGTGTTTTCCTTGAAGCTTTGGCAATAGTGTTGTATTAACATTCATGCCAATAAAGCAAATTTCGATTCGACCTGACTTCTTTTCTCTGTGAAATGGAAGAATTTAGGAAGTTGGTGCTGCAGAGAGCCCTCAGCTGCAGTCGTGCATGGATCACTATGTACAATCCATTTAGCCAGAGGGAACAATCACAACGCGCCGGTTATAATAGCGACACAATCCATTGCGAAAACCATTAAAACCTGCTAAAACGCATTTAAATGCTGCCGCCTCCATTGTGTTTGCACTGTTGTCATCTATGCAATAATTCTTAGTTAATCGACCATAACAGGTTCTACAATCACACAGCTCCTGCGTTTCAGCATGTTTTCTGCTCATGTTCAAAAAATTCTGCACATTCACAATCTCTCCCACATATTTGTGTTCTCTGACATTTGCAGAATAATCTTTGGGACAAAAGCTGTAATATTACAAGAATAAAATTGCAATCTAATGAGAATGAAGTCATATTTTAACAAAATCTACCTGCCCCTCTGCTGTGCATTACCCTGTGTTATTGCACTGCTGAAAATCAGTAGGCTTTCCCCTTCAGACCGTCTGACAGACACAGAGCCTGTCTGGGACTGTAATCAGTGAGACAAGCTCACTGCTCTTCATCAGAGGTAGAAAACCGAAACTTAAAAGAGTTGTGATCGGACAGAAATCTCAACACACATCCACACAAATGTGAACTTAAGCAGCTCTGATAAAGTGCAGCGCACAGCCGCTTCAGAGGGAAACATAGGAGCAGAGAGACAATCCTAAACAGAGCTAAGTTGTCTCTGAACGAAGAGGACAGAGAAATTTGAGAATGTTTCAGCTTCATTAAGAAACTGTGGCCAAGGGGAGTCACGTGACGTGGTGGAGAGGATGGCTGCCTAGTCGAGCCCTGCCCGGTGACGTCTGTAATCTTTATCTGATATTCACATTCAGAGTCGGCATAACTCATCGAATTACAAGTCAGACTGTAGCCGATATACTCGGGTGTAATGTTGGGCACGCAAAAGAACTCAAATCGACCAAATACAAAGCATGTAGCGGGGGGCCAAGCGAATGCTAGCAAAGGTGCTAGCGTCGGCTCACCGACGTGCCTGAACGATGATAGCGACAAACCGTCAGGGAACGTAGCTGAGGATATTGCCAGCATTTTTACAGTTCTGCAACAGATCTCTGGTGAGATGTAAAGTCTGGGGGAAATACGCAAAGCAACGTCGTCACTGGAGGAGAAGCTATCAACTATCGTGGCGAGAATCGGCGAAGTGGAAAGGAGACTCTCGGCTTTCCCCGAAGGTTGTGAAGCCGGGGACACAATCACATTCCTGGAGAAATCACTGCCTGACATGCTAGGTATTACTCCACCGTCGCGGGGCTGGCTTATTGAACGTGCACATAGACTCGGCCCCTGGACCAGGGCTGCCCGGGGCGGCGCTGATGGTCAGACTCTGATTGCAAAGTTTATCCGTTCGGGGACCGCATCCTACGCGCATTCCAAGAGAAAGGCAAAATTTTTCTCCACTTCTCTGCTCCTGCCCATACATCTTCCGCTCACCAGCTGACTATCTGACAAGAAGGTAAAATTCAACCACACATTTAAGGTGCCGCATTCTCATAGAGACGCTGATAATGGGCCTGGCTGGCACGGACCTGAAGGGCTTTAAAATGCGAGATGTTCAGAGTTCTGTGCAGTTTTTATTTTCCAATGTAAGAGTTATGTTCATAAAGTTTTGCTCTTGTGTAGCCCACCCAAGGCATATTGCAGTCCTGATACCAGTGACATATCTGTCCACCCTTTACTATTGTGTCTACAGCTGATAGTAACCTGCGCCTAGCCACATGGAATGTGAACAGTATGGGGAACCCTAAAAAGAGGAATAAGATACTTCACAGCCTAAAATCAGCCAGATATGATATTGTGTTTCTACAGGAGTGCCACTTGTCTCTAAAAGATTCAAATAAATTGTGTAAAGGATGGGTGGGGAGGGTTTTCTGTAGTACTGGCACAAGTCAAAGTAGAGGTGTTATTACTATAGTAAATAAACATTTACAATTTAAATGTCTGAAAGAAGTCAAGGACAAAGAGGGGAGGATACTTATCTCCCTGGCTGAGATACAGGGGAGAACACTGATATTAGCAAACACCTATGCCCTCAACAATGACGCTCCTGGATTTTTCGCCAGTTTGGAATGTAAATTGACTGATATGGGCAACTATCCAATCATATGGGCCGGGGACATGAACATGGTAATGGATGCAATCCTTGACAGGAGTATCCCCAGCAAAGCTAAAACACCTAAGTCGCTTAGTGTAGTTAGGAAACTGTGCTCTGCTTTGGGTCTTGTGGATGTTTGGCGGCTATTTAACCCGGCTGGAAGAGATCATACATTTTTCTCAGCAATGCGCAGAGTGTTCACAAGGAATATTGGAGGTCATTAGGTCTTTAAAAGTAGGTAAAGCACCAGGACCCGATGGTCTCACCGCTGAATTTTTCAAATGCTTTTCAGAGGAGGTCACACCACTTTTGCTGCAAATGTATAATGAAGCCTTTAGCCTGGGAACACTGCCCCCTACCTTGCGTCAGGCCCTGATAACCCTTATATTGAAAAAAGGCAAGGAACCTACTGACTGTAAAAGCTATCACCCGATCTCCCTGATATCACTCGACACCAAAATACTCTCTAAAATCCTCGCAAATCGCCTTAATAGAGTCATTTCCACTCTAATACACCCTGACCAAGTAGGATTTATTCAGCAATAGATTTGCTTCTGACAATATTCGGCGCTTGATAAATGTAATGTGGTCAGTTAGGAACAATAACAATAAGTCGCCAATAGCAGCTGTCTCCCTTGACGCAGAAAAAGCTTTTGACTGTGTGGAATGGCGCTACCTTTTCCGGTTGTTGGAGACTTGGGTTTCTGAAGTGGGTGAAGCTATTATACGAGGCACCTCAGGCAGCTGTTCAAACTAATGGGGTGGCCTCCTCTTATTTTGGACTCAGCCGTGGGACTCAGCAGGGTTCACCGCTTTCTCTTCTATTGTTTTGCCTAGCAATAGAACCTCTGGCGGTAGCAATCCGTAAGGACGATGATATCCCTGGTATTACGATTGGAGGTTATACACATAAACTTCTGCTTTATGCTGATGATACTCTAGTGTTCATCTCAAACCCAGACAAATCCGTTCCCGCTCTACTCCGGAATTATAAAGTCATTCTCAGGCTTTTCTGGCTACCGGGTGAATTGGACAAAGTCGGAGGCCCTCCCCCTCACTTCATTCTGCCCTAAGGCATTATTCCAAGCCGGCTCCTTCCAGTATTTAATCCTACTTATTCTTATACTTATATACACTATAATGACTGGGAATACTTATTCCCAGTCAGTATAGTGATATAGTGAAATGTAATCTGGACCCACTCCTAGAAAAAACCAACACTGATATGCAAAGGTGGTCTTCGCTTCAACTCTCTCTGTGGGGCAAGATTAATATTATCAAAATGAACTGCGCTCCCAAAGTAAATTATATTCTTCAGTCTCTCCCCCCCTGGATATCCCTACCAAGTACTTTAAGCAATTCAATGTACTTTGTAAAATGTTTTTTGGAATGGAAAAAAGCCTAGAATGCGTCTGGGAAAATTACAAAAAACAGTAGACAAAGGTGGTTTGGGTTTCCCAAATATGCTGTTTTATTACTATGCCTTTAGCTTAAGAGACCTGGCACATTGTGCGCTCCCCCCGGAAAGAGCCCCTCCTTGGTACTCAATAGAACAGTCAATCTGCACATCACTCCCCCCGTTTATGTTCTTGTCTGCCAGAATGCCACCAAATGCTCGATCTCATCCCATCATATCACATTTAGAGGATATCTGGAGGAAAGTAGCCCGTATTGCTAAGATAAACCCGTATTTAACTATGTCCTCTGGGATTTGGGACAATCCTAAACTCCTAATTGGCAAATCCACAGTAATTTGGAAAGAATGGGTGAATAGAGGGATCCTTATTCTGAGTCATCTATATGAAGAAGGCATACTTAAGTCTTTTGGTAACCTGGTTGAGCAGTTTGGCCTGGGTACTAATCAATTTTGGAGGTTCCTTAAGACCCCTTCTGGTTAGTGTCTTTGGCTCTCCACAGGCGTTTCCCCAGGACCTGGACCTGTTGGGTTCAATTTTACGCATAGCAGAGGCAGGACGTGAGGCCTCCCAGTTTTACTCTATGCTGTTAAACATTTCTGGCTACAATATCACCACAGCCCTAAAGGCAGCGTGGGAAAACGATTTGGGCATTTCTATTGAAGAACAGGACTGGGATAAAATTATCGGCATTACCAAATATGTCTCCAGAGACATTAGAATAAGATTAATACAGTTCAAAATCCTCCACCGATACTACTGGTGTCCTAGCAGGTTGTTAGACTAGGGTTGAAAGACTCCTCAGATTGCTGGAGATGGAACGGCCTGTTAGGGGACCTAGGTCATGCATTGTGGTGGTTGTTGTGTTGTGTAGGACTCAATAACGACACCGTGTAGCTTCGTTCGTGTTGCGTTTACTTAACTGCCGCAAACCTTACACTTTCCACCTTTTGCCATAAATCACTGCTGTAAGCCTTAAAGGCACAGTAACCTGTCACTAGCAGTGCATAACATAACAAAGTCCAACAGGACACAATACTGAACGTTTTCAGACATAACATTTTCCCCCCGCCCCCCTGGAAACTGAAACATAACATCTAGCCCACATTCCTCTGTGTCCCTATCACCCTGTCACATAGTCCCCATGCCAGACAGGCGGGACCCTCATCCTCTGAGGTCGTGCTGGCCGAGAAGCTGCGTCGGGCGGTGCTGGTGGATTACCCCCCACCCGGTTAGCTCTTGGCCTGGGTTGCCAACCTAGAGCCACTGCTGGGGACAGAGGTGCTGCAGGTGCTGAGAGGGCTGCGACTCTGTGCAGGCGGTTTGAGTGCCAACGAGTCCCATTCTCAAGTCTGTAAGAGGCCGGCCCCAACTGCTTAGTCACTCGCAGGGGCTCTGACCAGTATGACTGTAGCTTATTTTGGCGGTGGAGGTGTTTGATCCTGACCCAAACCCCGGGAGAAAGTGAGGGGGTCTGCACTCTGTGCTTGGCATCAAACCTCTCTTTCATCCGAGCCTGCGAACCCTTCACCTGAGCTCTGGCTTTCTGGACCCCTGGGCTCCGACGTGCAGAAGCTGGTTCAGCTCTCAAGCAGTCCAGTGGTTGCTTTAGTTCACGCCCAATCATGAGCAACGCTGGTGACACTCCTGTGGTGGAATGCTTGGATGCCCGGATGGTCAGGAGAGTTTGGTTGAGTGCGTCGCTGAAGGTTTTCCCTTCCTCCAGACAGGCTCGGATTCCATTTTTGAGAGTTTTATTCAGTCTTTCCACCCCCCCATTACTCTCTGGGTGATACACTGCCGTTCTGATGTGCTTGATGTTCCGTATCGTGAGAAACTCTGTGAACTCCACGGAAACGAATTGGGGCCCATTATCCGTTGTGATGACACTGGGGAGGCCCCAGCGCCCAAACAAGTTGTCCAGGCGGTCGATGATGGAGTGTGCAGTGATGGAGCTCAGCTGAAAAACCTCAGGCCACTTCGAATGAAGATCGTGCACAACCAGCAGGTAGCGGCGTGAGCAGGTGCCCCGTGAAGTTCACCACAGAGGTCGACCTGAATATGTTCCCAGGGTGGCGACGGCCAAGCTGTCGGGGTGAGAGGGGCTGTGGCTGGCTGACCAGTTTTCCCACTCAGGAGGCAGCAAGCGCAGTTACGCACCAGCTCCTCAACATCAATATCTATGTGGGGCCACCACACTGTGTCACGGCAGCTGCTTTACCTTGACCACCCCCAGGTGCCCCTCATGCGCCATGTGTAGTACTCTGGACCTGAGACACTCTGGAACGACCGCCACGGTGGCCACGGGCCAGGCACACTGCCCCCAGCAGGAGAGCTCATTGCGGAAGCGGTAATAGGGGAGCAGCCTGTCATCCCACTTTGGCAGGCCAGCCGTCCTGGACGTAGGTACGGAGAGTTGTGAGGACCTCATCAGCAGCTGAGGCCTGCTGCAGCTCCGCCAGAGTGACTACTGAACTGAGGGGCCCGTGCAGGATGTGGACCCAGTCTTCGTCGCTCTCTGTGTCTGGTGTCACTCTGCCCGTCTCCTCCGTCACCGACACAGCTCTAGACAGGAGGTCGGCCACCGTGTTGGCCCGCCCAGGCATAAACTCCAGACTGAAGTTGTACTGGTTCAGCCTGTCAGCCCACCTCAACAGTCTCATGGGCCTGTGCCCCGAGCCTTGAGTCGCCAGCAGTGCCGTCAGCGCTTGGTGGTCTGTGCGGATGGTGAAAGGCCTCCCGTAAAGGTAAACATGCCAGCGTTCACATGCCCACAGGCAGGCTAGAGCCTCCCTCTCCCCCACTGAATACTTCTGCTCTGCTGGAGTAAGTGCCCGTGAAGCGAAAGCCACCGGGCGTTCCACCCCCTCTTGAGTCTGGGAGAGCACGGCGCCAACGCCACCCCGGAGGCGTCGCAGGTGACCATGGTGGGCGCGGTCAAGCAAAAATGGGTCACTGTCGGTGGGGACGTGAGCTGCTGTTTGATGACGCGCACAGCTTCGTGACAGGCCGGGGTCCAGTCCCACGTAACATCCTTCCTGAGCAGCCGGCGCAGGGGGGCCGTTGTGTCAGAGTAGTGTGACATGAATCTGAGGTAGTAGGCAGCCATCCCCAGTGTAACGCTGTACCTTCTTGTAGCGTTAACTAACCATGTAATGCTGGGTAGACGTGGGTAAAATAAGAGCACGGGGACAACTTCTTCAGGAGAACTGCGTCCATTTGTTTAATAGACCATCACACACTTTTCGCGACCGCGGAACACACACAAGATCACCCCCTCCTCATATCACTCCGCCAACCTTTGCCGGTACTAACTTTTCAGGCAAGGTGCACCATGTAATGTAGTTTCTGTTAAAGCTCCGAAACAAAATATAACATATGTATATAGTTAACATTACTTAAATCATGCAACTTATTTCCGTAAATGGCGTAATCTATAAAATAACTCATAAGAAAATAAATCTCATCTTACATTCTTCCCTTTCTTCAGATGAAATGTCCCCATTTCACAGATTATAAAAAAATAAATCTCATTTAAGAACTTAACCATAGCAGAGACAATAACCTCTATAACTGCAAAGGAAATAGCAACACATTGTAAGTCAGTGTGGAAATAACCACTGCTACAATCCATGAACTAGCACGTTACATGTTGTTACTGGCAGTGCAGGTTTTGCAAAATTATTCAACACTACCACTGAAAACTTAATGAAACCCCTAAACATAGGTAACCTTAGGTAACATTATGTATAATGGCATTCAGCAAAACACCTATACATTCCAAATGTGAAGTGCAGGTGTTTTTTTTTTGTTTTTTTTTTTTATATCTAAACATAAATGCAGAACATCAATTAATAAAACAACAAAGACAGCATTAGTGTCCCAATAGTTGTCTGTAAGTCCGTAAGCTGAGTGGGAGGGTCGGCTCACAGCATAAACCGCTGTGGTCTCCGAACAACCCGACCTGAGCGAGTAGTGAGTGAGTCACCAGAACTTTTCCCAACAGGCACTGCAGGAGCAGCGGCAGTCTGTTCGTTCTGTTGTGGCTGGACTTGTGAGACCCGTCCTGAAGGTCTCCTTAGTAGGGGAATAGAGGGGCAGGCAGGGGCAGAAGCTTGTCCACTGTCAAGTGGTACAGAGTACCTAGGGAGTGAACCAGATAATGGCGTGTACCTGGGGAAAGCGTCCCTATGCTGAGGAGGTACAGGGTGGTTCTCTGGTGCTGGAGATGTATCAAGGGTGAGTACGATAAGGCTTTAATCGATCATAGTGAACAGCTTTTGTTCCCGCTTGGGGATGCCTCAAGTCCAAAAGTTTATATGTGAGTCCCTTGTTATCAGCTGAGACAACTTTGTAAGGTCCAGTCCAGTTAGGGTCCAGTTTCTTTCTCAGTGTAGTGGGATCGTCCATCCACACGAGGTCACCCTATGATAAGGCTTGAACTTAACATGTTTGTTGAAGTAGTACTCACGCTTGAGTCTCTGTTCCTCACGATGAGAACAAACAGCCTGAAAAGCTGTGTCAAGCCGGTTCACCAGTTCAGATCCATAGTTCTGTGGAGTCTGTGATATCCCTGGTGGAGAGAGATGCACAGTAGCTGGAACACGAGGTTCTCTGCCATGAGCAAGAAAGTAAGGTGAGTATCCAGTGCTGGCATGTGAAGTAGAGTTAAATGAGAGAACCACTGCTGGCAAATAGTGGTCCCATTCACCACCATGATCATGAATGAGTTTAGCCAACTGTCCTTTCAGAGTCCTATTAAATCTTTCAACCATCCCATTTCCACGGGGGTGGTATGGTGAGGTTCTTTTCTTTTGGATTTTTAGTCTCTGACATATTGTTTGAATGATGTCTGATTCATATTGTCGTCCCTGATCTGAAAACAGTTCCTCTGGAACTCCATGTTCAGGAATGTATCTCTCACAAAGTAGTTTTGCTACTGTGGTTGCTTTCTGATCTGCCATAGGAAAAGCATTAACATACTTTGTAAAATGATCTTGCACTACAAGCACATACTTATGTCCCTGAGAAGTGACTGGTAGCTCAGTAATATCAGTGCACACAAACTGGAATGGTCTCTCTGCCTGTATGGATTGTAGTGGAGCTCTGTGTTGTGGGACAGGTTTCCTGTAAGCTTCGCAGGTATGACACATATCACAGAAGTTATCAATGTCAGACCTCATGCTGGGCCAATAGCACATAGTTAGGGCTTTCTTGAAGGTACGATCAGCGCTGAAATGACCAGAGCAGGGTGAGCCATGGAGAGTTTGCATAGTCTCTGTGATTAGAGAGGTGGGAATCAACACTTGATACACAACCGGGTGTCCTGGTGCAATGTGAGCTGTTCGACAAAGCAAGTCATCATACAGTACAAGTTTTGGAAATTGCCACCAGAGCTTCCTTAGAATTTTCCCTTTTACATGTCTGAGGTAGGGTCGCTTGTGTTGTTGCACCCAGTTGTACACTTCAGAAAGTATCGGGTCACTAAGTTGTTTAGCCAAAATGTCATTTCCTTGACTAGAAAGTGTGTGTTGCAACAGCTCTGTACCTGTTGTACCTGTCTGAACAACTGCAATGTCTTTTTCTGACGAGCACTTCCAAGCTGTTGTGCAGTCAACAGAAGAGGGCTGCCCTGGTAGAGAGTGCATCTGTGAAACTGTAGGAGTAGTGTCCAGTTGTACAGGAGAGGAGTGATTTTCCTGTGAGGGAGGTACTGTTTCCTCCGAGACCACTGGGCTGTGTTGCAAAGAGGGAATCCGTGACATTGCGTCTGCGTTAGTGTGTTTCTTCCCATCCTTGTGTATTATTGTCCAATCATACAGATCCAACTCCAAAGCCCAACGACCTCGTCGTCCTGTGGGGTCATGTGTGACATCCAGTTTCCGCAAGCTGAGTAATGGTCGGTGATCAGTGATGATTGTAAATGGATTACAGCTCAAGTAGTGTCTGAAGTGTCTGACAGACCAGACAATGGCCCAGAGTTCTTTGTCATATGTGGACCACTTCTTTTCTGTGCGGGTCAGAACATGACTTGCATATGCTATAACCCGTTCATTTCCATTTTGAACTTGTGAGAGCACTGTGCCAACTGCATGGTTAGATGCATCAGTACTGAGAATGAATGGCTGATGAAAATTTGGAAAAGCCATTATTGGAGGAGAGGTCAGTGCATCTTTTAATGTCTGAAATGCAGTTGAGCACTCCTCAGTCCATTGAAATGGTACATTCTTTTGTGTGAGTCTGTGAAGAGGATGAGCAATGAATGCATACTTGTGCACAAACCGTCTGTAATATGAGCACAATCCCAAAATGCTCTTACCTCAGTTGGTGATCGTGGGACAGGCCACTCACCTACTCGGTGGCTGTTGACAGGGTCCAGTGTAAGTCCATCCCGTGAAACAATGTGTCCCATATATTTGACTGCAGGCTTACAAAAGTCACATTTTCGTGGATTCAGCTTTAAACCCGCCTGTCTAAATCGTGAGAGAATGTCTGTCAGGTTTTTAAGATGATCATCAAAGTTTCGTCCCATACAAATGATGTCATCAAGATAAATCACACATGTTGTCCAGTGGAGACCTCTCAAAACAAGTTCCATTAGTCTCTGAAAAGTTGGAGGTGAGTTCTTCAGACCCATGGGCATTACTTTGAATTGGTAGAGTCCGTCACCTGTTGTGAATGCTGTTTTGGGTCTGTCTGAGAACTCCATTTCCACTTGCCAGTATCCGCTTGACATGTCCATGGTTGAAAAAAACTGAGAGCCAGACAGTGCATCTAGACTATCATCCACTCTGGGTAGGGGATGTGCATCAGTGATGGTGACTGAATTCAGTTTCCTAAAATCAACACAAAATCTGTATGTGCCATCTTTCTTTTTTACCATTACCACAGGGCTGGCCCAAGGGCTTGTGCTGTCTTCAATCAGATCCTGAGCTTTAAGCTCTTCCACCTGACGGCGGATTTCTGCTTTCATAGAAGGAGAGGTACGATAGGCTCTTTGTGAAATGGGAGTGTCACAGCTAGTTGTAATTTTGTGCGTGACCAGGTCTGTCCTTCCAAAGTCATCGCGAGTGCTGACTGAAAACATCTGAGAATGAGGTCAAAGTGTCTTCCAGTGTCTTATGTTGTGCACTTGTGAGGTCAGGGTGAGAAATATCAGGAAGTACAGGCGGCTTGGACATCACAGGCACTTCAATATTGACATTACAGACAGCACTTTCCATAACAGTGTACTCATCTTTGTTGCTGTCAGATGTGGCATGAAAAGTTCCTATCGGAGTGCCACAGTGTAACATGACTTCCTCACTGGAGGGGTTAGCAACTTTAACATAAATGGAACCTTGTTCAACTTTTGTAACAGTCCATGCCAAACTTGTAGATGACTGGTTGGTGTAGTGTGGTTCAAACACACCTGCATAGTCATGAGGCACTAGTCCTTTAAGCGGCACATCCAGTTTAGCAGCAATGACCATCTCTGACATAGCAGGAACTGTCACTGTAGAAGATACTGTCACATCAGTTAGTTTAGGGACATACTGGTGTGGACTAACCAGTGGCACTACTTTGTCATCTACTATAAGAGCCATGTTGCGGGTGTTCACAATAATGCCATTAGCAACCAGAAAATCCCAGCCCAAAATCAGCGGTTTAACACAGTTTCTGACAACTTGAAGGGCATGTGTCATTGGCTTGTGGGCAATACTTAAATTAACTGAGATTGAGCCAACTGAGTCCAGAGGGTCACCTGTGACACCCGTGAGAGGAAGAAACTGCTTTACAATGGGCTTTTTGTGAAGAGCAGTTGTAGCCATCCTAAAATCCTCACTGATAACTGAAATGTCTGCTCCGGTGTCAACAAAAGCATGCACAACAGTGTCCTCAATCAAAACTGACACATATCTCTTTGACACATCCACTTCAGATAAACTGTCTCTGGTAAAGTCAATGGGTAGGGCATTATTGTCTTTATGGGCCTTGGTAAAGTTAGTAGCTGACAATTGGCCCTCATTGTCAACTACTTGTAGTTTACCTTGTTCGATCCAGTGTGAGCAGGTGAATGGAACCGTACATGTCCAGGACTTTGAGAGCGGTGAGAGGGATGTCTGTCCTCACGGCGGTCAGGAGAGCGACCACGCTGTGAGTAGTCTCTGGATGATGGGCTGTAGCCCCCGTGCATGGCGCTCAGAAGATCCAGAACGAGTGTGGGAATCCCCTCTGTCGTACCGGTCTCTCCCATGCCTTGAAGGTCTGTAGCCATCACGAGTGGAGTATCGGTCATAGGAAGAATCTCTGTAGTTATTCCTTTCTGGTGAATAGTAATGGCTGCGGCCTCGCACACTGTCAGGAGTCGAGCTTCGCTGACGATATCTGTAGTCTGATGAGCCACGTCGTGTGTCCTGACGCCGTTGTTGCACCTCCAGCTGTAACTGCTCAACCTTGTCTGAAAGTGTCTCCAGTGCTCTCTGCATTTTTCTGAGATCATCTGAGGTTGCAGAGTGGACACCCAGAGAAGTAGAAAATGCAGGAAGGTGAGTGGGTGCCAAGGGAGAGATAGCAGGTGAGGTAGGTGTCTGAGAAAAATGCTGCAGAGAGTTTGAAGATGCCAATACCCTGCTAGCTTGATGGGCAGTCTCAATCTGTATTGCGAATTGAAGCGCATCATCCAGTGTTTTACACCCTGTTCATGACAACGCAGCTGAAGATATGGCTCAATTCCAGCAATGAAACGTCTGTATTTTTCTCCATCTTTCGCATTTTGTCCATACGTTGGAAAAGCTTCTTCCACTAATCGGCAAATTTCAGCAGCAAACACTGGGAGGGCCTCACCAGGCATGCGAGTGCGTGCATTGATGTAACTTTGAAACGTAGACAGATAAGCAGTCTGTCCAAAAACAGCTTTGAGTTTGTCTTTAGCAGCGGTATAGTCCGATTTTGTTGCATCAGATAAGCTATCCCAGTAACTGAAAGCAGCACCCCCCAGGCGTGTGGGCAGCAGTTTAGCCAAACTGTCTTCATCATAATCTGGAATAGTCTTTACATACACTTCAAAACGTCTGCACCACTTTGAAAAGTCTTCTTTGCCATCTCCCATGAAAACATGTGGAAAACCCCCTTTACAATACTGTGGCACATTAGAACCAGAGAAGGGCAGTTCATTCCAAAAGTTATTTTGAGTGGCCATGGTTAATTTCAGAAACCACGTTTTAAGTTGTTTTTTTTTGTTTGTTTTGTTTGTAAAGTTCAGAAAAAGGGTTTTGACAATTACCAGTCTTAGCTTGATGTGCTAGGCAAGTCCATCTTGAGGTTACGATATCCAGAGTAGGATGTGAACAACCTTTTCCATACACGCGTCCCGCGTACACAAGTTCACAAGCAGGCCTCCAACATGTAGCCTGATCATTCACGGAGAGCAGGAAAAAAAAATTGTCCACTTTGCCAGTCTCTGTTACTCACATATGTTGTCCTTTAATGTTGTCTTGGTGAGTAAATGTCCAACAAAGGCCGTTTTATTCCACCAGTATCCAACTGAGTCACTAGTTCAGCTAAATCTAGCTTGTAGCAGGAGCAGTCCACGATGAGGAGAAAGAGAACGTGTCGTGGCCGCACATGCAGCTAGCCCGTAATCCCCGGCAATACTCAAAACTCCGCAAAAGTTGCAGACCACACATCCGCTGCCACCAGTGTAACGCTGTACCTTCTTGTAGCGTTAACTAACCATGTAATGCTGGGTAGACGTGGGTAAAATAAGAGCACGGGGACAACTTCTTCAGGAGAACTGCGTCCATTTGTTTAATAGACCATCACACACTTTTCGCGACCGCGGAACACACACAAGATCACCCCCTCCTCATATCACTCCGCCAACCTTTGCCGGTACTAACTTTTCAGGCAAGGTGCACCATGTAATGTAGTTTCTGTTAAAGCTCCGAAACAAAATATAACATATGTATATAGTTAACATTACTTAAATCATGCAACTTATTTCCGTAAATGGCGTAATCTATAAAATAACTCATAAGAAAATAAATCTCATCTTACACCAGGAAGGAAGACAGCTGGGATGGTGACTGCGGGTCTGGCAGGGACAGAATGGCCTCAGTGTGGGACATAATCGGGGCGATGCCCTTCTTTGAGAGCCTGAAGCCCAGGAACTCAACCTCCTCAACCCCGAACATGCATTTCTCAGAGTTCAGTGTGACCCCATGCTGTTCGAAACGCTGGAAGACCTGCTCCAGGCGATCGTCATGCAGTGCGGTGGAGGGTGCATGCACCACCACATCATCCAGGTAGATGGAGACACCCTGGATACCAGCCAGTATGAGTGACATTATCTTCTGAAAACAGCTCGGGGCTGATGAAAGTCCAAATGCCATGCGCTTAAATCTGAAAACCCCCACGTGCGTGACAAACGCTGTGAGGTCCATGCTATCTGGTGCCAGAGGGACCTGCAGGTAGCCGTTACGTAAGTCCATCTTACTGAAAACAGTGGAGCCATGGAAATGGCTAGTGAGCTCCTCAGCCGTGGGTAGGGGGTACTTATCAGGAATGATGGCTTTGTTTACATCTGTGAGGTCGACACAAAGTCACAGTCCACCCCCCCCCCTTCTCTTGGCTATCACAAGGTTAGACACCCATGGCGAGGCATCGACGGGCTCTATGACGTCCGCCTCCACCAGGCGGTGCAGCTCGGCCTCCACCGCATCACGGAGGGCCAGGGGGAATGCGCCGTAGGGGTTGGATCACAGGGCGGACTGACAGATCAACAGTAGGCTGGTGTACAAATCCAGTCATGCGGCCCAGCCCGTTGAACAGTTGTGGGTAGCGGTCAGGCCAGGAGGTGGCGACCTGCAGTACATGCAGGCCCCTTGCATCACTCACAGTAAAGCCCAGGGCAAGGAACAAGTCAAGGCCCATAATGTTAGCTCCCTTCTGGGTGATGCAGAACTTAGTGTCGGGCGCATATTGTTGATCATAGCTGACGGGGAGGCAGGCCACACCCAGAGTGGAGATGGGGAAATGGCCGTAGCCTAACAGGGGTTTAGCCGCTGCTGCCAGAGGCACATGACTGAAGAAGCGGTCATATGTGCATTTGTTCAGGATTGACACTTTAGCCCCTGTGTCCACAAGGAGTGGAATGAGAACTGTGCCCACACGACATGTGCAGAGTTTGAATGAAGGCTGTGAGGTCTGTACAGTGTTTATGGGAACAGCAACAGTATCATGGCAAGCAGGAGAGGAGCGACAGCAGCGTGCAAAATGGTTCAACTTGTTGTAGTTACGACAACGTTTTCCATGGGCAGGACAAGACTGATCTCTAGTTGCATGTTTAGGGGAGCCACAGTTGCTACAGCTCTTGTGCCCTGGGCCACCTGTCCACCCTCTGTACATCCAGACTGTCACTCACCCTGTCAGCTGCCTCGGCAGTGTCTGTGTGCTGAACTGACGGTGGTGATGATGTCGCAGGCTCGTGCACAGCGCGGCCGAACTTGCGCGCCTCGATCAGGGCCGTTTCCAACTGCTTTCCAATTACTAAAGCGTCCGCTAGCGTCATGGAGTCTGGCTCTAGTAAAAGTCTCTCTTCTCAGTTGGGTACATGATGTTTTCTCTATTAACTGGTCGACAATAAGTCCATCCTCCAAAGCCCCAAAATCACAAAGTTTAGCCCGCTCACGTAATGCTGATACAAAATGGGCAACGGTCTCACCCGGCATTTGGGTCCACTGACGGAACTCAAAGCGGTGCATCCGCCGGCTTCTTCCGGAGCTGAAATGAGCCTTTAAGGCAGCCGTGGCTGTGACGTACTTATCATCCGATAAGGTGAGCGTGGCTAAGATTCGCTGTCCCTCCTGCCCGAGACAATGGCGCAGGAGCGCGCACTTCCTCGCCTCCGCTAGGTCCGAGTGTCCCAAAGCCAGCAAATAATCCTCAAACGACGTCAGCCAGCGATCCCAGGGAACCGCGGGATCACCAGGAACAGGTAGGAAAGGTGGCGGTGGTGGTAAGACGAGTTCAGACATCCTCGTTCGCCAAATGTTGTGTTGTGTAGGACTCAATAACGACACCGTGTAGCTTCGTTCGTGTTGCGTTTACTTAACTGCCGCAAACCTTACACTTTCCACCTTTTGCCGTAAATCACTGCTGTAAGCCTTAAAGGCACAGTAACCTGTCACTAGCAGTGCATAACATAACAAAGTCCAACAGGACACAATACTGAACGTTTTCATACATAACAGTGGTGTCCCAAGGTACAGGTTTTCTGGACCAGGATCCACAAATTTATCTCAGAGATAGGGGGGACAGATTACAAATTCTGTCCTTAACTCTACATACTAGGGACCCCAAAGTCATCAACCACATGGCTAAACCCTTAGCTAACTGGGTCCAGACAAGTATCATGATTGGCAAACAGATAATAATGAGAAAGTGGAAAGATGCTGAGGGCCCATTATTTCAGGAATGGGCCTCAGAACTGAGTAAGGTGGCGGCAATTGAGAAAATATCATATAATCTGACGAATGAAGTAGAGAAGTACAAGGAAAAATGGGGGAAGTTTTACAATTTCATTCTCCCAGACTCTGTGGTCTTGTTTCTCCTACCTTACTGTTATGTCATATTCCATCTATCTGTGCCAACCTCAGTCTCAACAATTTATCTGTACCTGCAAGGTATGCGTGTGTGTGTATGTGAATGCACGCACAAATGTTGGTGTTTCTGTATGTATTCATTATTTTTACTCTTTCTTTTAAACTTTTTATAAAGGTAGGACGAAGGTGGTGAGCTATTGTTTAAATTCACCTCAATAGTGTTTTACACGGCTAACTGTAGTCTCGCACTGAAGTCCTGTGGGAACTCCATTCGTTGTTGCCAGTGTTGTGCCGAATTCTGCCTGCCTGCCAAGAATTGCATGCACCTCGCGGGTGATGACGGTCATCTATGGTAAGAAAAGAAGTGGATGCAAATCTCGGCAGGTAGCCTACAAAATTATAACTGCTGAATTATGCATCCACCTCTTTAGGTCCTTGTCAGACACTTTGCTGTGCTCATTGATCAAACACCGTTATCATCACACATATTTCTACTGAATGGCAAAGACTCATTCATAAAATATATACTTCTAATCATTTATCACCATTGATGAAGCCCACAAAGGATATTACAGCATTTAAAAGCATTATTTGGAGGTGCATACAATTCTCGGCAGGCAGGCAAAACTCGGCATAACACCTGTTGTTAACATCGGAAAAAGGTAAATAGCATAGGAGTTGCTCACTAGTGAAGAAGAAATGGTTCGCGTTTGTACTGTTCCGAATTGTGGCAACAGAATGTGAAAATACAAGAACTTAGATGTGTGCCCAAATGGAAGGATAAATGAAGTTTACATTACCTCCAATGTGGTTGGCATTTTTCTTCAACTGCCCCCGCTGTGTTGTGTCTGTGTAACGTTAGTCATCCTTGTCAAAGTGTTCGCTGCAAATGCGGTAATCTTTTGCGCGTAGTACTTGTATGGGAGTTTGCACATCAAGTTGAAGTACAACTAGCCACAACTGCAGAATCTTGAGGTCATGGAAAGGAATACGATGAAAATTTAAGTTCTTGTATTTTCTCATTCTGTTGCCACAATGCAGAACGGCACAAACGCGAACCATTTCTTCTTCACCTGTGAGCTCCGATCATCACTCTTCACACACTACGCTCCTCTCAACTGCACAATGCTTTTACCTTTTTTCCGGCAACAACGGAGTTCCCACGGGACTTCAGCGCGAGACTACAGCTAGCTGTCTAAAAACACTATTTAGGTGAATTTAAACAATGGCTAAGCTGCTAAACGCATCTTGTTGACATGTAAAGACCCTGTTCATGTTGGACAGACATTTTAATTGCATTTTGTGTCTGTTAAGAGGCACAAAGACACTCTTTATGTAAATGCCCCCATAACTGCCATTTTAGCTACATGGGAGCTCTGGGCATTAGCTGTATCAGCTCCGTGTTGCAAGCACCAATCCGGCTCGTTTTTTTTCTATAGACAGTACTCACAAAGGTATAACGATCAAGATTAACTTAAAAAATTGCCCGGAGTTCTCCTTTAATACAGCATTTTTTCACAGCTTACACTGCATCGTTAAAAACCTGTTCTATTGCACTTTTTTTAAAAATTCAGTGACGGATGTGATTGAAAATGTAGTAAAATACATTTAGTAAATGTAAAGCACGTACTTTAAACAAAACATACTATATAAAAAAGTAAATATTTACTTCTTTTTGAAAAGGTGTGGTTTGAACAAAGCATCCTCTTCACCTCTGCTGAGTCATAACTGTGTTCAGGTCTGTGCCATATTGCCAGTCCTGCTTCTAGATGGTTGAAATGTATCTGTCTAACATGTTCTGCTGTCTCTTTGCCAAGCCACTTAAGCAGAAGATCCATGTCCTCACCTCAGGTTTAAACCACTGTTTTCAGCATGAAAAAAATGTTTCCAGTCTCTGTAGTTCTGAAGTCAGTCGACAAACTGAAGTAACTGTAACTGTAGCCACAAATTCATGTTGAGTAAAGTATCTTATAAAGTGATGTATTTTCAAGGTGTCATTATTGGAGTTTAGTGATGTGGGGAGTTCAGGCCTGAAATGCTCCAGAAAGTAGCACTGACATTCCAGAACTTAACTTTACGTGACTCATGGACATACTTCATCTTCAATTCAAGGCCGCTGTGACGTAAAATGAGATGACTGGAAAGCAATAATAGATTTTGAGATGTAAAGATGAAATGCTGTAGTTAGGGCTTGGCTTTGTTTTTGCTGCAACATCATCATCACACTGCACTAAAACCCAACACTGCTGGATGGACTCATCTCCGGTGGTACAGCATGACACTATCTTAGTTTCGTTGTCACAATTTTAAAGTTTATTATCAGATTATTTTGGTAGATGCCCGCAACCTAGAGGTAGAACAATGGAGTTTTGACTGGGTTGTGCATTTAACATTTAAAATGAGATAAAGAAGCAATATTGACACAGAGAAAGAGATTATGAATACCAGAATTGAATTGCTTTCCTCTGCAGGGTGTCTGAATTTGGATATCTGGAGTTGCATTGAAAGCAGCAAGCTGAGATGTTGCTGGACTGGTATCTTAATTAGGATGCCCATTGGATTCAGGTACATCCAAACAGAACAGAATCACAACATGGTGGAGGGATTGTGTATGAGAGAAAGTGATGATGGTGTGATAAGAAGAACAAGAGGGGAGGGACGTCAGTATCCAACAGAGACTGAGAGAGAGAGGAGAGGAGGGACAAACTGAATGTCAGAAAGAGATAAATCAACTGTATGATAAAGCGTTCTGGTCAGAAGCTGCCAGAGCTGCAGCTCCTCCTTTCCTCCTCTCACTGTCTGATGGAGGTTGATGACGGAGCAGAGCTCTGCTTTCCACAACTCCTCAACTCCTCCTGCAGGAAGCCGACACTTCCTCGGTCCGAAGCTGTATTTCTACTCACTCTCCTGTCCTCCATCTCTCTGCTCACTGTGGTTCTCAACCTGCTTGTCATCATCTCAGTCTCCCACTTCAGGCAAAGATCAATTTCTCAGCAGAGCCTTCACTTATTAATATGATTAATTTACTTTTAGCGAGTACTTTTCCCAAAATTGTGTGATGCTTTGTGTAATGTGTAACTTTCCTCTTTCCCTCCAGGCAGCTCCACACACCCACCAACATCCTCCTCCTCTCTCTGGCTGTCTCAGACTTTCTCGTGGGCCTCCTACTAATGCCAGGAGAAATCCTCCGAAAAACATCTTGCTGGTATCTTGGTGACCTCATGTGTTCTCTGTATAAGTATGTATCGTACATAATTACTTCTGCCTCAGTAGGAGACATGGTGCTCATATCAGTCGACCGCTATGTTGCTATTTGTCATCCTCTGCATTATACCACCAGAATCACAGAGAGAAGAGTAAAACTCTGTGTTTGTTTGTGTTGGTTCTGTTCTGTTTTGTACAGCTGCCTCTTTGTAAAATATGGCATAACTCAACCAGACAGGTATAATTCCTGCTACGGAGAGTGTATGATCATTATTAACTATATCGCAGAAGCTATTGACCTTGTGTTGACTTTTATTGTTCCCATTACTGTCATCATAGTTCTGTATATGAGAGTGTTTGTAGTGGCTGTGTCTCAGGCTCGTGCCATGTGCTCTCACATCACAGCTGTCACACTCCAACGTTCAGTGACTCCCACAGCAAAGCGATCTGAGCTGAAAGCAGCCAGGGCTCTTGGCATTCTTGTACTTGTGTTCCTAATATGTTTGTGTCCAGTTCACTGTGTCTCTTTTGCAGGTGACAATGCGCTCAATGCTTCATCTGCATCTTATGTTCTCTATCTGTTCTATTTTCACTCCTGTCTCAACCCTGTGATCTATGCCTTGTTCTACCCCTGGTTTAAAAAAGCTATTACTCAAATTTTTACACTTAAGATTCTGCATCCTGGTTCCTGTGAGGCCAACATACTGTAGAGAGGCTGAGGAGTGACTGAAATGAGATCTGCTTATTAATTCACTAATCCAAGTTAAAATGTGCTTTCTTGAATAATGAACAAACTTACATATGCTTAATGGGCAAATTGAAAATGTGGTTTAAAAGAGGTGGAAACACATTTTGTGTGTAATTCTGCACTTTGACCTCTGCTCAATATCACCTTCACAAAGCCTATGAAAGCATTTTTACATTGTTTAAGTAATGGGGATTATTTGTAATGGGGAGTGTGTTGCTAATAAAATGTGCATGTATTATGACACTGTTTTTGTAGATTCAAACCTGTGTCTTTTCAGTTCTTGCAGTGTCTGTAGATCTCATGGGAAGTCTCCTCTCACATTTAGCTTGTGATTAGTAAGAAGCGTTTTGTTTTGTATTCTTTACTGTTGCTGCTGTCTTTTTGTCATAAACACCATGTACATGTTTTTCTGCATCATCCAGTAAGCTCTGCAGTGACAAATATGATTCACCTATTAACTGTCTCTAATCTCAGGAAATCTTTTTTCTTTGTAACAGTAAACACAACCACAGCACTTCTGTTATTTATATTTTGCCTGCCTTACTCTCACATGCTTTACAGGTATTAAATTCAACTAGGTTGGCTGGGTGATAATTAAACTGAAATAAATTGACTCAAATAAGTATCATGAACTTATGTTGTGACACATTATTTTTATGTTATTCATTAAATGTCACATAGTATAATATCC
This sequence comes from Lepomis macrochirus, assembly GCA_024633595.2. Taxonomy (NCBI): domain Eukaryota; kingdom Metazoa; phylum Chordata; class Actinopteri; order Centrarchiformes; family Centrarchidae; genus Lepomis; species Lepomis macrochirus. Next base: position 28,224,010 of record JALXJV020000016.1, on the reverse strand, counting down.
TGCAAACAAAACAGAAAGTCAAATAATACTTCTCAATATACAATGTATACAGTACTGTGCAAAAGTTATATAGGGTTGTGGAGTGTATGAATGCTTTTAAAAACAGACATGCTAAATTATTTTATTTATCAATTAACATAATGCAAAGTCAGTGAACAGAAGATCACAACAAAAATTTGATGCGTCCATCCTTTGCCTTCAAAACAGCATCAGTTCTTCTAGGTTCACTTGCACAAACTCAGCAATTTTGTAGATATCCTTTCAAAGTACTTATTCTGGATCTCTACTTTCTGGGGGAAAAGTCCTGCAGAGTGCGGAGTGGAGATCTGATGGTACGCCTATAGTGTTAGTTCATGTCAATGCCCATAAACCACTTTTATCTACACTAAGCACTTTAACATTATAAAAGACTATCGCTATTGGGTTTACCTCTATGCCAGTGAGGCCTTTAATTTAGAAGGCTACGCCTATACGCATAGAATCTGGAGTTACAGTACGTAACTACTGTTCTGTTTTGTATAGGCTTTGCCCTCTAAGACTATTGCTATTGGGTTAGAGGTGATGCAGGATGAGTCAACGCCTCACTGGCCCATACGGTATCACCAAGCACAAAACCCCATAATGAGCCACCCAGTCACCCGCTGTCTGCAGCATTGGTGTCGGCGTGTGCACAAGCATGGATGGTGCGGCATGGTAGACATCTGTAATAGTTGGGGAACTGGATGGGGGCCCAACAGCTGTACAGATGCAGGCAGGGTCACAACAGTGACCACATCAGCTGCGCACAGAACAGGATCAGCGCGAGCAGTGCCCGCCCCCCCCACCAGCCGCACATTCACAAAGCAAATCCCTCAGCCAAAACACTCAGTATTGAGTGAGTCAGTGAGAAACAGGAGACCTGCCGCAGGTAGAAGTGGACAAAAGAGCACGGGGAAGACCAGGAAGCCCCCGTGCAGATGTCATCCACCCTCATCCCACCGTGCAACTCCACACCTGTGGCTCATCCTCAATCAACCCCAGCAGTTATAAGCCCTGGTTCAGCCTCCAATCTTCGCCAGTTCGTCAGTTTACCTCCAGTGTTTCCCTGTGTGCGGACTTGCTGCCTGCCTGCCCATCCTCTAGTCACCAGCCGGGTTACTCACAGTCCGCCGCCCTGCCTGTCTGCCCTGATGTCACTCCTGCACGCCTTGTTGGATCCCCTCCGAGTCCGGAAACCTACTTGCCTCCGAACCCCAGATCTTCCCCGAGCTCTTTAATAAACCTTGCCTGTGAATTGTTACTCATCCTGTGTCCGCCTTTGAATCCTTTCTGTGTTACCTAACACAGAGGAGGAAACGCCTCTTGTGGAGTGCACCCTGATGCTGTCAGGAGAGGGGACTCGCACAGCCAGTGAGACAGGCGCTGCGCAGACAGGGAAAGACCCTTGGACTGCTGCCTGTAGTGCACAAACAGGCGCTGCGAACGGCGCCAGGCAGCCGTGCGCTCCACCTAACAGGACAGAGCCCGCTCTGGGCAGAGGAGGTGGGACATGGCGTGTGTTGTCCTCAGACCCATGTGGGAAAGGAAAGAAGCCTGGGGGGGTAATCACCTGCGACCGGAGGGAGCTTAGGCATGAATGCAGAATTGGGGCGTAGGACAGCTGAGCTGCTATCACCCTGAATCCTGAGACACCACGGAGCAACAGAGAGGGCAGCCAGGTCACTGGCCGCTGTCAGAGCCACAAGTAAGGCGACCTTGGCCAAAAGAAACCTCAGGTCCGCCGTCTTTAAAGGCTCAAAAGGGGCTTGGGCGGCTCTGCCACCAGAGCACCCCCCAAACCGCGACCCATTGGGACCGGCAGGCGGTGATTTCTGTGCTGAGCCACAGAGGAGAGCTTGGCTCCTGGCAGGGAGAGGGGTCATAAGTGCCAGCATGCCAGAGCAGCAGCCACTGGCTCTGCTGAGGCAGTGGCGGGCCGGGAAGGAAGAGGTCTGCTTGTGAAATTGAAGACTCAGCAGAGACGGTGGCGAGCCCAGGAAAAAGCTCTGTTTGTGTTTTATTTCAAAACAGTTTGGGTTTTGAACAAAAGTGCAAGCAGAACAAGAACTTAAGGCACACATTTCCTCCCCAGAATGTCATTGGCGCTTCCCATAATAGCGAAGCTGCACTGGGGGGTTGGACCACGAGCAATCTAATCCGGGCACTCTAGGAGTGCAATGCTGAGCCAGCGGAACAGACGCCGGCGGGGCTGGAGGTCGGGGAATGACATAAGAAGATGAGCCCGCAGCAGCCTCAGGCCTGCCGTAGCGCTGGCAGTCTCTCTTCCGGTCGCCTCGGTCCCACCGACAAGCCCGTGGAGTGGGGAGGATGAGAAGGTGGCCGAACCCAACCCCCATGCTGCCTGATGCTTTCTGCCTCCTGAGCCGCGGACCTCGCGGTGTCGACAAGGGTCCAGAATTGAGGTCCAAAGAGCTCACCAGGGTCTCAACTAGCTCCTTCCTGGTAGCCTTGGGGACGATGGACTGCTGGAGCCTGCTTCTGCCAGATGCAGGTGTTTCACATTTAGAAAAATATAATTTTATTGACACAATACTAAATAAGCACAACCAAAAGTAATAACAAAAAACAATACCACTAAATAAACCGATTAAGAGGGCATGCCATTTCAGAATAAAATAGTGTGGGCCTAGTAATTACTATCTAAAATACACAGTGGCAAAAAGAATAAGGCAAAGCACACCAAAAATAAATCAAAACATGCAAATCAATTAATTCAAACCAACCAAATCGAAAAAACATAAAATTGGAAAACACACACACACACACACACACACACACACACCAAAAACAAAATGCCAACTGTATAAACCAAATATACAATAATTAGACCCAACCAGCAAAAGATACTAAAACTGGTAAGCCCGCTTAGAGCCAAGACACCGCCGGAACTGGGACGACCAGGCAGAGGGCACTCCCACAGGGGGAGAGAGAGCGATAACCAAAGCCAAACACGAGAAGGACAGACCAAGCCGCCGTTTAAATCCCCGCCGAGGCAGCAGATCACTAGAGGGAAGATTTAGCACCATTATATTATACTGTATTATATAATATTTTGCATGGTATATATTTGCATGGTATATATATTCAATCCAATGGATACAACACAAGAGACATGCGTACATACCCCCACGGTTCCACAGCGCACACACACAATTGGCCTCAGGCCAAAGCGAAACAGCCCGCACAGCAAACGATCGCTCTAAAACAATCAAGGGAGCATTGCGTGTAACCGCGATGCACTAAACGCACACAGCAGACAGTTTCATCGGCACACAAGCAGACAGCACTTACCACGCGGAGCAATGCCGAGAGCAATGCCGCGTGCATACAGAACGCCGCCCAGGCGACTCCACAGGTTTAGGGCTTTTAACCACTGGCTAAACTGTTGCGCTACAGGCCATGACAGCCGTGGCAGCACTCGCATCAGCACACCAGAACGCTGGATCACAGTCACCAACTGTCGAGATGCCCAACCCAGGTAAGAAAGAGGCCACACACATGCATCCTCACCTGTACTTATAGGCCACGGCAGCAGCATCCGGTTGTCAGGGCACCGGTGCAGTGCCATATAGTGGCGGGAGGGAGAAAAACCCTCAACCTGTCACACATGCAGGCAGCGGTGACAGCTGAGGCGGTGCACTCAGTGAGTTGTACGCTAGCTCCCTTGCTGAGGCAATCAGAGCCATGTTGTTGGCGGAGGTGGAGTTCTGGAAGGCGCATTGGTGAGTCTTATCAGCAATGCAGGCCAACCGCTGCGCTGCCTGGGAGGCAATCACCCCCTTGAAGGCCATCGTCGACCAAAGATTGGAACGAAGGAAGCAGGGATCTGCTGGGAGTCCCGTGGTTGGAGAGAGCGGAGTTATCTGACTCCTGCTCATCCGGCAACAGCATCCCTATGGCTTTGTCTAGAGAGTGTGTGGGTATCCACACATCCTCATTTTGAATGGCAAAATTATCCGCCCGGCGTTACTGCTCCTCGAGGTAAGGATTGAGCAGTATGGGCATGGGTGAGTGCTCGGCCGGCGTGCTCTGGACCGAACTACGCCTCGCATCGAGGATGGAGGTCCCCCGGCACAATGAAGCCCGTCTCGCAGATGCCACACAGGTGGACAGACGTGGCAGCGTCCCTCCCTGCTCTTGCTGTCAAGGAGGAAGACATGGATTCTCTTATGTCGCTAGTAAGAAATCTTTGCTCTTTAGACAGCTCAGTGCTGAAGAAAAATGGGAGCCAAGAGCTAGGTCTCACCCTTGTACATATACAAGGTGTGGATACAGGAGAGGCCCACCCTGTGGGTGGGCATAGACAATTTTTCACAGTGCCATGCAGCCGCGTAGAGATAAACCAAGTAGCAATAGCCTTAGAGGGCGAAGGCTATACGAAATACAACAACAAACATGCTTAAAACAGACACAAGGGACCTTCTACAAAGTTTTGGGTAGAACCCACAGAGAGGGTTCTGGGAGGAATTGTTACACTATCGAGGGGTTCTCTTCAGAACCTCTCATGCAGGGTTCCAGGTGGAACCGTTGACAGGCGGTTCTGTGTAGAAAATGGTTATGCTATGGGGAGAAGCCTATGAAATCTATATGGTTCTAGTCAGCACTGTTATTTATAAGAGTGTAGTAAAAATAACCTGAAGCACATCCACACAGTGCACAGTTCCTGCTGTGCTTATTGATATGTGTTTTACAAACTATCAGATGTCTGTACAGCACATCTTTGAAAAAAATTGACTTGGAAATCCAGAAACTATAGAAAAATGTATTAATCATTGTTAATCTTTTCTCTCCCAAGCTCCCAGCAGATGGTTGATCCCTGCAAAATAAAAGATCAAAAAACATTAAGGTGTCCTCTCCCTGTTGTTTCATGAAGTACAGAGGGGTACATAGGGGTGGCGATGGAGCAATGGATAAGACTAAGCGTTTGCTCACTGAGACCCATCCACCTTTGTGTCCCTGAGCAAGACACTTAACCCCTAGTAGCTCCAGAGGCATTTGACCTCTGACATTTATAGCAATTGTAAGTCGCTTTGAATAAAAGCGGCAGCTAAATGATTGAATATAAATGAACAGTGCATACAGTTATTGGTCCAGTGAACTGGGACTGTAATGTTGAAGGATTACACAATTTATGAAAACTAATGACTAAGTGCCACCAATGACAAATAAAATACATGCACATGGAAAAATAACATACCGTCCTTTATTGTTAAATAATAAATCAAAAAGCAATTAATCTACATAATGACTTGTACTCTGACAAGTCTGTCACTAATGTTATCAGTCTTTCTCCAAGGCCACTCTAGGAGTTCCAGAGGATTCAGCTGAGAACACAAAGTGTTGTCTAATTGTTTTTGTAATGTTACGACCCCGGCTCTCGGGCCGCAACAAGAAAGGAGGATGACACTCAAGTTTAACAAAGATTTAACATAAGTTTATTTAAAACAAAAAAGACGAGCTTGGCGGAGCGGTGTGGCAGGCGCAAATCACCGACCCTGGCGTCTGGACAGGCAGGCTTAAATGGGTTGGGCTCACTGGCCAGGTGCTCCCAATCTCCTTAACTACCTATAGGACGACAAACACAGCACGCAGTACAGAAGGCCCAACACCAAGACCTCTGGGGCCGTCACACCCCCCCCCATAAAGTCAGGGTCCCAAAGGGAACCCTGGCTAAACACCAAGTAAATGCATCTAAACAAACAAAAAAACAAAACACCTCACCGCTCACAGCCCCCACAAATCCTTTAATTCCTCCCCTCCGTCCCCAGCAACTGGATCCTGGAAGCTGATGTTAAGAGAAGAAGAAGACCTAGGAGGATGGGGACAAAGCAGAGAGCAACTGAAAACACGGTTAATCAACGGCCCGAGACAATGCATCTGCCACTACATTGTCCCGTCCTTTAATATGACGAATGTCCAAGCTGTAGGACTGCAGGAAAAGGGCCCAACGAACCAGCCTCTGGTTAGGACACTGCAAAGAACTAAGAAAGGTCAAGGGTTATGATCTGTGAAGACCACCACAGGCACAGAACTGACATACACATGAAAATGCTGCAAAGCTAAGACCAAAGCTAATGTTTCCTTTTCAATAACTGAATAATTCAGCTGGTGTTTGTTGAATTTCCTTGAAAAGAAACAAACTGGCTTGTCAATCCCCAAGTCATCAGCCTGTAACAACACTGCACCTGCACCCACATAGCTAGCGTCTATCTCAAGTTTAAAAACCCTGTCCCACTGAGGAGCAGCCAAAACCGGAGCGTTACACATCAGAGCCTTTACACCCTCAAATGCCTTCTGACACTCTGAGGACCAAACATACTTAACATTTGACTTTAACAGATTTGTTAGGGGAGCAACAACTGTAGAAAAATTTCTACAGAAACACCGGTAATAGCCCACAAGCCCCAAAAAACGCATAAGTGCCTTTTTAGTTGGAGGTGGGACATAGTCCTCAATAGCCTGCACTTTTGCCCGTACAGGACACACTCTCCCTTGCCCCACTACGGCCCAAATAAGTGACTGTAGCCTTCGCAAACTCACACTTGGCCAGATTAACAGTCAACTGTGCGTGAGCTAGCGATCAAACAATGACTTGATGCGGTCAAGATGACCTTCCCAATCATTTGAGAAAATAACCACATCATCCAGATACACAGAGCATCCATCCAAATCGCCAACAACCTTATTCATCAGGGCTGAAAGGTCGCTGGGGCATTCCGCAAGCCAAATGGCATCACTGCATATGAATACAACCCAGCAGATGTAATAAATGAAGCAATCTCTCGCGCTCTTTCTGACAAAGGAACCTGCCAGTAGCCCTTCAATAGATCAAACTTACTTACATACTTAGCAGATCCCACTTGATCAATACAGTCTTCCATACGAGGGAGTGGAAAACAGTCTGATTTTGTGACATTGTTTACCTTCCTGAAGTCTGTACAGAATCTGGGGTGTTATCAGACTTTGGCACAAGCAGACAAGGTGACGCCCAACTGGAACTAGAGGGCACCGCAATACCATTCTCCAGCATATACTTAACCTCAGCATCCAAATGTTTACGTTTCTCTGGGTGAACACGATAAAACCTCTGCTTAATTGGTTTACAATCCCCAACATCTATATCATGCTCAACCAAATGTGTGCGTGTAGGGGTATCACCAAACAGACCAGGATATTGTTTGATCAGGTCAGCTAACTGGCTACGCCGAGATTCCTCTAAATGGCCTAACAAGCCATCCAGATTTTGCATAGACTCCGAGTTCTTAAGCCGACCATACAACACCGCTTCATCTGGGCCTAACAAATCCTCCTCCCCTTGACCTACCACAACCTGATTGGACACAGATACAGACAAGCAAGCTGGATGCACACCAGACAGTCGTGCATCACCTGACTGCTTCACCCGAGAATAGTATGGCTTCAGCAAGTTAACATGACAGAGCTGAGTGGACGATCTACGACTGGGAGTAGCAATCACATAGTTCTGGTCTGACACCTTTTTCACCACTGAGTATGGACCTGAAAACTTTGCCTGAAATGGAGAAGTAACAATGGGCAACAAAGCAAGCACCTGATCTCCCCGGTAAAAAAACACGATCCTCAACTCTGCGATCATAACGCTTTTTCATTTTGTCCTGTGCAGACGCCAAGTTTTTTTTAGCAACTTCCTGGGCTTTATAAAGTCTATACCGAAAACCATTTACATACTCAAGAAGGTTTTGTGGCGGCTGGACCTCCTTCCATTTATCCTGCAGTAGTGCTAGAGGACCCCGCACCGTATGGCCAAAAACAAGATCATTAGGGCTAAACCCTGTACTCTCCTGGACCACCTCTCTGGCAGCCAATAGCAGCCACGGCAGACCCTCTTCCCAGTCTCTACTCATCTATAGACAATATGAACGCAACATGGACTTAAGAGTTTGATGGAAACGCTCCAAGGCACCTTGGCTCTCAGCGTGGTAAGCCGACGCCTGATTGTGCTCAATGCGCAACTGCTTTAGAACTTGTGCAAATAAGTGGGATGAAAAATTGGAGCCCTGATCAGACTGAATGACCCTCGGAACACCAAAGATGGAAATAAACTGAGATAACGCACGTACCACAGACCTGGCTGTAATTGTGCGTAAAGGAAACGCGGCTGGATACCTTGTGCTCTGGCACATCACTGTTAAAAGATAACACGCACCCCCTTTCGATGGCGGCAATGGGCCCACACAATCAATGATCAGATGTTCAAACGGCTGACTTATGGCTGGTATTGGACACAGCGGAACAGGTTTTAAACTCTGATTGGGTTTGCTGGTTAACTGGCATGTATGGCATGACTTTATATAAGCAGACACCTCCCTCTTTAGTCTGGGCCAAAAGAAATACCTCAGAATGCGGTCATATGTCTTTTTGACCCCTAAATGGCCACACTCATCGTGGGAAATCTGCAACACCATACTACGAAACCTAGAAGGAACAACAACTTGGTAAACAGGATCACCCACAAAATGCTCCCCTTGAAGCACCCACTTTCTCATCAGTACCTCATTCTGGAGAAAATAACAGTGTGCCTGGCTCTTCACCTCCCCATAAGGACGAGCCATCTCCAGCAGACCCTTAAGAGAACTGTCAGCCCGCTGCTCCGCCACCAACTCACTGTGAGAAACAGACCAGGGAACATCAGGACATATTACATCATGCCGCACAGAAATATCATTTTCTACGGAACTTGTCTTATCGGATTCTGCTTGTTTCATTGCACGCGTCACAGCGCAAGCTCTGAACACCTCGGGAAACCCAGTTTCACTATCATCAGGCCCACAGGTCACCAGGGGAACTGGAGCAACGATAGCTGGGGATGCAACATCCGCCCACACACGACTACCTGCTATATCATTACCCAAAATCATGGTAACTCCAAGCACTGGCAGAGCTGGACGCACGGCAATTGCCACCTCCCCCTGAAACAGATCACAAGTCAACATCATTTTATGCAGAGGTACATGCAGGATTTTCATTCCCATCCCGAGTACAGGTATATACAAACCCATGTTGGTCTCCTCAGAAAATGGTAAGGCTGTTGCTAAAATGAATGAATCAAAAGCACCAGTGTCACGAAGTATTTTTATATGTACTCTCTCATCACTCCCAACCAAAGAAACAAAACCATCAGAAATAAAAGGTAAGTACGACTGCAGCTCCGGGCTTGACATTTGCGGTTTTAACTCACCACCCAAAGTCTGCGTCACCTGCTCAACAACCGGCGCAACAAACATTGCTGGCTTCGGATTACCATCAGCTCCAGCCTGCTTGGTTCTGGACCTGAAAGAAAAACAGTCTCTCCTCCAATGGCCTCGTTTATGACAATAGTTACAAATTTTGTCTGGCACATACCCACTGCGTTCATTATGCTCCCGACCAAAATTTCTTCCTGAATTCACAAACCCTCCAGCAGAGGGATTTTCTCTATGACCAAACCTTAAACTAGGACATCCACTGCCTCCACCATGAGTCAAAACATAATCATCAGCTAAAGCGGCAGCTTCAGTTGCAGTCTTCACCTTCTGTTCACTAATATAGGTGGCGATGCGCTCCGGTACAGAGTTTTTAAACTGTTCCAATATCATCAGATCCCGCAGAGCCTCGTGAGTATCAACCTCAGCTGCACCACACCAACGATCAAACTGAGTGGACAAATCACGAGCAAACTCCAAGTGCGACCGGTCACCTCTTTTCCAACCTCTAAACCGTTGGCGATACGCTTCAGGCACCAGTTCATACGCCTTAAGAACAGCAGCTTTTACCACAAGATATTTCAACCCATCACTGTTACTCAAAGAAGCGTAAGCCTCCTGGGCCCTACCGGTTAACACACACTGCAACATTAACGTTCACGCGAGAATCAGACCACCCCGTGCCTCAGCTAAACGCTCAAACATAGAGAAAAAGTTTCAGGATCTTTTTCATTAAACCTGGGCACAAACCTCAAATCACTCAAATCAGACTGCCTGCTACTTTCTACTACAGACGGATTATCGGTAAACAGAACATCAGCTCCTACTTTCCCTCTCCAATCAACGCCAGTTTATACTTTTGTAAGTCAAGTTTTGCCTGTTCAGTTTCATATCTAATTTTTTCAAGAGACAGCACTTTCTCCATCTCAATGCCCTGCCGCATCTTCTCCACTGCAACTTCTTTATCAGTCTCTAACTTCATACGTAACACTAGTAACTCTTTTTGCTGTTCAAAAGTCAAATTAGATCCAGAAGATATTAATTGAGTAGGTGAACCTTCAGTACCTGCGGAAACCTGACCCTTTGTGGTGCCCAGTACTTTCATCTTTAACAAATTAATTTTTAAATTTGCCCTTACTGTCTCCTTGATCCTCCTATCACCCACATCGACCTTGTAATAATCGGCTATTTTAACCAACTCATCCCTTGAACACTTATCCAAAAACTCCTCAGCTGGTGCCTCAACAAATTCCTTTACAACGTCATCCATAATTTATCAAATGTTGCAACCACACAGAGAAAAAAAACATGAGAATGCACAGTGCAAGGACCCACCAGTGTGCGCACAAGGCCACCGCTGCCTTTAGACGGAGCTTCCCCGCTAGCTAACTACCTAACCTGGAATCTTACTATATAACTCCCCCCTAGTCTTCATGAGGCGTGGCAGCGGGTATTTACGCACCATCAGCCCGCTGGCCCGAAAGAAGCGACCGGTAAACCGGCCACCACCCCGGAACCACGGATGTGCTCCCGAGCAATTTGAGGGAAAAAGGGAAAGAGGAAGCTCTAACTGCCGTACCCCAGCACTACAAAAAAAAACCCGACGAAACCCAAAGGGGAGACGCCGCTGTACCTACTCGGGGAAACACTCCTACATATAACAAACGCACACAGGTGGACTTACACTTACCTTCTCATGCCTCTGAACATCCGCAGTCCAAAAACATCCAGCTCCTTAACCACAATCAACATGTTTCAAATGTGACACAAACCTGCTCAAGCTCATCCTCCAAAAAAAACTCCTAGAACGCAACAAAGCGTAACTACTACTTAAGGTTAACCAAATTAAACCTACCGAAAATTCAAAAGCGGATCGAGCCCCAATTTGTTACGACCCCGGCTCTCGGGCCGCAACAAGAAAGGAGGATGACACTCAAGTTTAACAAAGATTTAACATAAGTTTATTTAAAACAAAAAAGACGAGCTTGGCGGAGCGGTGTGGCAGGCGCAAATCACCGACCCTGGCGTCTGGACAGGCAGGCTTAAATGGGTTGGGCTCACTGGCCAGGTGCTCCCAATCTCCTTAACTACCTATAGGACGACAAACACAGCACGCAGTACAGAAGGCCCAACACCAAGACCTCTGGGGCCGTCACAGTAATCTGTAATTCTTGTTACTGGCAATTTAGTAGAATTATTCTTAATCAATAAATCAGTCCTTATTTGTCTAGCACTTTTCAGACAAGGGCCATGTAACACAAAGTGCTTCACATTTTAAAAATGTGATATTTCTGAAATATTGCACATTTATCTCTGTGTCTCTGAGTTGCTGAGTTGAAGTTGCTTCCCAAAATCAAGACTGGGCACCTGCTAGAGTGATGGCACCAAAGTAATGTTCCTGGTATAGCAGGTGGTCCCAAGTTCTGACTGAAATGTCTAAAATTCTAATTATTGGAGACAAAATTCATCACTTTTTGTCATCTTGCCCTGTCCTGGAACATAGCTTCATGGTTTGACAGCTGAGAAGCTGAGCAGCTCAGGTCCCCAAGCTCATTGTTACTCTTGAGACACTGCAGCCTGGCTCCTGTGAGGCCAAAATACTGTAGAGAGGCTGTGGTGTGACTGAAATAAGATCTGCTGAAAACAGGTGTTTCCTTCTTTCTCTGTAAACAGTGTATAAACAGTATATTAGAAAACTCTGCACCGTTATGTAAGAATTATTTTATATCGGGTATTTGGGACAAAAGAATAATTATGACAAGTTATGACAAAATAATTATTTTGTTCTGATCAGTTTTATTATTTGATTGTCATGAACTTTCTTTTCTCTTGTAGGAGGGAAAGTGGAACAGCATTTCTGTACATAAGAAAAGTGCCGCGACAACCATGTCAATTTTCTATCCAAATTACAATTTGTTATTTACACATCTGTAACCTCGAGTCAACTTTTCTGATATCAAATTTTATATGTATTCTAAATTGAAAAATTGACCCAGTTTAAACAGTCAGAAATTTGAATAAACAGCTCATCGATTGAGAACGCTTTTTTTCTGTTAGAAGGGCAAAACATCATCTAAGTTGTAAAGTAATATGTTACTGGGATTCCTATAATGCAGAATATTTTGAATGCTTTTCTGTAGTGTCTCAATATTAAGTGTGAAATGTATCTATTATTGTCAAAAACCTCCAACAGTGTGACGAATAATATAGTACACTGCTTTTTTCTTTACATACTGTATTCCAAGTTGCTGCCTTTGACATATGTTAAAATAACAGTTGTGTTGCAAAATATAGAGTAAACATGTTTATGGAGGGAAATTTATATTATGTAGAATATCGGGAATTATTAATCAAAGGTGATGTGGAAAATAAGCATGGGTTAATGCAGCTACTGTGCTAATGAGTGTTAGTAGCAAGCTGCCCTGCTGCCCTGCAGGGATTTATCAAATGCAAAACTCAAAGGGCCGTATTTTAACGAAGCCTAATGTTCCTCTACAACACTTGAGACATTATGAAATGTCTGGATCCTCATGGCACTGCATTATTATAACAATGATTTCATGGCTCACATCTCTCTTTCTTCTAGTGGTTCCATTATTGTGTGTTTAATTGATGTATTAGTGGTTAATGATTTACTTTGATCATATCAAATTTTGTTTACAGTGCAAAATCACCATGCAGGATGGTCTCAATACACTTTCCAAGTAATACACAGGATTAAATAAAAAAGAAACAAGATAGGGGAGGTTCTAGTAACATTTTACAACAGGTTTTCAGTCTTGACTTAAAGATATCCACTGAACATGCTTCCCTAACATATAATGGAAGGTCATTCTATTAGGGAGTACAGTTTGCAAAAGCTCTGTAGCCAGCTGATTTTTGTTAAACAAAGGAATAACCAGGAGACCAGCACTGAGAGAGCAAAGAGGGCATGCAGATGTATATGGTGTAATTAGCTCAGCTAGGTAAGGTGGTGCAAATCCATGCAAGGCCTTATCAGTTAAAATAAACACCTTAAAATCAGCTCTACTTTGCACTGGTAGCCAGTGTAGAGAGGCAAGGATGGGTGTTATATGGTCAGATTGAAGACAGTGGCCTTCTACTTGTTGCCTGATTCCCCAGTGGGACTGTACCTTAAGCTTTGCCAGGGGCTGCATCTGTGTAGATACTACAGCTACTACAGCTACCTGTGCGCAGTGTTGGGCAAGTTACTTCCAAAATGTAATACATTATGTACTACTAGTTACTGTCATTTGAGAGTAATTAGTTTTTTATTCTTTATTAAGAATCAAAAATTGCTATTAGAGAATGAGGCCTCCAGGAACACAACTCAGTCATGTCAGTCCAACTTCACAAAAATTCACATGTAGGCTAAACATATCCTGCAATTGCTAAGAAATCAAATGCAGGCCAAACAGAGGAAACCTGCTATTTGCCAAATACTGGCTAAAACATAAGCTACCAAATAAAAGATGGTAAAATTTCATTCACTTATAGCTAGAACCATGTGTGCTCTGTGGGGCTAGCCACATTTTGCAATAGACCTCATAGGAAATACAGCTTAGTCATTTCAGTGGAACGTCACAAAAAAAATGTAAGCCTAGCTGTATTAAAAACACACACAGGAAAATTGAAAATAAAAAATAAAGGCTAAACAGGATACGCAAATAGAACAATGAAGGCATGTTTGGCCTAGACCTACATAGCATACTTATAGTTCTATATAGTCTACTTCTATGGTGGGCGCCTAGTCTATTCCACTAGCCATTTGATAGAAATATCTGTTGAAGCGCATCAGGAGAAGGCACTGAAAGCCTCCATCACCAAGAAAGGTTGCGTTTTGGGGTAAGCAAGACTCCCAAGACTGAAAACTCTTTCTACTGGTGCACTGGATGGTGTTTGGACATAGTAGTAGTGGAGCACAATTTTTAAAACATGAAACTTGTGCAGGCTTTGAAATAAGACTTTACCTCTGTTTCCACTGACATACAGTGTCTCACAACAGTGAGTACACCTTTCATATTTTTGTAAATATTTGATTATATCTTTTCATGTGACAACACTGAAGAAATGACACTTGCTACAATGTAAAGTAGTGAGGGTAGAGATTCTATAACAGTGTAAATTTGCTGTCCCCTCAAAATAACACATCACACAGCCGTTAATGTCTAAACCGCTACCAACAAAAGTTAGTACACCACTAAGTGAAAATGTCCAAATTGGGCCCAAGAAGCCTTTTTCATCCCCAGTGTCATGTGACTCATTAGTATTACAAGGTCTCGGGTGTGAATGGGGAGCAGGTGTGTTAAATTTGGTGTTACGTCTCTCATGCGCCCTCATACTGGTCACTGGAAGTTCAACATAGCACCTCATGGCAAAGAACTCTGAGGATCTGAAAAAGAAAGAATGGTTGCTCTACATAAAGATGGCCTAGGCTATAAGAAGATTGCCAAGACCTTGACACTGAGCTGTAACACGGTGGCGCAGGACCATACAGCAGTTCAACAGGACAGGTTCCACTCAGAACAAAATCGCTATGGTTGACCAAAGAAGTTGAGTGCATATGCTCAGTGTCATATTCAGAGGTTGTCTTTGGGAAAGAGACATGTGAGTGCTGCCAGCATTGTTGCAGAGGATGAAGGGGTGGGGGGGTCAGCCTATCAGTGCTCAGAACATAGGCCACACACTGCATCAAATTGGTCTGCATGGCTGTAGTCCCAGAAGGAAGCGTCTTCTAAAGATGAGAAAAAACACTTGTTGAAGACAAGCAACTAAGACGAGACTAAGACTAAGGACATGGATTTTTGGAACCGTGTCCTGTGGTCTGATGACATCAAGATACACTTATTTGGTTCAGATGGTGTCAAGCGTGTGTGGCAGCATGAGGAGTCCAAAAACAAGTGTGTCTTGCCTACAGTCCAGCAGGGTGGTTTGAGCATCATGGTCTGGGGCTGCATGAGTGCTACCGGCACTGGGGAGCTACAGTTCATTGAGGGAACCATGAATGCCAACATGTAATGTGACATACTGAAAGAGAGCATGACCCCCTCTCTTCAGAGAGTGGGTCGCAGGGCAGTTTTCCAACATGATTACAACCCCAAACAGACCTCCAAGACTACCACTGCCTTGCTAAGGAAGCTGAGGGTAAAGGTGATGGACTGACCATCAAATGGTAGATGGAGGAGCGCAAGGTCTCTAACATCCACCAGCTCTGTGGTGTTATTATGGAGGAGTGGAAGAGGACTCCAGTGGCAACCTGTGAAGCTCTGGTGAATTCAAAGACCAAGATAGTTAGGGCAGTGCTTAAAAATAATGGTGGCCACACAAAATATTGACACATTGGGCTGAATTAGGACATTTTCACTTAGGGGTGTACTCACTTTTGTGGTCAGTGGTTTAGACATTAATGCCTATATGATGTGTTATTTTGAAGGGACAGCAAATTTGCACTGTTATACAAGCTGTACACTTACTACTTTACATGGCATAAGAGCTGCATGCTCTTCTGTTGTGGAGAGCGGCGCTCATGAGGAGGAACTTGATGTGGTCTTTTCTGCCTCCTTCTTTTACCCAGCACAGCTTGAACTTGGGCAGCTTGAACAGCGGCCAGTAGAGCATCCTTGGAGTCAATTGTCGACACAAATTGAGTTTTAATTGCTCCCACAAAAACCTCATTGGTAATTTACAAATGGCCATTTAACGTTGCAACAGTTTTGGCCATTAAAACTTCAAGTGTTGGTTGAAGTGTTCCATAAAAACAAGTGTCCACACCTGTAGGATATCAAGTGTGAAAGACTAATGAAAAAGTATTCCTTGAGAAACTGGTATTCCCTGTCATTCATACATTTAATTTTAAGCTGTGTGCAGAGGTTATTGATGTCAGTAAGTCAGTCCATTTTGAGAAAAACATCTTCTAGCTCTGTTGCAAGTGTGTTGTACTGTATGTATGTCAACCCCTACATCATTAACAAGCTATGGCAGCCTCATTTCGTTTCAAGGTATCTGGATCACCCCGTGAAACTTTTGTTGTTGGCACTCTATATGTCTGTTGTTGCAGATACATACAGTACTAATCCAACTTTTTGGCAAATGTCTTTCTGCCCAGCAGTGCATGCCAAAAAAATAAATAAGACAGCTAGCTATTAAATTCATGCTGTGCTAAATGGGTTTAATTATATTTGGATAGAAGAAGGCGACAGTCATTACCCTTTGTCGCTGTTTGTAATAATAACACAGCAGAAAGCATCGGCATGGCTCAGTGACTAAAATATTGAACCAGTCTTTGTGGCAACGTTAGCTTACTTTGTCATTACTGGTCTGGATGGGATTTTGCTGACAACCTTTCTAAAAACCAGTGATTCTACTGTTACTTAGCATGTCTTCAACAACATACTCTGCTACTGTACAAGTTTCTTCACTTCTTGGTGTTCAAGCAGCATGGCATGCTGAAAGAAACTTTAATTTTGTTGCTTTGTCTTTCCCTCCCTCTCAACCTCAGCTTGCTTTCTCTTTCTGGGCTTGCAGCTATCTCGGTTAGCTTAGTTTTAGTGTGGCACCATTCCAGATTTGTTCTAGCTGTTCTAGTGCTATTTTTAGTAACTTAAGTTAGTTTACTCAGTGTGCAACCCACATATATTGCACTTGACTATAATGTTCTTATCCTTGTCTCTGACACACAGAAAATAATGGGAGTATGTCCATCTGCAAATGTAGAATCAGTCTCTGCAGTCATCTGAATCCAAATTCCAGCAACGGAAATAGCGTTGCTCTTCACTCACGTATTTTTTAAAAATCTGGTGATGAAATGTTTCGCGATTGTACATTATTAAAAAACAAAACACCCCTTAATGTCAGGTTAAAATTTGTTGTAGCGTGGGTTACTAAGATCATAATGGGGACAATATTACCAAAATTATATTAGTAATGCATTACATTACTGCGTTAAAATAGAAAGCAATCCATTACTGTACTTGCATTACTCTTGTATAGCATTGTTACCAACACTGGCCGTGAGTTAATGTAACATGGTCTGGAAAAGTGAGTTTGAGCAACAAATCCATGAGGTTGAAAGGTTATCAGACACCAAATCACTTTACAACAGTTTATAATATCAAATTTTATAACTCACTGTTAAGTTATTACAACAATGATTGCATCTTTCAGTGGGACCCTTGATTCCTCCCTCCCATCTCTCCCAGAGAAATGGGAGAGAGGAATTAAGAGAACGTAAGAGAGGTAAATCAGTTGCCAGAGCTGCAGCTATCTGCAGATCTCTGAAGATGGAGTTTGAGGACAGAACAGAGCTCTGCTTTGCACAACTCCTCAACACCTCCTGCAGAAAGCACACATCTTCTTGGTCTGAAGCCGTTCTTGTGAACATTGTGCTGTCCTCCATCTCTCTGCTCACTGTGGCTCTCAACATGCTCGTCATCATCTCAGTGTCTCACTTCAGGCAGAGATTTATTTCAGCTTCACTTACATTTTCTGTAACTGTAAAATGTGAACAGCTACTATAGATATCATGTATAAGATGGATTGTCTTGTTACTGCAGCTAGAACTGGATAATGTTGCATCTAGACTGCTGACTGTTACACTAAAGCTGAAATGTCTGACTTTAACAATAGAGAGTGTGGCTCATGTCCCGTCTCCTACCAATAACATTTGTTACTATGCACTGTGACCTAAACTAAGTGGTTGTAATTGTCTATACTTAACCATTTGGTAGTTATAGATGTGGTAGATTAGAAAATAGTCGATCAAATATGAATTTGATTATGTTTGGAATAGTTGTTTAAGTTGTTGTGTTATTTAGATATGAGAACTTGTTGGGTTAATGATGCTTTTCTCTTTCCCTCCAGGCAGCTCCACACACCCACCAACATCTTCCTTGTCTCTCTGGCTGTCTCAGACTTTCTCGTGGGCCTGCTGTTCATGCCAGTAGAAATCCTAAAAAGATCCTGTTGGTTTCTTGGTGACCTCATGTGTTCTTTGTATAATTGTGTGTCTTTCAGCACTACCTCTTCCTCAGTAGGAAACATGGTGCTCATCTCACTTCGACCGCTACATGGCTGTTTGTGACCCTCTGCATTATACCACCAGAATCACTGAGAGAAGAGTTAAACTCTGTGTTTGTCTGTGTTGGTTCTGTTCTGTTTTCTACAGCACTCTCCTTTTTAAGGATGACCTGACTCAACCAGGCAGCCATAATTCCTGCTATGGCGAGTGTGTTGTTGTCATTGACCAAATTGCGGGAGCAGTTGACCTTGTTTTGACTTTTATAGTTCCAGTTACTGTCATCATCGTTCTGTATATGAGAGTGTTTGTAGTGGCTGTGTCTCAGGCTCGTGCCATGCGCTCTCACATTACAGCTGTCACACAGCAGCTTTCAAAGACTCCAAAGACCAAAAAATCTGAGCTGAAAGCAGCCAGGACTCTTGGTATTCTTGTTGTTGTGTTTCTAATATGTTTCTGCCCATATTATGGCTTGACCATTGCAGGGGACAGCTTGCTCAATGCTTCTACATCCTTTGGGATTTACCTGTTTTATTTTAACTCTTGTCTAAACCCTGTGATTTATGCCATGTTCTACCCCTGGTTTAGAAAAGCAGTTAAACTCATTGTTACTCTTCAGATTCTGCAGCCTGGCTCCTGTGAGGCCAAAATACAGTAGAGAAGCTGTGGTGTGACTGAAATGAGATCTACTTAAAAAAAAAAAAACAGTTTTTCCTTCCATCTCTATATGTATGGTATATAAACAGTATATTGGAATACTCTGCATTGTTCTACTTATTGCCAAATTTATGTAAGAATTACATCAATTTAAAGATTTTTATTATGATTGTTATTTACTTTCTTTTCTCTCTGCAGCTTTTTTGATTTCATTATTATTGGGTCAAGCATATAGGAGGGGAATGTGGAAGAGCATTCATGTACAAAAGAATAGTGTCAATAACCATGTGAATTTTATATCCACTGACAATTATCAATACTTTGTGCTACAGGCATATTTCATAGATAAACTGTTTATTTTCATACAGATCTGTAAACTCGAAGTCAACCTTTTGATTTAGATTTATCTAAACTAAAATGCTTAATAATTGACCCAAGAGTAAAAATCTCTAAACAGCTCATTGATTGGAAACACTTTTTGTCTATAGGAGGTAGAGATGGGTATCGATACTCAATAACTTTATGCTATCGACCGAAACAGCCTAGTTTCAAGTAGAATCGAAACGTCTCCAGTCAAACCAGTACTTCAATCATTACTTCTTTGTAATGAGATTGCTGCAAAAAAATTGTAGGGTTTTGCTTGCAGCCAAACGCAAACAACACACTTAAAGACAGAAAGAGCATGCTATTATTTTCCTTATGTGCCTGCACCACAAACTGTATAAAAATCGCTGCCTGATTTTATTTGCTATTCACATCATTTGTTACTGATCGATCACTGTGTTCCATCACATCACTTAAATGCTTTTGGCGCAGCAGCGATCAGCTGATTTTGCTGATGGAGCCTCTGGCTGCAGCTGCGGCTGCTTCAGGTGTAATTGGTTTGATCGGCTGGACGTGCAGCCAGTCTTTACCTCTGTTTGTGAGTCTTTAGTGTAGTTAAGTGACTTGTTTAAACAAACTCCATTCTCGTTTTATACTTGTTTCCAGTGTTGGGATAGTTACTCAAAAAAGGTAATGGATTACACATTACTACTTTACTTTTTTTTTTTAAGTAATGCCTTATTTTACTACATTACTCGCTGCTGAAAGTAACTAGTTACACTACTAGTTACATTACATTTGGATTACTCTTACTGGACATGCTTATCAAAGAAGTGTGTTGGAATCATTATGTATATAAGTTATCTCATATTTACTCAGTACATGGAAATACATATATGGAAATATAAGCCTTGTATTTCAATATGAATCTTTGAGTTTGTTCACAGGAAACCTGCAGTGGATGGGTCAAAGAGCCAGACACCCAAAGAAGCAAGAACCAAAATAGCTACTGATATGCAGCTGTTTTACATAGTTTCTGGAACATTCTTCACAGCACCATAGCCATAACAACATATTTTAATCTAACTGTCTCAAATTCAAGTTCATGTCCTTGTTTATTCCCTTGTCCCATGTAGCAGCAATGTGTATGTAACTAGGGACCTCCTTGTTCATAATAAAAAGAGAGGAAGCGGCGGAGATGCCTCAGAACGGTTGGAGTTTGTAACTGAGTGCATCTCTGTCCGTTCTCCTCGCGAGTAAAAAGCCAGTAACTCTCTTGTGTCTTTCTTCCTTGTTTGATAATTTAGGTGTCTAAACCTGAGAAAGTGGTTATACCTCATGGGCAGGAGTCTCTCAGATCATTTGTCAGACAACCTGTTCCTCCACGGAGTCAGCACAAGACTGCCCAGTCTAAAGAGCCTCGCCACAGGAGCACTAGAGGGTATCCTTTCGCAAAACTAATATGAAGTAATGAGAATCTATTCACCACTCGAAAGATGTCTTTAGCAGCTCTGCCATTTCTGTGTTTGCCATTTCCAGTACGCAAGTAACGCAATGATTTTGTTAGTAAATGTAATGTGATTCATGAAGTTAGCAACAGTAATACGTAACATTACTGCATTACAGACAACAGTAATTTGATTACAGTTGTATGTTACTTGGTTACTTTGTAAGTTTGTAACGCGTTACACCCAACACTGCTTGTTACTGTCATTTTTGGAGGTTTGCGACTCACGAATAAAGAAAAAAGCACTTGCGGAGATCTTTCAATTCAGTTTATTGATCAAAAGTTAACATAATAATTTTCCGTTGTTTAGGCTACTTTCAACAAACATATCAAAAAATTGCCTAAAATTAGTTTCCCAAAACTTATTTGGTAACTAAACTATTTCACTCCTCCTCTCTCATTCAAATGTTTTTAAAAAATGCATGCTGTAGTCTTTCCCTGTATAATACTACCTGCGAGGATGAACTAGTTAGGATGAGGAGCGATCTGATACAATTTCCCAATATTTTTATGGAACAGTTATTTGAAACAAGAAAAAAAATAAAACAGACAATCTTGCTTGTCTGTAACAACAATAAAAACAATAGGCTACCAATCAACTACTATGGCTTCAACACGTGACATTTTATACAAGTTACCAAATGAAGTCCTCTATTGGAATCGGTCTCATTTTAAGGGTACTGGTTTTGGAACTGGTATCATAAAATTTTAAACTATACCCAATCTGGTGCGTTTCCTGGCTCTTGAAACATTGGGGGGCTTAGCCCAGCCCAGAAATCTTTCATCAATTAATTTTAATTCAGTTATAAACTCCTGGACTTGAATAGCTCCTGTGTTTCAGCAGGTTTCCTGCTCATTAATAATCTCTCCCACATATCTGACATGTCCAGAATAATATTTTGGGAGAAAAGTTGTAATATTACGAGAATAAAATTGCAATCTAATGAGAATAAAGTTGAAATGAAAAATTATTTTTTTAACAAACTCTACCTGCCCCATTGCTGTGCAGTAGGTTGCTCTTCTGATATGGTAGTAGACTACCCGCTTTCTGACAGACGCAGAGCCCGTCTGGGACTGTACTCAATATGACGAGCTCACTGCTCTTCATCAGAGGTGAAAAAAACAAAACTGAAAACATTGTGATCAGACAGAAATCTCACTACACATCCACACAAAGGTTAGCTTCAGCACCTGTTAACAGTTTGTGTAGCAAATAAACTGACTAGACACTGAATGACAACATGTATATTTAATATAGAGAATTCAGAGTTGCTGACAAGCTCTGAAGTTGTTATCAGGGCTTGACATTAACTTTTTTGCTCACTAGCCAATGTGGCTAGTGGTTTTCCAAAGTTACTAGCCACACAGCATTTTCACTAGCCACATTTTTGTTGTGGTGAAATGACCATTTATATGATTAAAGTTGACTAAAATTGTGCTAACATTGGAACTAGATTTACAACCGTTTTAAGTGTAAAACCACTGTACAAACTTAAATCAAGACTACATAAATGCACAACAATACAGGTCATTATCATTAGCTCTGATGAGGTTGTGTGTAAAGCTCCGTTTTTAATAAAACCATATATTAAGATAAAAGCATAAAAAAGTAGCATCTTATTGCATAATAAAAGTGGTGCATGGATGTAGAAGATTAATAAAAAAGAACTGCTTTAGAACAATGAGCAAAGAAGAACAAATTATTTTTGGCTCATCAATTCAAATTCTGAAAAATTACATTTATATGTGAATGTGAGAGTGATATTGAAGGAGAGGAGCAGATTAAATGTCCTCAGAGCTTTGATCATCAGATTCATCCTTTCTTTGCTTGTCTCTGTGCTCCATGAAAGCTGGCCTTCGAGACCGGAGATTTCCCACATGCAACAAATTGTTGGCTGGGACTGGAACAAAGTCTGCAATGGAAACAGGGGACAGCTGTACAGTCAGCAGGTCTGATTCTTAAGATTGGCCCGCCAGTCAATTTTCACCAGCTTCATGGCACTAAATCCCCACTCACAATCAGCCGTTAAAGCAGGGATGCAAAGGATGAGGTCAACTACATGCAGTATGTCTAGGCAGTCCTGGCCACGCTGTTGATTGACCTCAGGCCAGGAGATGTTTTTAGAACACTGGGTTCCTGGTACAACCTTGACTTAAGAACAGTCCACTGGTCCAGGACTTCTTCAACCCTCACCCCAGCTCTCACCAGCACAGGTTCAAAGTGCGTGATGAGCTCCTCCTATAATCTAAAACAACAGAGATATAAGCAATAGAATTTGCAAACTGATATAAAATAAGTAACTTAATGTTTTGTTTAGTCTGGTGACTTTGCATACAAAAATGCTCTCGGCTCACCAGCATTTCTGTCTGCCTCTGGCCAATATCAGAAGTTGGTAATGCGCATGGCACACGGGATCCCATGGCTCACATCTCCAAACCTGTTGTCCTTTTTCTTTGCCAGCAGGTCTATGAGGTGGTCTTTGGACTGATTCACATGGTTTTAGGCTGGTTTTAGGCTGGTTTGTTCCCAGCACTGTCTTCAACCAAGGCCCAATGATAAATTCTGTCTATTTGGTGGTTGTACCTGGATTTGTATTTGAGCATTAAAGCCATGGTGGGGGTCAGGCAGTCATGGACTTTGGCCACAGTTACTGAGTAAAGCTGCATGGTTAGGGACAGTCTGCTGAGCTGAGTCAGCAAGTCACGAAGGAAGCAGGAGAATTTGATGACCGCCAAATCCTTCATAATATGTAGAAACGCTCAGGCCGCTGCCTTCAGAGCAGACAAAAAAAAAGGTGTTGAATCTTGTTTCTCCTGCGGACATTTCATTCCAGCGGACATTATGCTTTGTGCAGACAGAACACATACACACCCTGTACAGATATTCTGAAGAAAACATCTCCCGTGCAAAGTGCTGCTGTTCACATTACGCATGTTCCCCCGGCAATGCCCGGCTGTGAGCTCGTGCTTAATCACGGCATCACTGACATGGTTCTTCTGTGCATCCAGAGGTCCCCCCTTTGGTTCACAGAAGGCAGTCTGTGTCATATGAGCCCTCAAACCTTCGCGTGAACAGGATAATACTACACACAACCCTGCATGTAGTGTTATCCTATTGCCACCCCACACATTTCGCACACACCCCCGGCAAAGCCGTGCTGCAGGCTCGTGCGTGACCACAGCATCACCGACACAGTCCCTCCTCCTGCATCCAGAGGTGTGTGACAGCGTTGAGCGCTGTACATGTGTGATGTACGGCATCATGTGTATGCTGAACCCACATGTACGCCAGCACTGTCTTTACCTGCACCCTTCCCTTGCGTGTTGAGCGGCCACATGCCTCTCCACATAAATGTGCTGGAGATTCTCATGGTGTGGACAGATCAGTGGCAGGACAACCGTGGGAAACCCCTGGAGGGCGGGGTTCCCTCTCTCAAGCAGGGGGGGTGCAATCAGGAGTTATCCGCTTCTTGGCCAGCCCGCTCAGAGGCGCCGACTGGAGGGTCTACATTCAGACTGCAGGCCAATGTGACCCAATTTTTTGCCCATATGTGTCTCAGATCAGCTCTTTTTATGACAGTGTGAACAGGCCAAGACACATGGAATCTGATCTTTTCCAGTTCGGAATTGGGCCACTTCCATATGTGGTCCAAATCCGATACAGATCGGATCTTTTTAAATGCGACGTCAGTCTGGACACTCAGGTCGCATTTGATGCGACTTTGACATCATTCTAGAGCAGCAGTTCTGCTGCAGACGGAGCTGCCGTGAACGAAAAAGCTCCACAAAAAGCCATAATTAAATATGTGGCTCTCTTTCTTCTCTACTTCGCTCATATCTGCTCACAAATTCCCTCTTTTATGCCTAAAATCCACCGGACCGTGAGCTTTCTTCTGAGTTACGTCATGCTACTTGTCTGAGCGGACACAGTGGAGAGAGAGAGAGAGAGAGAGAGGACCTGCAACCTGATCCAGCATTCATGCCTAAGTGCATCAACACCTCCTTTCGATCGTGAGTGATTACTCTTTCGGGCCGAGATTGAGACTTGGACTTGAGTCCAACTTGAGTCGCAAACACAGTGACTTCAGACTCGACTTGAAAGCTCCAAAGACTTCAGACTTCACTCGGACTGCGTTACACGTGAACGATGTTTATTTTTAGGAAACACGTAGTATGAACTGTGCACAGCCACACGTAAGAGAGGACAACAAACACCGGCAGCTGCTGTGCCATTCATCATAAACTTTGGCTTTAAACCTTCATACAACAAGACCCAAACAAAGAATGTCAAACTTAAAATAGGTTAATAACCTGAAATTAGTAAACATGTTTAGCTCAGCATTGGCCATCTAACGTTAGCTTGCTTCTTGCTTTAGCTACGAACCACTGGAGGTTTGGTCCGACTGTCGTTCGTTCAGACGAATGAGGGTTTGTCTACTTGTCCAACTTGTGGTGCTCAATTAACATATTCATATATGTCCTGATGGCTGCCATCACGTTAATTATTACCATTGGCTGCAAACAGGGTACAGGTTTATTGTTGCTCATGTAACGGTACATTTTTATTTAGTTAACATTACACTGGGTTTGAGAGTCTGGGGGATGTGTTGACATACAGTAGTTTAGCTGCTGTTGTAGATGCATTGCACATTACATGGTTGTGCTCTGTAAGTGGAAAAACAGCTTACAATTAAAAAAAATTCCTTATAGCTATACAGTTTTATAAGCAGCCTGGATGGAACACAGCAGGTGATACAACATTCATTATAACCATGAGTGATCCCCCTACCACTATGATTCCCCCCCCGACAGAAAGTCAGTGAGAGAGGCAGGGTTGCACAGAAAGTGATGAAGATGGACTGTCGATGTCCCTCCCAGAGAAATGGGAGGGAGAAATTAAGAGAACGTAAGAGAGGTAAATCAGTTGCCAGAGGTGCAGTTATGCGCAGATCTCTGAAGATGGAGTTTGAGGACAGAGTAGAGCTCTGCTTTCCACAACTCCTCAACACCTCCTGCAGAAAGCACACATCTTCTTGGTCTGAAGCCGTTGTTGTGAACATTGTGCTGTCCTCCATCTGTCTGCTCACTGTGGCTCTCAACATGCTCGTCATCATCTCAGTGTCTCACTTCAGGTAGAGATTTACTTCAGCTTCTCTTACATTTTCTGTAACTGTAAAATGTGAACAGCTACTGTAGATAGCATGTTTAATATGGATTGTCTTGTTACTGCAGCTAGAACTGGATAATGTTGCATCTAGACTGCTGACTGTTACACTAAAGCTGAAATGTCTGTCTTTAACAACAGAGAGTGTGGCTCATGTCCCGTCTCCCATAATTAACATTTGTTACTATGCCCTGTGACCTTAACTTAGTGGTTGTCATTTTCTATACTTAACCTCTTGTTATTAGATGTATTAGATTAGAAAATAGTCAATCAAATATCAATTTGATTATGTTTGGAATAGTTGTTTAAGTTGTTGTGTGTTTTTTAGATATGAGAACTTGTTGGGCTAATGATACTTTTCTCTATCCCTCCAGGCAGCTCCACACACCCACCAACATCTTCCTCGTCTCTCTGGCTGTCTCAGACTTTCTCGTGGGCCTGCTGTTCATGCCAGTAGAAATCCTAATAAGATCCTGTTGGTTTCTTGGTGACCTCATGTGTTCTTTGTATAATTGTGTTTCCTTCAGCATTACCTCTTCTTCAGTAGGAAACATGGTGCTCATCTCACTCGACCGCTATGTGGCTGTTTGTGACCCTCTGCATTATACCACCAGAATCACTGAGAGAAGAGTTAAACTCTGTGTTTGTCTGTGTTGGTTAAGTTCTGTTTTCTACAGCACTCTCCTTTTTAAGGATGACCTGACTCAACCAGGCAGGCATAATTCCTGCTATGGCGAGTGTGTTGTTGTCATTGACCAAATTGCGGGAGCAGTTGACCTTGTTTTGACTTTTATAGTTCCAGTTACTGTCATCATCGTTCTGTATATGAGAGTGTTCGTAGTGGCTGTGTCTCAGGCTCGTGCCATGCGCACTCAGATAACAGCTGTCACACAGCAGCTTTCAAAGATTCCAAAGACCAAAAAATCTGAGCTGAAAGCAGCCAGGACTCTTGGTGTTCTTGTTGTTGTGTTTCTAATATGTTTCTGCCCATATTATGGCTTGACCCTTGCAGGGGACAGCTTGCTCAATGCTTCTACATCCTTTGGGATTTACCTGTTTTATTTTAACTCTTGTCTAAACCCTGTGATTTATGCCATGTTCTACCCCTGGTTTAGAAAAGCAGTTAAACTCATTGTTACTCTTCAGATTCTGCAGCCTGGCTCCTGTGAGGCCAAAATACAGTAGAGAAGCTGTGGTGAGACTGAAATGAGATCTACTTAAAAAAAAAAAAAAAGTTTTTCCTTCCATCTCTATATGTATGGTATATAAACAGTATATTGGAAAACTCTGCATTGTTCTACTTATTGCCAAATTTATGTAAGAATTACATCAATTTAAAGATTTTTATTATGATTGTTATGTACTTTCTTTTCTCTCTGCTGCTTTTTTGATTTCATTATTATTGGGTCAAGCATATAGGAGGGGAATGTGGAAGAGCATTCATGTACAAAAGAATAGTGTCAATAACCATGTGAATTTTATATCCACTGACAATTATCAATACTTTGTGCTACAGGCATATTTCATAGATAAACTGTTTATTTTCATACAGATCTGTAAACTCGAGTCAACCTTTTTGATTTAGATTTATCTAAACTAAAATGCTTAATAATTGACCCAAGAGTAAAAATCTCAATAAACAGCTCATTGATTGGAAACACTTTTTGTCTATAGGAGGTAGAGATGGGTATCGATACTCAATAACTTTATGCTATCGACCGAAACAGCCTAGTTTCAAGTAGAATCGAAACGTCTCCAGTCAAACCAGTACTTCAATCATTACTTCTTTGTAATGAGATTGCTGCAAAAAAATTGTAGGGTTTTGCTTGCAGCCAAACGCAAACAACACACTTAAAGAAAGAAAGAGCATGCTATTATTTTCCTTATGTGCCTGCACCACGAACTGTATAAAAATCCCTGCCTGATTTTATTTGCTATTCACATCATTTGTTACTGATCGATCACTGTGTTCCATCACATCACTTAAATGCTTTTGGCGCAGCAGCGATCAGCTGATTTTGCCGACGGAGCCTCTGGCTGCAGCTGCGGCTGCTTCAGGTGTAATTGGTTTGATCGGCTGGACGTGCAGCCAGTCTTTACCTCTGTTTGTGAGTCTTTAGTGTAGTTAAGTGACTTGTTTAAACAAACTCCATTCTCGTTTTATACTTGTTTCCAGTGTTGGGATAGTTACTCAAAAAAGGTAATGGATTACACATTACTACTTACTTTTTTTTTTTAAGTAATGCCTTATTTTACTACATTACTCGCTGCTGAAAGTAACTAGTTACACTACTAGTTATATTACATTTGGATTACTCTTACTGGACATGCTTATCAAAGAAGTGTGTTGGAATCATTATGTATATAAGTTATCTCATATTTATTCAGTACATGGAAATACATATATGGAAATATAAGCCTTGTATTTCAATATGAATCTTTGAGTTTGTTCACAGGAAACCTGCAGTGGATGGGTCAAAGAGCCAGACACCCAAAGAAGCAAGAACCAAAATAGCTACTGATATGCAGCTGTTTTACATAGTTTCTGGAACATTCTTCACAGCACCATAGCCATAACAACATATTTTAATCTAACTGTCTCAAATTCAAGTTCATGTCCTTGTTTATTCCCTTGTCCCATGTAGCAGCAATGTGTATGTAACTAGGGACCTCCTTGTTCATAATAAAAAAGAGAGGAAGCGGCGGAGATGCCTCAGAACGGTTGGAGTTTGTAACTGAGTGCATCTCTGTCCGTTCTCCTCGCGAGTAAAAAGCCAGTAACTCTCTTGTGTCTTTCTTCCTTGTTTGATAATTTAGGTGTCTAAACCTGAGAAAGTGGTTATACCTCATGGGCAGGAGTCTCTCAGATCATTTGTCAGACAACCTGTTCCTCCACGGAGTCAGCACAAGACTGCCCAGTCTAAAGAGCCTCGCCACAGGAGCACTAGAGGGTATCCTTTCGCAAAACTAATATGAAGTAATGAGAATCTATTCACCACTCGAAAGATGTCTTTAGCAGCTCTGCCATTTCTGTGTTTGCCAGTTCCAGTACGCAAGTAACGCAATGATTTTGTTAGTAAATGTAATGTGATTCATGAAGTTAGCAACAGTAATACGTAACATTACTGCATTACAGACAACAGTAATTTGATTACAGTTGTATGTTACTTGGTTACTTTGTAAGTTTGTAACGCGTTACACCCAACACTGCTTGTTACTGTCATTTTTGGAGGTTTGCGACTCACGAATAAAGAAAAAAGCACTTGCGGAGATCTTTCAATTCAGTTTATTGATCAAAAGTTAACATAATAATTTTCCGTTGTTTAGGCTACTTTCAACAAACATATCAAAAAATTGCCTAAAATTAGTTTCCCAAAACTTATTTGGTAACTAAACTATTTCACTCCTCCTCTCTCATTCAAATGTTTTTAAAAAATGCATGCTGTAGTCTTTCCCTGTATAATACTACCTGCGAGGATGAACTAATTAGGATGAGGAGCGATCTGATACAATTTCCCAATATTTTTATGGAACAGTTATTTGAAACAAGAAAAAAATAAAACAGACAATCTTGCTTGTCTGTAACAACAATAAAAACAATAGGCTACCAATCAACTACTATGGCTTCAACACGTGACATTTTATACAAGTTACCAAATGAAGTCCTCTATTGGAATCGGTCTCATTTTAAGGGTACTGGTTTTGGAACTGGTATCATAAAATTTTAAACTATACCCAATCTGGTGCGTTTCCTGGCTCTTGAAACATTGGGGGCTTAGCCCAGCCCAGAAATCTTTCATCAATTAATTTTAATTCAGTTATAAACTCCTGGACTTGAATAGCTCCTGTGTTTCAGCAGGTTTCCTGCTCATTAATAATCTCTCCCACATATCTGACATGTCCAGAATAATATTTTGGGAGAAAAGTTGTAATATTACGAGAATAAAATTGCAATCTAATGAGAATAAAGTTGAAATGAAAAATTATTTTTTTAACAAACTCTACCTGCCCCATTGCTGTGCAGTAGGTTGCTCTTCTGATATGGTAGTAGACTACCCGCTTTCTGACAGACGCAGAGCCCGTCTGGGACTGTACTCAATATGACGAGCTCACTGCTCTTCATCAGAGGTGAAAAAACAAAACTGAAAACATTGTGATCAGACAGAAATCTCACTACACATCCACACAAAGGTTAGCTTCAGCACCTGTTAACAGTTTGTGTAGCAAATAAACTGACTAGACACTGAATGACAACATGTATATTTAATATAGAGAATTCAGAGTTGCTGACAAGCTCTGAAGTTGTTATCAGGGCTTGACATTAACTTTTTGCTCACTAGCCAATGTGGCTAGTGGTTTTCCAAAGTTACTAGCCACACAGCATTTTCACTAGCCACATTTTTTGTTGTGGTGAAATGACCATTTATATGATTAAAGTTGACTAAAATTGTGCTAACATTGGAACTAGATTTACAACCGTTTTAAGTGTAAAACCACTGTACAAACTTAAATCAAGACTACATAAATGCACAACAATACAGGTCATTATCATTAGCTCTGATGAGGTTGTGTGTAAAGCTCCGCTTTTAATAAAACCATATATTAAGATAAAAGCATAAAAAAGTAGCATCTTATTGCATAATAAAAGTGGTGCATGGATGTAGAAGATTAATAAAAAGAACTGCTTTAGAACAATGAGCAAAGAAGAACAAATTATTTTTGGCTCATCAATTCAAATTCTGAAAAATTACATTTATATGTGAATGTGAGAGTGATATTGAAGGAGAGGAGCAGATTAAATGTCCTCAGAGCTTTGATCATCAGATTCATCCTTTCTTTGCTTGTCTCTGTGCTCCATGAAAGCTGGCCTTCGAGACCGGAGATTTCCCACATGCAACAAATTGTTGGCTGGGACTGGAACAAAGTCTGCAATGGAAACAGGGGACAGCTGTACAGTCAGCAGGTCTGATTCTTAAGATTGGCCCGCCAGTCAATTTTCACCAGCTTCATGGCACTAAATCCCCACTCACAATCAACCGTTAAAGCAGGGATGCAAAGGATGAGGTCAACTACATGCAGTATGTCTAGGCAGTCCTGGCCACGCTGTTGATTGACCTCAGGCCAGGAGATGTTTTTAGAACACTGGGTTCCTGGTACAACCTTGACTTAAGAACAGTCCACTGGTCCAGGACTTCTTCAACCCTCACCCCAGCTCTCACCAGCACAGGTTCAAAGTGCGTGATGAGCTCCTCCTATAATCTAAAACAACAGAGATATAAGCAATAGAATTTGCAAACTGATATAAAATAAGTAACTTAATGTTTTGTTTAGTCTGGTGACTTTGCATACAAAAATGCTCTCGGCTCACCAGCATTTCTGTCTGCCTCTGGCCAATATCAGAAGTTGGTAATGCGCATGGCACACGGGATCCCATGGCTCACATCTCCAAACCTGTTGTCCTTTTTCTTTGCCAGCAGGTCTATGAGGTGGTCTTTGGACTGATTCACATGGTTTTAGGCTGGTTTTAGGCTGGTTTGTTCCCAGCACTGTCTTCAACCAAGGCCCAATGATAAATTCTGTCTATTTGGTGGTTGTACCTGGATTTGTATTTGAGCATTAAAGCCATGGTGGGGGTCAGGCAGTCATGGACTTTGGCCACAGTTACTGAGTAAAGCTGCATGGTTAGGGACAGTCTGCTGAGCTGAGTCAGCAAGTCACGAAGGAAGCAGGAGAATTTGATGACCGCCAAATCCTTCATAATATGTAGAAACGCTCAGGCCGCTGCCTTCAGAGCAGACAAAAAAAAAGGTGTTGAATCTTGTTGCTCCTTTGTGGAAGTTGTTGACCAAATGCTGTCGAACCAAGCACACCAAGCACACAATACCCACACTCTGTGAGCCAGTTGCCATTAGCCAGGTGGCTAATCAGCAGCTTGAGCTCAAAGCAACAAGCAGTACACTCGCTGTTCACGATCAGAAGCCCCCCCCCCCCAGAAACTGTGTATGAGTCCATGACAGTGGACATTATGCTTTGTGCAGACAGAACACATACACACCCTGTACAGATATTCTGAAAAAAACATCTCCCGTGCAAAGTGCTGCTGTTCACATTACGCATGTTCCCCCGACAGTGCCCGGCTGTGAGCTCGTGCTTAATCACGGCATCACTGACATGGTTCTTCTGTGCATCCAGAGGTCCCCCTTTGGTTCACAGAAGGCAGTCTGTGTCATATGAGCCCTCAAACCTTCGCGTGAACAGGATAATACTACACACAACCCTGCATGTAGTGTTATCCTATTGCCACCCCACACATTTCGCACACACCCCCGGCAAAGCCGTGCTGCGGGCTCGTAGCGTGACCACAGCATCACCGACACAGTCCCTCCTCCTGCATCCAGAGGTGTGTGACAGCGTTGAGCGCTGTACATGTGTGATGTACGGCATCATGTGTATGCTGAACCCACATGTACGCCAGCACTGTCTTTACCTGCACCCTTCCCTTGCGTGTTGAGCGGCCACATGCCTCTCCACATAAATGTGCTGGAGATTCTCATGGTGTGGACAGATCAGTGGCAGGACAACCGTGGGAAACCCCTGGAGGGCGGGTTCCTCTCTCAAGCAGGGGTGCAATCAGGAGTTATCCGCTTCTTGGCCAGCCCGCTCAGAGGCGCCGACTGGAGGGTCTACATTCAGACTGCAGGCCAATGTGACCCAATTTTTTGCCCATATGTGTCTCAGATCAGCTCTTTTTATGACAGTGTGAACAGGCCAAGACACATGGAATCTGATCTTTTCCAGTTCGGAATTGGGCCACTTCCATATGTGGTCCAAATCCGATACAGATCGGATCTTTTTAAATGCGACGTCAGTCTGGACACTCAGGTCGCATTTGATGCGACTTTGACATCATTCTAGAGCAGCAGTTCTGCTGCAGACGGAGCTGCCGTGAACGAAAAAGCTCCACAAAAAGCCATAATTAAATATGTGGCTCTCTTTCTTCTCTACTTCGCTCTCATCTGCTCACAAATTCCCTCTTTTATGCCTAAAATCCACCAGAGCTTTCTTCTGAGTTACGTGCATGCTACTTGTCTGAGCGGACACAGTGGAGAGAGAGAGAGAGAGAGAGAGAGAGAGAGAGAGGACCTGCAACCTGATCCAGCATTCATGCCTAAGTGCATCACCACCTCCTTTCGATCGCGAGTGATTACTCTTTCGGGCCGAGATTGAGACTTGGACTTGAGTCCAACTTGAGTCGCAAACACAGTGACTTCAGACTCGACTTGAAAGCTCCAAAGACTTCAGACTTCACTCGGACTGCGTTACACGTGAACGATGTTTATTTTTAGGAAACACGTAGTATCAACTGCGCACGGCCACACGTAAGAGAGGACAACAAACACCGGCAGCTGCTGTGCCATTCATCATAAGCTTTGGCTTTAAACCTTCATACAACAAGACCCAAACAAAGAATGTCAAACTTAAAATAGGTTAATAACCTGAAATTAGTAAACATGTTTAGCTCAGCATTGGCCATCTAACGTTAGCTTGCTTCTTGCTTTAGCTACGAACCACTGGAGGTTTGGTCCGACTGTCGTTCGTTCAGATGAATGAGCGTTTGTCTACTTGTCCAACTTGTGGTGCTCAATTAACATATTCATATATGTCCTGATGGCTGCCATCACGTTAATTATTACCATTGGCTGCAAACAGGGTACAGGTTTATTGTTGCTCATGTAACGGTACATTTTTATTTAGTTAACATTACACTGGGTTTGAGAGTCTGGGGATGTGTTGACATACAGTAGTTTAGCTGCCGTTGTAGATGCATTGCACATTACATGGTTGTGCTCTGTAAGTGGAAAAACAGCTTACAATTAAAAAAAATTCCTTATAGCTATACAGTTTTATAAGCAGCCTGGATGGAACACAGCAGGTGATACAACATTCATTATAACCATGAGTGATCCCCCTACCACTATGATTCCCCCCCCGACAGAAAGTCAGTGAGAGAGGCAGGGTTGCACAGAAAGTGATGAAGATGGACTGTCGATGTCCCTCCCAGAGAAATGGGAGGGAGAAATTAAGAGAACGTAAGAGAGGTAAATCAGTTGCCAGAGGTGCAGTTATGCGCAGATCTCTGAAGATGGAGTTTGAGGACAGAGTAGAGCTCTGCTTTCCACAACTCCTCAACACCTCCTGCAGAAAGCACACATCTTCTTGGTCTGAAGCCGTTGTTGTGAACATTGTGCTGTCCTCCATCTCTCTGCTCACTGTGGCTCTCAACATGCTCGTCATCATCTCAGTGTCTCACTTCAGGTAGAGATTTACTTCAGCTTCTCTTACATTTTCTGTAACTGTAAAATGTGAACAGCTACTATAGATATCATGTATAAGATGGATTGTCTTGTTACTGCAGCTAGAACTGGATAATGTTGCATCTAGACTGCTGACTGTTACACTAAAGCTGAAATGTCTGACTTTAACAATAGAGAGTGTAGCTCATGTCATGTTAGAAAATAGTCGATCAAATATGAATTTTATTATGTTTGGAATAGTTGTTTAAGTTGTTGTGTCATTTAGAACGTGTTGAGTAAATGATACTTTTCTCTTTCCCTCCAGGCAGCTCCACACACCCACCAACATCTTCCTTGTCTCTCTGGCTGTCTCAGACTTTCTCGTGGGCCTCCTGCTGATGCCGGTAAAAATCCTCAAAGGATCCTGTTGGTTTCTTAGAGACCTCATGTGTCCTCTGTATAATTGTGTGTCCTTCAGCATTACCTCTTCCTCAGTAGGAAACATGGTGCTTATATCACTTGACCGATATGTTGCTATTTGTCACCCTCTGCATTATACCACCAGAATCACAGAGAGAAGAGTTAAACTCTGTGTTTGTCTGTGTTGGTTCTGTTCTGTTTTCTACAGCAGTCTCCTTTTTAAGGATGACCTGACTCAACCAGGCAGGCATAGTTCCTGCTATGGAGAGTGTGTGGGTTTCATTGACCAAATCGCAGGAGCAGTTGACCTTGTTTTGACCTTTGTTGTTCCAGTTACTGTCATCATAGTTCTGTATATGAGAGTGTTTGTAGTGGCTGTGTCTCAGGCTCGTGCCATGCGCTCTCACATTACAGCTGTCACACAGCAGCTTTCAAAGACTCCAAAGACCAAAAAATCTGAGCTGAAAGCAGCCAGGACTCTTGGTGTTCTTGTTGTTGTGTTTCTAATATGTTTCTGCCCATATTATGGTGTGTCTCTTGCAGGGGACAGCTTGCTCAGTACTTCTGCATCCTTTGGGATCTATCTGTTTTATTTTAACTCATGTCTAAACCCTGTGATTTATGCCATGTTCTACCCCTGGTTTAGAAAAGCAGTTAAACTCATTGTTACTCTTCAGATTCTGCAGCCTGGCTCCTGTGAGGCAAACATACTGTAGAAAGGCTGTGAAGTGACTGAAATAAAATCTAATCAGGTTTTTCTTCTTTGTCTCCATATAGTTTACAAAAAGTATATTAGAAAACTCTGCATTGCTCTACTCATTGCCAAAGTTATAAAAGAATTACATCATTGTATATTTGGGACAAAAGAATAATAATGACAAAATAATTATGTGGTTCTGATCAATTTTTTTACAGATTGTATGTACTCTGCTGCTTTTTTGATTTTGTCATAATTGGGTCAAGCATGTAGAAGGAGCTAAAAGTGAAACAGCATTCATTTACAAAATTAATGTTGTAAACCATGTGAATTTTTCTATCCACAGGCATGTGCTACAGGCACAATTCATCAGAGATAAACTGTTTATTTATATACACATATGTAAATTTGAGTTTTTGATATCAAATTTTAGATTCATTAAAAATGTTAAAGTGCTCAACAGTTGACCCAGTTTAACAGTCAAAAATCTGAATAAACAGCTCATTGACAAATTGCAAAATACAAAGTGCAAAACATCAACTAGGTACTTGATACCTAACTGCAAAATGCGAGAGATGTGTGCATAGTTACCTCATAATTGCTTTCTAATACAATATCTGTACTTTTGGATATATGTAGTGTCTAAATATTTTATAAAAAGTATAAAATGAATTATTTATTATCAAACAACTGAAAACTTGAAATAATGTAATACACTGGTTTTTCATTCAGTGTTCCACAATGCAAGTATCTTTGACATGTTAAAATTACAGTTGTGTAGTACCACTACAGCTGTCAGTGATGAGTTAAAGATGTAAAATATGAAGTGTGTATGGAGGGAAATTTACATTATGTATAATATAGTTAATCATCAAAGGTGATTTGGAACAAAGCATGGATTAATGCAGCCACAGTGTTGATGAGTATTAATTTCAAGCCGACCTGCTCCCCCTTGTGCTGTTGGTTGATTATAGAGATAGTGTTGCCCAATTAAGGAGAGACACAACAGGCAAAAACATAGTTTTATCATGCACTCGTCAATTTTGAGAGTTTTCATAACATTTCATTGAGACTAGTGGAAAGAAGATGCACAAAATACATATTTAGATGTTTATTTTACTAGTCTTAGACTATTTGTGTGTGCAGATTTCTCCTAAATTCACCAAAGTTAGCATTAGATACTGCCTCATTTGCATCTTTAAATATACAATTTCTGAGAACCTGTGATAGAGAAAATACTGTGTTAATGTAAGTAATCAACTAGGAAAGTTTCATGTTTTTATCCTGTCTGCCTGTAGTGTCTCACCTTAAAAAAACCCTCCAAATCTCACAGTTATAAAAACATAAAAATCATGACTGTACACATATTTTTTTCAGGCAATTCTACTACCTACACAAAAAAATGCAAGCGGTTCAGTGTACTCATTCACATTTTACTGACTCCCTGGAGAATAGGGCCATGGAGCGGCCATGGAGTACACAACTCCTACTCAAGTAGAAGTACAAGTATTTATCAAAGAAAATAAGAACTCTGTTAGAAGTCACAGTATCATTTCAGATTATTAGAATTCCCTGACAAAGCTGTACAGTTTCATCACTAACATAGTGGAAATGAGCAAATAGCTCTTTATTCAGTTAATGTATGGAGCGGATGAAAATAAACACAGGAAATCTTTGTTGACTGTAAATGGAAATGTTTTTCTTAGTACACATAAGCATTCATTCATTACATGTGCTGTATAATAGGCCATATTATAAAGTCACATCTTTATCAAGGGAAGCCTTAGCCTAATAATCTTGATAATGTTATCATGACACATATGGGCCTAACATGGGTAAAACATCACTAGTGAGCCATTAGAATAATTAGTCAAAGTTGCGACTAGATTAGGGAACTATGATGGCTATAAAAACAATGGCAAATACCTTGTGCTGTGCTCAAGGTCTAAAAATGTACTTTTTCCAGTGAATGCCAAGTATTTTTTTGTGTCTGCTACTCAGAGATTGTATTGCCCATAAGCTCATTTAGGCATCATTCAATGTAAATGTTCAATATATTTATACAAAAACTATTTACATGGAAAAAGGACCCATGTATTTGAGTACATGATAATCACTCCACCGTACTTAACAACCAGGTATTTCAAAGATACCTACAGACAACAAGAAACACAAAGTTCACCACATAGTATTACAGTCAGTGCTCAATACAAAACCCACAGTTCAACCACCACTGAAGAGTCCTAATCTCAGCTCAAATCTGCACAAGAGTCCATATCTCAACAAAAACCTCCTCCTCTGGATCAGAGTACGCAAACGATAAAAATAGTTTGAACACAAAAGTTGGCCAATGAAAATAAAACCAAGTGATGCCTCTTGCATGTAATAGACAAGCAGGCAAGCAGCACACTGGCAGTCACTCTGTACTGGATCTCTTCCACTGCTGTCACAGCTGGAGCCTCTTTTAATCTGACTTTCCTTATTTTTCATGAGCTATTTGATCTTGACTTGTGAAAGCGTAAAAGAGATAAGTACAGACAATTTGCCAGTCCTCAGGTCTCGGCCCGAAACAGCGCTCATGTACTCATAGGCCACTAGTGGAATTACTTTGATACAACTGCACTTGATACCTTTTTATGGCATTATGACCTTAGCCAGGCTAACGCGTGAGCTAACGTTAACGACTCCTCAGATGAGCAGGTAACATCGGAAGAGAAGCAATGTCATCCATTTGGAGATTCTTTAAAATAAGAAACAATGACATAACTACAGCAGACTTCAAACTATGTTCTGCTAAATTGTCGAGAGAAGGGGTGAAAAATAGCTCCTTTAACACAAGCAGTTTGATTAAACATCTAAAGAACCAACATAACACAGAGCAAATGCCGGAGAAGAGAGAGAAACTGCCCAGAGACAGCCCATGATGGGCGGTAAAAATAACAGAAGCGCTTACCCAGTTCATTGCTCTTGATGACCAGCTGTTGTCAGCCGTAGATAATACTGGCTGTCGTCATCTTCTTAGTGTACTTGAGCCAAAGTATGAAATTCCCAGCCATCATCACATCCCGGACACCGCATTACCGAAGATGCATGGCTTTGTAAAAAAGCACATCAGCAACCTGTTGCAGGACATCTCGGCCTTCAGCTTCGCCACTGAAATTTGGACTAGCAGAGTCAGTGACCTTGTGTCTCTCATCAGTTAAACTGCGCAAGGATTGATTGATTTTACTGCTCAGAGAGTCGTTCTACAAGCAAAGCTCTTTCGGTGTTTGCACACTGGACAAGCCATAGCAGGTGCGTTTGATGATATGCATCAGGCATGGGGCATTCCGAAAAGTTCTGTTCACGTTGTGCTTCGGGACAGTGCCCAAAACACGATCAAGGCTATGAGTGATGCTGGTCTCCATAGCCTGCCATGTGCCGCTCACACCATCCAGCTGGTTGTCAACAAGGGCCTTTTAGCTCACAAAGTGTTGCTGATGCGGTGGCAGTCGGACGTAAAATAGTTGGACATTTCCAACATTCTGCCTTAGCCTACTCCTGCCTGGAAGACAATTAGATGCAGCTCAACATGCCAATAAGGAAACTCCAGCAAGACGTGCAGACCCGCTGGAATAGCACATACTATTTGGTGTAATCACTCATCGAGCAGAAGCGGGCAGTAGGAATATTTGGGTCCGAATATGAACTCCCTGAAGCCTACGATGGGTTGGGTCGCTATTACAACCGGCGCGCTGGGAAGAGTTGGTTATCGTTCCCTCCGGCTGGATGAGTTTTACGTGTGATCCATGCACTACTACAGCTGGGGGCTCTCCGCAGCGCCAAGCAACTTTCTAAATTCTTCCATCTCACAGAAAAAAGAAGTCAGGTCAAAACGAAATTAGTATTATTGGCATGAATTTTAATATAACAGTATTACCAAAGCTAAAGGAAAATACAAAAAAAAAAATCTAGTCATATAGTTCTTGGAATAAATAAAATAATTGTATTTCAATACATTGGATGCAGAGTAATATTATCTAACATTGTTAATTTCTCAACATTTTCTTTCATTAAGGCTGTGTCTCCTTCTGGCAACAATAACAGCAGCCATCTCTGCACAGCACTTTGCGGTTGGCGCCTTCCTTTCAAACGTATTAAATAAAGAGGCTGCTACACTTCACGTGAAATTGCATTTTGGCTTGGTAGATCACATTGCGTGTAGTAAATAAATGTATTTGCATGTTATGCCCAAAATTGCATATTCATTAAAGCAAAAGTACTAAATGAACAACAGGTGCTATCTTACACTTTTGAAAGACGTTATTCTGCATGCACACCGTTATTAGATCAGCTTATGTGCTAGTTTGCTGGTAATAAAAAGTTTGCACACGTTTTTACTCCTGAAACCTTTAGTAAATCAAGCCCTTTATCTATTCCTGCCCCATTTGAGGAAAGTGAGCTCCTTTGATGCTGTGGCTTCAGATGTGATCCCTGCGGTCCCTGTGCTTCAGAAACTTTTGACCAAAGAAACAAACGAGGACCAAAAC
This sequence comes from Lepomis macrochirus, assembly GCA_024633595.2. NCBI lineage: Eukaryota > Metazoa > Chordata > Actinopteri > Centrarchiformes > Centrarchidae > Lepomis > Lepomis macrochirus. The sequence continues at coordinate 28,184,145 of JALXJV020000016.1, read as the reverse complement.
AATGAAGGGAACCTTACTTTGCAGCCGTCAAGCGATGCTTCACTGACAAAAACACTGCCACAGAGGCCAACGAGATGGTGATGTAGGGGATGCAGAAGGTGTCTGGAGGAGAGGCAGACAAGCAGGAAGATCTGGGGGAACCACCTGCAAGAAAGATATGCAAGGCCCAGGCCAGCAGCACTCTGGATAGTGTGTTCGATGAGATGGCAGATGCGCAAGCATCAACATCACTGAGCACTGCACCTGTGGGTGTGGATCTATCTATCTATCTATCTATCTATCTATCTATCTATCTATCTATCTATCTATCTATCTATCTATCTATCTATCTATCTATCTATCCCACTTGGCATGAAAAGGTCATTATCTCTCACAGGTGGCTTTTTTTGCGCAGAAAGGTCAATGTTTTCCCTTTCCTTGGCTCATCTTTTGCTGACAGTCATTCTTCATTGCCCAACACCTGGGTTCTTATCTCTTCAGGAATAGAACCACACTGAGAAACACAAGGAGATGAAATCATTGACATTGGAGCCAAGTCTCATCATGCCGTGAGAGTAATATTTAAACCTTACAACATATTAAAACTCCTGCTCCTTTGCGTTGAAAGGAGCCAGTTGAGGTGGTTTGGGCATCTGGTAAGGATGCCTCCTGGACGCCTCCCTAGAGAGTTGTTCCAGGTACGTCCAGCTGGGAGGAGGCCTCGGGGAAGACCCAGGACAAGGTGGAGAGATTATATCTCCACACTGGCCTGGGAACGCCTCGGGATCCCCGCAGTCAGAGCTGGTTAATGTGGCTCGGGAAAGGGAAGTTTGGGGTCCCCTGCTGGAGCTGCTGCCCCCGCGACCCGACTCCGGATAAGCGGATGAAGATGGATGGATGGATGGACATATTAAAACTTATAAAGTATAAAATAAGGTATAATGATGCTTCAAAAGTAAGATTCCAAAAAATACACAACAGGTGCTCCCCAGTGGGTTGATGATGCGTCATTATGTAAAGACTTGGGAGTGAGAACAGGTTAGCAGGCCGTGGGGTGTTATGGCCTGCATGCCAAGTCCTGCGCAAGAGCCTGCCAAGCTGATCACGAGGCAGTGCTTCATGGTTGGAGTGACTTATTAGACACCAAAAAACATCACATGAGTTTATAATATTATGAAAACAGATTTTATAACTCAGTGTAAAGCTATCACATCCACAAATTTTCAAATGTTACTGTGTTGACATTACTTTATACTCCACCAGCCATGTGCGCTGTGTGACAATATATCATAACAAAATTTGAGACCGGCTCATCTTTATAATCTCATATCAAGGGGTGGAGGATCAGAACAGAGAGGAGAGACAGTGAGAGAAGTAGGGTTGCATAGAAAATTATGGAAATTACGGTGTGAGGTCATAGTGAGGGAGAAAAAACGCTGACAAAAAGAGGAGGGGAGGAATCAAGAGAAGATGAGAGAGGTAAGTCAGTTGCCAGTGCTGCAGCTATCGGCAGATCTCTGCAGATGGAGGGTGAAGACGGAGCGGGGCTGTGCTTTCCACAACTCCTAAACAGCTCCTGCAGGAAGCCCACATCTCCTTGTTCTGAAGCTGTGCTCCTCCACATTGTGCTGTCCTCCATCTCTCTGCTCACTGTGGCTCTCAACCTGCTCGTCATCATCTCAGTCGCCCACTACAGGTATAGATTAACATCTCAGCTTCTATCTACAGTTTCTGTAACTTAAAAGTGTGAACAGTTACTGTACATTTAGAAGAATTGTCTTTGAACTAACTGAATAATGTTGACACTATAATTCTCCTCTGCTGACTGTTTTTGCACAAAAAATGTGAAACGTCTGACTTAATACCAGAGACTGCTCTTCATGTCCCTTCTCTCACCCATCATCAACATTGATTTCTATCCACCGTGATCTCAACCAAGCCCTTATACTTGTCTGTATTTAACCATGTGGTAACAATGACCATTTTTTCATCTTAATAGCTGTTTGGTTGCTATTTAGATATGAGAACTTTTCGGTTTAATGATGCTTTTCTTCTGCCCTCCAGGCAGCTCCACACACCCACCAACATCCTCCTCCTCTCTCTGGCTGTCTCAGACTTTCTCGTGGGCCTCCTGCTGATGCCGGGAGAAATCCTCCGAAAAACAGCCTGCTGGTTTCTCGGTGACCTCATGTGTTCACTGTATAATTATGTGTCCTTCATCATTACCTCTGCCTCAGTAGGAAACATGGTGCTCATATCAGCTGACCGATATGTTGCTATTTGTCACCCTCTGCATTATACCACCAGAATCACTGAGAGAAGAGTTAAACTCTGCGTTTGTCTGTGTTGGTTCTGTTCTGTTTTCTACAGCAGTCTCTTTGTAAAAGATGACCTGACTCAACCAGGCAGGTATAAATCCTGTTACGGAGAGTGTGTGATTGTAGTTGACCAAATCGGAGGAGCAGTTGACCTTGTTTTGACCTTTGTTGTTCCAGTTACTGTCATCATAGTTCTGCATATGAGAGTGTTTGTAGTGGCTGTGTCTCAGGCTCGTGCCATGCGCTCTCACATTACAGCTGTCACACATGAGATTTCAGTGAACATAACAGCAAAGAAATCTGAGCTGAAAGCAGCCAGAACTCTTGGTGTTCTTGTAGTTGTGTTTCTAATGTGTTTCTGCCCATATTACTGTGTGTCTCTTGCAGGAGACAGCTTGCTCAATGCTTCTTCTGCATCGTTTGTGCTCTATTTGTTCTATTTTAACTCTTGTCTAAACCCTGTGATTTATGCCATGTTCTACACCTGGTTTAGAAAAGCAATTAAACTAATTGTTACTCTTCAGATACTGCAGCCTGGCTCCTGTGAGACCAAAATGCGTTAGAGACTGAAATGAGATCTGCTCTACCAAAAGTTTTCAAAGAATTCGTTTTATGTAGATGGAAGTGAAATTATTTTCTTCTCTCTATATACAGTATGGAAAACTGTGTGTCACTCTTCATTGTTAATTTTCTGTTAAGGATTGTAGTTAATGGCTTATTTTTGAAAAAAAATTGTATTATTAGACAATGGCTAGCAGTTTTACTAGATAGAAACTGAAAACTAAACAATGGTTATATTTCCTATATCAACACAGAGGAGGTAGATCAAGCCTGTTGGAGGAGAAAATGGAACAGCATTCATGTACGAAACGACTGTCACTTGCCTATTTACATTTATTCATTTAGCTGACACTTTTATCCAAAGCGACTTACACTTGCTATTTATGTCAGAGGTTGCACGCCTCTGGAGCAACGAAGGGTTAAGTGTCTTGCTCAGGGACACAATGGGTCACAGTGGGGGATTGAACCCTCTCACACCAAATGCATAGTCTTATCCACTGCTCTATCACCACCCCATCAGCCTATTATCAATCCTTTGTTCTACGGACGCATTCCATTTTGTATATAAACTGTTATTTATATGTAATATTCATATGAAGTCAAATGAATCAGTCACAACATTAGGATAGCAGATTTTATGACTTATTCTAAAACTCATTCGTAACACTCGTGAAAACAGTGACAAAGATGAAAATGATAATACAAGCAAAATAAAGGAAAGGAGGGAGAGAGAAGAGAGAACATACAGCAGTATGCTGGTCTCAGTGTGGAAGATGCATCAGATCCTTAATGTAAGTTAAAATAGGCTTTCAGTATTACAAGATAGTGTAAAAATACTCTAATTCATACAACCTGTATTTTAAGTTTTACTTGTAAATTACAGAAGTATTATTGAAAATAGGAAAATATATATTAAAATATCAGATGTAGTCTCCTCAGTCTGCAGAATGGCAAAGTTATGCCAAAGTGGTGACTGCTTTATGCAAATTAAAAATTCTTTGGTTCCGTACACATACATTGGCCATATATGCAGACACCTTACTGATATTTGTAGACAGATTTATTTCATTTTTTTCTCCTATAAACAGGAAACATGAGATTGAATATGCTGGAGCCAAAATGTATCTGATTACATTTATGTGGGGCTAAAACTGAAGACAATTTCCTACACTTTAAATTGTACTAATTGTACTGACTTTTCTCTGACTTTTCATGCACTGCAGGGTAATTCATTCTTAAATTTCCAGTTATTCATGAAATACTTTGACTTGCCAGCAGATGGAGCTGTTGGCTTATTTTTTACCCAATTGAAAAGAAGTAAAGCAGTTGAGCTTTAGCAAAGATGAGTTAGTGGGAAACAGGTACCCACATCCCAGGAGTTATTACTTTTACATTAAAGTAGGTATGAATACCATTTCTAGCTGCTTTAAATAATCATCACAGCTGCTGTGATTTTTCCTCTCTGTCTCTAGAGGTCTCCCTCTCTGCACATATCACCCTTAACATAACCGTTTGTTTCCTTGAAGGCCTGTTTTCTCTGTCAGTTCTGAGACAGGGTGTCTCCTGTCTGACTGCGTCATCTGGACTTGGAGGCACACACCCCGCTCTGCCGAACATTTACGTCAAGTCTGAACAAGTTGGAAGAGAGCAGCTCCATGTTTACCTCACGGTGTAGACACATTTCACCAGAGACAGGTAGAAGTGGATACTAAGGTCAATGAGAGGAGGGGTTTTGATAGATTTGGCTTTTTGACAGTGACAGTTACAACATTAAAGGACTAAATCAAACACTTTGTGCAGTCTGCTGAAACATGGTAACCAATAGTGTTAGGGTTAGTTGTCTTTAACACGTTTGAGCCATGGGTTCCAATAGATTTAATATATTACACAGAAAAAGTTTGTATATTAGTGGAGACTACCTTCTTAAAGTGTATGCATAAATTAAATGTGTTTGCTTTCCACATGGATTATTTTCTTAAGTTATATTTACTCTAATTTTATCATACAAAATGGGAACTTTTAGTGGAGCAATATCAATAAAAAGATGCAGCTGCAGGACCTTTTAGAAAATATCCTGTTCTTTCTAAAAACATTCCTTTGAAAGCCACTTTTGTCAGTTAGTCTAAGATTCATGACTACTGAGTTATGGCGCTTTTAAATGTAAAGACAGTCAACCTGAGCAAGACTGCTGAGACTTGACTGCTGCAAAGATGTGGGGGTAAAATTTATTGCAGTTGGTATCTTTATTTGGTAGTCACAGTGGAGAGAGAGAGAAAGATAGAGAGACGATGACATACAACAAAGGGCTCAGAGTGGATTCGAACCCTGGCCGCTGTGGTAAGGCCTCGCCAACTGGTAACATTTGAATTTATATATGAAGCCAGTTATATAAGATAGAGATATATAATAAATAGAGTATGGAGCGGTTTAGGAGTTATGAGCTGAAACCAACAAGTTCTCATGCCAGGCCGTGGTTTTAAATAAGAATTAGTTCTTAACTGAATTACCTGGGTAAAAAAAGGTTAGATAAAATAAAAGTTAGAAAGACACTTTGAGAAAGGCTGTCTTAAAGTGTCAGTATTTGACACCCTTGGATGAGACTGGCCAGCCATAACGTGAAATGCTTCATAAAAATTCAATATTATAAATATATTATAAATATTATTATATTAAATATTGAGTCACTGTGGGAAATATACAAGAGGAACCCAACTTTTTCTGCACCGTGGACAATTTTAATTTTTAGCAATTTAGTGTTGAATCAGCCATTAGCTGGGGGTGGGGTGTCAAAACAGGTTATTGTTGTTGTGGGCCTGACAGGGAGTGATAAGGAAAATTGCAGCACAGAATGTGCCGAGTTATGTAATAGCCGGTAAAGTAATAAAGTTATTAATCTTTTGTTGTTTTTTTGCTGAATCATATATTGTTTCCTCCCAGAGGCTGGCACCCTCTGATCTACACCAAACAGTAATTCGGTGGTACATTGTTAAAAAACTTCAAACCATGTTAAATTATGTGGGCAGGTTGTACGTTGGTGAGGTAGTGATCATCATAACGCGAAACAACTGAATACATTTCCCAAGAAGTCCACTCACTCACTCACTCGTGCAAAGAGTCATTACTGATGTACTTTTATAGTTAGAATGAAACATGTCTGGAGCTGCTGCTGCACATTCCTCCGTTTGCCTGCGTGACGCCTGCTGCCAACCGGAGAATCCAGCTGTTTAACGGCCAGGAGGCTCAGCGGGCGGAGCAGATCCGCTGCAGGAAAGCTCAGGGTCACGGTGAAGCAGCATAGAAACTTTCCTTTCCAGCTAGAAAACTGTTCTAGCTACTTGGATGAAAACCTTACTGTTTTCAAAAAGTTCCAGAAATACTCAGGCTAAATCACAAGTGAGTGCTGTATACACAGACAGTTCACATACATGCCCAGTTCCTTTCTCTCCTGTTATTCAACTAAAGCTTTTGCTTTGACAAGAAAGCCAAAAAAAATACACTAAAATATTGTTTAATGAAGTCAAACCTAAAATCACTTTAGCAGATAGTTTAAACATGCACTAATCTTCAAGATTCTTTTGTCTGCTGCTACAGAAAATGTTTTCACTGGCTCTCTATTATTTGATTCAATCACAGATGGTAACCACATGCACAGTAATTATATCCGGTTGTTATTGTTTGTATTCTGGGTTAGATTTTGTTTTGTTTAGTTTGTTTCTTACACAGACGAGCTCAGTGTGTCAAGGTTTGGCGTCTATTTTCAGATTATTGAGGTCTTTCACCAGCAGCACATTAAAGCATCATACATTCAGCTGAAGTTTTAACTTGACATGGTGACTTTTGGCAGATTTGCGATGGATTAACTAGCAGCCCCATAATCTAAATTTATAACATATTGAAATTAAATCAGGCAACAAATTGTTATCCTACAGCACGCTTTGGAAAATGTAAAGAAAGATGAAGGATTCATGGTAAAAAATAAATTTGATCTTTTATCAAAGAAGTAAGCTAATGTTGTTATTTATATGAAAAACTAGATTTCAATTAAAAAAATGTTTCTATTCATCCAAAATTGAATTTGAGTTTGGTTTAGATTTCTCAAGTGCATACTCTGTAGTTCTCCTTCCACTCTTCCTGTTTCTGAAATCAGTCTTTATTTGGTGTCAGTGTAGAAACACGAGCAGGTCGACATGAGACAAACAGACTCCATAATGCAGAGACTCATGGGTAATCTATGTCATCACCACCTGCTGCCCTTTGGAACAAACCCTGCTTTTTATTCAGTTACCACAGAATCCACTGGATTACAAAGCTGTTTGTCATGAATTCCAGGTGTGTGTCACACCTACTCCGTGTACAAGGTCACAAGCTGCCTTATTTGGTATTTTAAAGGTGGAGTATGCAAGTATGGAGAGATCCAGCACCATGAAGCGTAGCACATAACACAGCAAGAAATGTAACTTAAGTTAGTTAAATTGTAGATTAGGAAATTTAACTTTAAAGGTGGAGTATGGGATTCTAATCCACTTCACACCTTTTAAGATGTGAAGAGGCTGCATTAGTCGACTGGTTTTAGCCACTAGGAGGCAGAAAATACTCAACCTGACAGACAAAGTAATCTCTGACACATTGTGCCCTGTAAAGTTTGCCCTATTTATACTTTCAGCAGACACGGAGTAACATTATCCTTATGGAAGTTGTTTGTGTTCACCTGCAAGTCCAGTATTCACCCTCTTAACTCTGTTTTACGCTGTTCATGCAAGTGCAAGTGAGTTTTTTTAAATGGGGGGGGGGTTGCGTTGCAAGGGACTCAGTCAAACAACCGCCCGTAGGTCAGTTTAAACTGGCTGGTCTTTTGTTATTTGTGTAGAGTCTTAGTCCAAAGTCAACCAAATAACTAATAACCAATAAAAAAATTAAAATACAAAAATTCCAAACAAAAAAAACATATCATTTACTTTATTGCTGTCAGACTCTCAAACAGGAAATCAAAATGATCAAGAAATAGAAATGTCGTCCTCCACACCTCTTTTCAGATAACCTTTGTCATCACCCCACCCCGTCCTCACTGCTCCTTACCTCCTGTAACAACTACAAGGCCAAACATGTTTGTGAACTCAGCACTTCATTTTCATTTCAGGAGGTGAAACGAGGGAGGTGTGACAATGTGTCAGACTGATGGTTTGGCTGAGGATCAGCGTGTTTTATTCATGCCAGGGGGTGTCTGCAAACACACACACACACACACACACACCACTACCTCACCCTCAAATGAGAGCTGACATTCCTCTGAGGGAGGCCTTCTTTGCCCTTGTCTACCTCGGCAAGAACAGAGTCCATTTTGAAATTAGATATTACCAGTGATTCAAAATCATTCTTGTTTTATTGTCCTATTGTTATTTTAGATATGCATATTGCCCACTGGAGATATAATTTAAAGACACATTTACATACAGACAGGCGTCTTCATCTGTCTGCACAAGGTTCACCGAGTGTCCTAACACATCGAGACTTGTCTCAAGCAACAACAAATTCTAAGTACCAAGGACATAACTAACGTTTAAAGAAGACGCAGTGATGTCGCAGCAAGCTGGAGGCTGTCAACCAAACTGATGAATGAGGCCAAAGACATGAACAACATAAACACGTGAAACAGATTTGACTGGTTTCTGATGCTGTGAACCTGAAGTCCTCAGCAGGGTGTCCCACCTAGTTCACTGAACAGCTGCAGGGCTGCTGTGTTTATCTGTGTTAGGGCTCGTTCATATATGTAATATCATAACTGTACAGTAAATATTATCAACTATATTTTATGTTTATTTGTGTCTGATTGGCTTGCAAGGTATGCAAAGCATTAATCTTATGATAAAATTTTACTCTCTACGTAGCTATGGAGACCAAATATTTGATTTAAATTTTACCTTCCTAAAACTATTGCACTGTATTACATATTTTGTGATCCTTATGTTTTATTTTGTTTTGTTTTTTTCTGTAAGTTTCTTCATAAAAGTGCTATTTAGATAACTCTTTACTCTTTAGTTTACTCCTATATTATTAGACTGTAGCATCTTTCAAATGTAGAAACAGGCACGGAAGGCTATTTAAAATGTGTTTAACCACAATATTACAAATCTTTAGATCTACAAGAAATCAATACAAGAATAAATATAAATACATGTAGTATTAGAACTAGAACACTTAAATGTACAGCGCCCATATGTACTACCCAGGAACAGCCCTCAACTATTATAACATAATGAAAAAAGAAGTCCTTTAAGATCCTGTGGTCATCGTGCGTTTGTTCCCTGGTGAAACGCTACAGTTATTATATGCATGGTGCCGATTGGTCAAAGGGTACAGCGTGCAGGATGTTCTTTTAAAGTCAATGTTTTTTACTCCTACATACCTGTCACAAATGTTAAATTACAACCCTAACATAAACATCTTTCTTTAAACTTAACCAGAACTTAAGTGAACTGAAGTGGCCTTTGTCCCAAAACAAGCTGACATGTGGACCAAAAAGGTCCATCTGAGATGACACAGTTGATGGATAATGGATTGCATAATACAGTTTCAGGTTGCATTTCTGGATGCAGCGGCGGACTATGTTCAATGACAATGGTTTTCCAAAGCTTGTGGCTATATTTGTCACAGGAGCATAACGGTTTCTTATGCTGAGGCCCCAATGAGGTCACAGAAAAAGATCCTAGAATAAAAAGTCTTCTTTGCATGTTCTCTTTGTTTCCTGGTGGGTCACAAGGATTTCAGCCGCATGGAGCAGCAACCAAAGACTATAATAAACTTTAAAGTTTAATAAAGTCTTGTTAGAAATTAACATAAACATCTTTCTCAAAGCTTAACCAGAGCCGAAGTGAACTGCAGTAGCCTTATAGGGATGATGGAAAATAAAAACATAAAAAAATGTTATTGCTAATAGGCAAAAAGAGTTGCATTTAAACATTAATTGTACAGCTGCTTTGTTTTCAAACTTCTCCGTTTGTTTCGCCATTTGTTGATTCGCCATTATAGTGTGCACAGCAGACATAAGCAGAGCGAAAGTGCTGCGTAGTAGTGCGGATGTAGCCTCAGAGAGCTTTTTAGTGCTGACATCAGGGAACCTGTTCTGATTTTCCTCAATAAATCATCTTGTGCTTAATGAAAGTGAGAGCCTCATTTTCTTCTCTCCTTCCTGTACTTTGAAACAGGGTTCAGCCTTTGAAGTGTGAACCGCAGCCCAAATTTTAAAATCAGCAGGACACTCCAATTATGAACCTCCCCTGCTGGGTTACAGGAACTTCAGGGTTCCTGCGTACACCCCGACTGGACCTGGGTCAGAATAAACCTTCCCCCAGCAGCTGTGCGGAGGCCACAGGTCAAAGTGGGGCTCCAAAGCCACATTAACACTTCAATTAAAAATGACTCTAAAGAAAAAAGACAATCTGTGTCACAGAGAGCTGCAATAAAATGCAATATTGTGTTTAGCTTAAAAAAAAGGAAGAACTTTTATCATCTTTGGTTTCTTGGTGGACTGCGATGGACTGGCAACCTTTCGCCTGATGTTAGCTGGGATAGGCTCCAGCCCCCTGCGACCCTGTACGCAGGATAAGCGGTTGACGATGGATGGATGGATTTCTTGGTTGATGTTTTGGTGTGTGTGTTTGTGGTTTAATCTGGGACGCACACAACACAACTGGGGCTAAACAAAGAAGAATAGGAGGACAGAAGTATATATATGGTCTCGTGTTAAAGCGGGGTGTGCGATTCGACTCTGTGCTATCGAATACATGTCTTTTTGTCCTTATGGTCCTCTAGCTGTCCTTTCTGTGTGTGGTGATGAAGGTGGTGTTCCCACACTGCCTTGGCTTTCTAAATGGGAAACAAAGTGGCTCAGTTCGATCCACACAACACAGGTTCCAGCCATGATGTGTGTGTCTGTAACCTTAAATGACTTGTCTAGGGACATTAAGCTAACTTTTTAGTTCACCAAGACATACTGTTGTTGTGATGTTAGCTATAGCAGCAGGAGAGTATCGCTGTCTGGAACTGGTGTGCTGCTCTGGGACCATCTTGTCCTTTCTGCATGTTAGCAATTGGAGCCACCGTATGTTGCTAATGTCAGTTATGCTACTTGCTTTGTGATTGTTCCCTCCAAATTGTGGTATTTGTCATGGTGTTGGGTTTCACCAGAATAGCTTACTCCACCTTTAAGATGAAGTGATTGCACCTGAGGGAGGTTGTTGTCACTCAAGGCAGGAGTGCTTTTTTGTTCTCTGCCAGAGGTTTGATCAGGTTCTATACTGTGGTTTTAAGAGTAGCCATCATGGTTTCTGTCATTTTTTCCCTTTAAAGTTGTCAACAAACAAAAACATATGGAATCAAACTAAACTGAGATGCTTTTAAATAGGAACACTTGATCTTTGGCCTAAAATATTAACATGATATTCATTCATCCATCCAGTGAGTCTGTATTTTGGTAGAATGTGACGAGTAGAGATTATCTTCCAGTGTGTCTTAAACAGAATGACTTTAACTGCTGAGCAGCTAGATGAGCCTCCTGAAGTTTAAAAAGATCAGTAATTATTTCTGTGGTGGATCCATACAGATCAGATAGAGAAGGACACACACAGATTCACAGGGGACAAATATTATCAAAAAGCTTATGGTTTAATAGATTCACATACAATTAAAACACTGGTGATCGTAAAATAGCATATATTGTTATAAACTACACAACGGTATATGTAATAAAATCAGTTCCACCATTAAAATCAGTTCCACCTCCAGCGTCTACAGTAAAAAAGGCTGCTTAAAAAAGGTGTTAAAGGTGAAAAAATATGCCAATATTAAAATATACACTCTAAAAAATAAAACATTGGGTCAACAAAAACAATATGTTAACGTTTTCCACTAGACTTTTTAAGTTAAGACGGCTGGAAGAATTACCTTAATTCAAAGCAATGTTTTGAGTATGGTGAATTACCTTTTTGGCTACAATAAAACACATTTCAAAGAAACATGAACTTAATAGTTAAGTTGATCTCTGCAAGAGTTAAGTTGTGTGTTAGCGAGTTATCTTTAGTATTTCTTCTCATCTGAATAATAGTCTAATCTTTTCTAGCTACCATTAGTTTATAAACGTAGCTAGCCTTCATGCTAACTCCTGATTCCGCTATTCGGTTACAGTAGGCTATCAACCACAGAATCCTGAGCGAATGCAAACATGTGTAATTAAGCATAAAATTACTTATCATTCACCATGTTCCACTTTAATGAGTTTCAGCTGTGGCCCTGTGGTCACTCTGCCTTGAACATGCCCGCACATGCAGGAGAGGGAAACTGTGGGCCGTTTACACATCAACAAATTGTATTTTTATGTTAACAGAACTTAAAATTCATTTATTTTTTGATTAACTGAAAATGTTAAACTCTGACAAGTCATGATAGTATATTAAATCTATAGGCATAATTTGTGTGTCATCCAAGCTCAATAACATTTTTATTTATTTAATTTTTATTTAATTACAAGTAAAAAGTCTAACAGTATCTCAGAACTTGATTTTTTATTTCACAACTATATATATTTAAGTAATGACTAAAGGTCCCCTGAATTCGTTTTTAGAGTGTACTGTGTAATATAACACTAAAACCTCTGCATGAGTAATTTTACTTATAATACTCTAGTAGAAAACGTCTTTACTTTTTGAATGTAGTACTTGTTTTTTACTTTTACTTTGGATCTTAATCAGATCAGAGTTTGTTCTTCACAGATGTCTTGAACTCACAACAGTCTTGCCACTTTGTTTTTTTATCAGCTTTTTCTCATCACCACTCAGATGTAAAATTATCTTACCATTGTGACAAAATGTGCTCAACAAGACAACAACATTTCTTTTTAATCACAATGTTTCTCCATGTCGATGACCTTTCAAAAAACATTACGCACTAGTATATTTACATATGATTGTCAAGTGACATTCAAAACTGTGAAAACATTACAAACCCTACTGAATAAACATACAAGAAATTATTAAAGAAAGAAAAATAGAAAACACCAACCACAGCTTGTTGCCATTACTCAACCCCATAGAGGAATAATTTTCCTGGTGGAGGTGGAAAGTTTATGACCACCAGTCACATGATCTGATGCCCCTTTATGCACAGTGAATGCGAGATGTCTGGAAATATCTGCAGAAGATTGTCAGAGATGGCCAGAACTGCAAAATTTCCCATCTGTACTGCAAAAAAGGACAGGTGGTATATTGTGGATGATAATTTGTGCACAGCTTTGACTAACACTGTTGTATTTCTTTATGTGCAGCTATACAAGTATGTGAAGTAAATGCATGTGGAATTATTCTGAAAAATGTCCAAAATACGTCCAACAAAGAAAACCTACTCAAGTATACTGACTGTAAGGCAGCACAATCCATGCGATAAAGAAGTGACCTTATTTTGCTGTCGCGGAATCTTGGTTTATACTGTATAAATGAAAGACATCTCAGATACAATAGTCATACATGCTGTAATTCTAATTCTATCTGCTATTAATGTTTTTTAAGTAATTGTGTTGTGAGTGACAAAGTGTTGCTGTTGACAGGCACATGTCAGGGTTTGGAAGAGATCCTGACATGTGTATGAACTGTTGTGCTGAGCTTCGTTGTTGGGAACACAAACTCTGAACAGTTTTTAAAAAGGGAGCTCAGGAATGGTGGAAAGAAATCACAAAGAAATGCATGTAAACCATTTTAGAAAACTGTTTATACTTCCGTTTATACTATTCTTTCTGCATCACTTTCTCTCCTTCTTCAGAGTTTCTCCTCTGAGTTTAAATCTACCTGCTGGTTGTTGTTGAACTCTTTTAACCCCTCATTATTCCTCTACAACAAACCTGGTCCGTGTTTGATGTTTGTTCTCAGGTGGCAGATCTACAGCCCGTCTATTCTTCGGTAACATTTTCTGCTCTACTTCCACCTCTCCCCCCTGCAGGGCACAAACAACCCTGGCAACAAGCGGCGGTGTCGAAAGGGGACTGGATGGTTGCATCTGTGACTCCACACTGAACGGCTCATCTGATTGGCCAGCTAGCTATAACCGATAACATGCAGTGCGAGTCAAGCTCCCAAACCAAACTGTTCACGTTCCATGAAGCTTCGGCGGAGCTTCTTCCACCAGTGCATTGTCTGTGCAGGAGAGTCCTGCTGCACTCGTGTTAACAGGATAACTGAGCTGAACATAGAGTCTTAAACCTGTTAACTCACAGTCCCCCATCGACCTACTGACCTCATGCATTCGCACATACTTTGAGTTGTGTGCACTGCCGATTTTTTATTTTCACACCTTTAGGTTCATGTCTTTGAACGCCCCCCTTCCTCTTTGAACTTTTCTGTCTTCAAAACACAGAAACAATCCAATTAGCTACGGCAAATGTGAAGCCTGGATGTGAGCTGTGTGAGATTCACACTGGGAGCTCCCCGTCTTTTGTGTCACTCAAATACTCCCAGCGAGTTCAGTCAGTGGAACCAGGTCACCCTCAGATAAGAGGAGACTGAGCACACATCCATCTCAGCTGCACAGAAGCACAAACTGGACAGGTGATATGATGACAGTTCACCTGCTTTGGTCCCTGCACAGTGTCGCACTGGGACTCCTGTCTGTCACTGTCAGGGTTATTTGTTAGACCCTCTTCGTTAGTCCACTACCACTACTCCACACATGACACTTACTTTATGAACCCCCCCCCAAAAAAAAAAGCTAATCGGCCATTGGTTGTAAATCATATTTTTGTGCTAAGATGTGAGAGTCATATCAATCTTCTCATCTTTCTTAGCAAGAATGCAAGTAAGCATATATCAAAATGTCAAACAATTTCTTTTAAGTTCCTGGGACTACTTGTTTCAAAAAGGACAACAGTCCACAGCAAGTCAACTGTATTTGTATCAAACGGTGTGATCAATCAGCAAAACAGCAGAATCAGGACATAAGGGGAAAAAGAGTGAGCTGATTCTGAAGTAGCTTTGAAACATTCCTGCTGTGATGAGAGATCTTGATGGTTGTTGACATATTGTGCCTCCTTGACTGAATCGTCTCTGCCTCAGAGATCAAAAGCTCTTTGAAATCACTGAAGCTGAATCCCTCACAGGTTGAGACAATAAGACAGTGAATGTAAAAAAAAATAAAAAAAAAACACCCCTCAACATCTCCTTATACACATGAGTTCAACTGGGCCAACTTCAAAACATCCAGAAATGCAGCTTCCAGCCAAACCACATTTATGGATTATTTGTGGAAGCATATGTGAAATCACAGATTCTTTACTAGATTCGAAAAAGAAAACTGCAGGATCACTTGGCAACACCCAATGCATCACCTTTACAGTTACACATAACTTTTATTCACCAGGAGCGTATTTAACTATGATAGAGTCTGAAAGATGAAAATAAACAAAATCGAGGATTTGAAATGAAAAAGTTACCTCATGGTAACTGCTGAAGAAAGTATGATGGTCTGCATCTTTCATCAGGACGCTTCCAGAAAAACACGCTGCAAAAAGAGTACGAAGGGTGTTGTGATCATCTAAACATTTGATCAAGGTTCTGGGAAATAGAGGTGCATCTCAAAGAGGGTTTTAAGTTAATTAGCTGATTAGAGCTCTTGTCTCAGCTAGACATTTCTGTATTATAAATTCTTTATTCTAAAATTCTGATATTCTAGAGTTTTGATTTCCATGAGCTGTAAACTGTAATCATCAAGATTAAAACAAAAAAAAGGCTTGAAATATTGAAATAAACCTTATGTGCAGCGCGCCTAGACTATATGGAAGTGTCACTTTTTGAATTAAATACGGAAGAAAATTAACTTTTCCACGTTTTTGCAGATGCGCCTGTAGAGCTAAAAATGCTAAAATCTCCAATTTAAAGCAAAGAAGCTTCCTATTAAGCTAACTCTCGCTGCAGGCACAATGCTTACCATGGTTATCATGTTGGACCCTAGTTACACTTTGTTTTAAATGTGATATGTTGGGAAAAAATGCATGTTAATTCAAGGTGTAAATGCGTTGTGATGGGAATGTGATGGTATCTGCCTGACCACATCTGGAGATAACCTGACCCGCATTGTGTGTGCATCAGGTGTAAACATAATCTGCAGCTTTCAACATGCTGGCATCCATACATACCATAACTTTATAGTCTGCAGATATTTGTTTTCAGTAACACAAAATATAGCAGGCAGAAAGAGACTCACCTTTAATGACTGATTATGCATCTATTCTGTACTTTATTCAACAGAAATGTGCAAAAAATGAATGACTGATGAAAGACACTGTACTTATCTGTGCAGCTGATCTAATCTAATTCATCTAGCCACAGAGCAGCTTACATGTCGGTTCTGCAAGAAACTACAAACATCATGTATTATATTTGTCAAATTGTAATAGTATCTGGAACATGTTTAAATACCGACTTTGAATTGAGTTTCAGTTTAGCAGGTTAGCATTCAAATAGTAACTAACTAGCACTAAACACAAAGTACAGCTGATGGCAATGCCAGTGATTTGGGTCTTTTTGTTTTTCAGTTGTCTCCCTCTTTGTTTGGATAGGTAGGTCAGGACTCATTTTGCTGACTCCCACCCTGAATTCAAACCCCCTAAAGCTTGAGTATACAAACACTTTCAGGGCTTAATCTTCTTGTTTGTTCTTAGCACATACGAGTGACTTCAGCAGTGTCTTATTTTCGTGTTGTTGGAGCAGGAAACCTTTCTGCAGTCAGCTTCAGTGTCTGGTTCTTGATCTGGCCCAGCTACATCAACACGAATGATCACAACCGGTCTTGGATTATGCAGAAAGAAAAGGCTTAGACCTACACAGCCACACACGCTGTCTCAAGTGCTCATTGAAAGCAAACTCTTTTCAAACTGTAGACGTAATAACTGATCAGTGATGTGTTTGAGCAGGAGGTTTCATTCATACAGATTTTGAAACAAAAGCATCAGCAAGCGAGGGAATGGACAATCGTAAAAAAAACAACTGGACTTAAACAATAATCCTCTTAATGCTGCGTGGTGTCAGAATCTTTAGGGGGAAAATATTTTTCAAAGAAAGTTCAGAATCAGCTTTATTGATTAAGTATGTGAAAAAAGGACAAGCTGTTTTTTCTTTACTCTCAATGTTCTAGCACAGAAACAGACATCTACGACCAAGGACAACAAAGGTAAAGGTAAAATAAATACCATTTATTTTATAAATGGTATTTATTTTACCTTATTTCGTACCGTATGTTTATGTACAGGTGTACATAGATCCACTGACCAACAACAAAAATAAATAAGTCTACACACAAATCAAGTGTTCTTATAATTTGTAAACAATACCAATATTTAAAATATAACATATAATAATTCAAGTATATAGTGCATGACAGACACGCTGACAGTGCATGATGGTATGTATGTGCTTAACTGGAAAAATATCTATAATTGAAGAAAGTGGATGTTTATGCCAGCTGGGAGTTGATGTTCAGTATCTCAGATGAACTTCAGCCAAATGTACTCTTTCACCGGTCAAAGTAAAAAATAAGGTTTAGTAAAAGCTTTATCCAGCTGCAGGAACTCTTGTTTGATGGTGAGGTCAGATGATGTCAACCGTGAGTGATATAATCACTCAGAAATCCTGCACCTCTTTGATCACATGACGTGCATCAAAGCCTCGTCCGGCCTGAGGGTCAGCTGCTCAGCAGATTGTCTTCATGTCAACACGGCTTAGTCTTCCACAGCACGCCACATTTAACCCCGTTAACCCCGTCTGCTGCTGCAGGCGTGGAGTCAGACGCACAAACAGTATCTTCAGGACAATATGTACAGAAACACATTCAGTTGTGATGTTCTGTGCTGCATCCGACGTGTGTGAATTTCAGAATTCAGAAAAGCTGCTTCTTTTCGATTTTGAAACTTGTTCACTGATTTTTACATTCAGTCAGAAAATTAGTGCGTTTTTGTCAAACGGATCGTTGCATTAGTTCAGACGGAGCGCTGAAGCTTCACACAGGCTACGCCATCAGTGGCTCTTTCACAGGCTGTAACACAAACGTTCAAATTCTACATGACAAGCGTTGTTGTGAAGACAGCACTTCTCTCCGTGGCTTGAATTTAGTCTCTGACAAAAACTGATGATTACGTCAGTTTCCAACACTGCTGACCTCAGAGTGTCACATGTTTAGACGCACAAAGCCAACAGGCAGCTCTCTGTGAAAAATGAACTGTCTCTCCCCTTATTTTTATTACCAGCTGTTTGTCAGGTTTTTTAGTTTGTGTGAGTGTAGTGCTACTGCTCATGCTGACTGTTTATCATTACTCTACAGTAACTTGAGTAAGTGTGGAGATTTTAACTATTTCTGGTTGTAACTGTGTGTTTTTTAGAAACAGAGAACTGGACTAGGACTCAAAAGCAGGTGAGGGTCAGATACAGGCAGGTCCAGGTCATGGTTATGGTGCAGAGTTGGGATAAGCTAAACGTTCCAGTGGTTTGAAATCCAAATTGCAAAGCACATGGCAACTTTGATGGTCTGGCAGGGAATGATATATGAACTAAGAGGCTGATGAGGAAATGAGATGCAGGTGGGGAGGTGGGTGGGGAAGGGCTGAGTAGATGGGTGGGGCATTCAGGTGATGGAAGCAGGATACGGTAAATGGTCTGTATTTGTATGGCACCCCTCTAGTCTCCCAACCACTGGTGGCAGAGGCTGGATGCCAACTGCTCATCAGTCAATGATCAAACCGCTGATCTTCCGATTAGTGGGGCATCTTTAAAACTTTAGAAATCTATTTTATAAGATCAGTGTGTTTTTAAATGTACACTCCTTACTTACTAGTAACTGCAGCTGTCAAATAAATGTGGTGGAGAGAAAAGTAAAAAAAAATGTAAACTCAAGTGAAACACATCAAATGACAAAGATTAAGTTGATTATCAAGTGGTTAGGTTTAGGAAAATAATTTGTTTTAGGTTAAAATAATTATATTATGAAACTCACTTGACATAACATTATTTAACTTGATACTTTGTACAAGTCAAGTTGACTGTGTTTCACACGGGACTCAAGCCTCAGTCCCCTGGGTCAAAGTATTGCGTTTGTTTGACTGACCCAACTCCTTTTCCTTTCTGCTGTTTTTACTACATCTGCCGACTTCTTCCTTTGCTACAGTTGTTCAGGTTGCAGCCTAAAAATACACGTAAATATGGTTCGCTGCTGCACAATGTTATTATATGTATATATTATATATTACTTATAAGGCAGTTTTTCTGGTGAAGATGAGAAACTTAAGGAGGCTACTTTGAGCATCGCAACGATTCCCGTAAATAACATTTTACATTCTGTGATTCAATTTTACCTGTGGTTTATCACATAATATGTTACATTTTTTTCAACGAGACACTGCACATCTCATGCACGGTCTGAGGTGACCTCTACATTTCCAGCTGAGGACATTTTCTCGCTTACAGAGCAAACATTTTATAAAACATTTCATCTACATTAGAAGAAAACCTTCTATGCATTAAAGTTAGCAGAGCTTATTGTCACTGCTGATTGGCGACACTGAAATGCAGACATCTTCTGCATGGCAACTAGCGTGCAGCTGCTGACATAGTTAAGTGTGATTGGTGGGGCTGAGTGACTCTAAAACAGGCCACGATGAAACTAAACTCCACAACAGCAATTGGCCTTCTGTCCCAAAGGTCAAACCAAGAATGGAGGGGTGAATCATTCTTTATGCGCTTTCCTTTTTCTTTATGTGCCCCGGGTAGGAACCCAAACAGTTTATTAAGTCCCAGATTAATCTCCTGCAGGGTGTGCACTAATACACACTAAACAAGACGTCTGTGATCTGTATCAGAACATAAACACACCACGCTGCACATACTGCACGTGCAACATACTGTTGTTTCACTCACAGTTAAAGCCTAACTGAAGAAAGAAACAAATTGGCATTGATGTTTTCTAACACGGAGAGGCACACGCCTCAGGCAAAGTGATAGATTAGTGACCTTCACAGCTGGACAGCTGTAACTGTATGATGTGGGTCATTCATTTACTCCACCAGCACTGAAGTGATCAGCCACCAATTTCATCTGAAGAGAAGCTCTGAATATCTATATTTGCTCTCATGAAATCAGCAGTTTTCTCCAGAACGTAAAGCTCCACACCAGAGTTTTGACCCCATTTAATTTACAATATGTTTTAAAATACTTCTCTCTGTTTTAAAAAATGTCAGCCATCAGATTCTAATTATTTTTCACAGTAAATAACTTACAAGGCATCCATCATTGATCACTTGATTTCTGCTTTGCTTTTCTTCATTGTTACATGTTTGACATTGTTGAATGATGTTTAAAACCAGTCAACTACAGTATTTTAACATCACAGTGACAATTATAAGATGGTCTTGTAAATAAAGGTTAAGAAGTTTTTCTGTAGCTACTCAGTGTAGATGTCTGGAGGTTCCTGGTTTATGATTTTTGATGCCTTTTGTCTTTCATTTCTCAGTGTTTCCATTCCATACAGGTATCCTGAATTTGGTGTAAGAGCCATTTATGAATTTTGTGTTGGGTGAAGAATTACATTAAAGGCCCCCTCCAGTGTATTTTGACATTTCTATGATTTTTCATATTTTTCTGAGTCACTTCCTTACAATGTTGATTACTCACATAGTTCGCCAAATATTTTTTGACAAATGGCTTAATTTTGTGCTCAAAGTTGCAAAAGTTGCTTAGTTGTTAAAACGGGGTGGTGACGTATGACTTTAGTAAATTCCATAAGTCATACGTCATTCTCCAAGCTTGCAGGCGCACTCTCATGCCTCCGTAAAAACTGTCAGGGCTCATTCAGAGCATCAAACCGTTAAACATCGTTGTGAACTAACCAATTTATCATGTCCTTCACAAAAACGCGTCGCACTTGCACCTGCCACCGTCTTGTATACAGTCTGTAACATGCATTTTACCGACGGCCGTTTTACCAATGCATCGGCGGAGACACCCCCCACCTCCACGGTGAAGTAGCCTATGTGCACCATAAAATGTAGCGGGAGTTATCGTGTGCAGCGCGTGACAGGACCATCGACTGTGTGATTGATAACAGCTGATACGCGCACATTAGTTTCTATCATGACTAAATAACAGCTGCTCCTGCCAGACAGTAAAGTGGACTAAACTTTACAGTGTAGTGATGTTAACGAACGCAGCATGTCGTTAGTGAACACTCCAGCCGGTCAGTTTTTGGTTGTCACGTAATGTTACGTCCGACTATTAACCACACCCCTATTCTCTGTTTGAGAAAGAACGGTCGCATAAAACGGCCGTTAAAACTGGCTGGAGGGGGACTTTAAGTAATCAATATGCAAAGATTACTTTCCACATTTACAGCTCATTTGTAGCTCCAGTCAGGTAGGGGAAACGGGAATGGATTAAAAGTGGCTGATATTTAATAAAAAGACGTTTGCATACAGAAGTACGATGACATTATACATTGGTATACATACATGCTTAGATGTTACATACAAAAAAAACTCATTAGTGATGGAAAATCTAGTAAAAGTGAAACTCTGCAGGTGAACTAATAAAGCTGACAGGAGGTGAGCGGATGACAGACTCACCTTGTCTGGAGTATTTCCTCTCCATTTTATTGCCCTTAATGCGGGACTCTTAATTAATGTTTCCTGTTTCCTGTGGTCCCAGAAAAAAGAAAAGAAGGTGAGACACAACATAGTTTTTCTAAAAACTGCTTTCTTTTGTACTGTGAGTTAAATAAAGCAGTAGATGTTTTTTTTAAATCAGTGTTTGAATGAAATTGATTCCCCACGGGAGGATACTTGTTGCTGAATACTTGAACTGTTGACATGCATGTTAAAGTTAACACATACACTTTATCACAATGGTTTGATAAACAATAAATACATTTTAACTCAAGGTACACTTACTAGATTTGTTCCAGAGCTTTTAGCCGCATCTCGTGGCCTTCATCAGCTAATGGAGGTTACTCAGTTGTCATGCAGAACATAGACAAATTATTTTTAAATAACCCAAGAGGCTTGAAGAGGCGGGTTTCTTGAACCAAGTCCAGCTGCCCTTAATTCTATCATTCCTTGGATAACCTACAGAATCTTCACAGTCAGTATATTAAATATATATAAAAGTCTTGTCAAATACATCAATATATACTTTATGTAGCATGTTGTAAGCTCATTATAGTGTGTTATAAACCAAATAGTAACTGCTTATAAGTCAAGTTTGCCTATTAATGCTAAAATAAATTGTTAACATCAGGGCATATTGTGCTGCTCTAAAATAATCTACCATAATTCACCGCAGTCCACAGGTGAACCCCCGTGTGTTTCTTTGTCTTCCAGGAGCCGTGATAACCTCCACTCCTCTGTCTTAGCAGCAAGCGCTGCAGATGGCAGAGGTCAGCAAGCTTGACCCCAGTAGGTAACTGGATCTTCCAACTGGAAATATTCAACTTTCTTCATGCGAGGTTGACTGAGAAAGACACAAAGCTGCAACAGCGTTGATCCTGAACCCTGCAGGTCTGCCAGACTCACCTGAGTAATATGATATTTAATCACACTGATACGTATGTCTAATGACATCATCTATAAACTATCCTATCCTCCCGTCTATAAAATAGACATCATCTATGTTTGTCTGTGTCTAGAAAGAAATCCACTCACAATATACAGCATCTACTATAAACACTGTAGAAACATCCTTTTTTATTGCAATGCTCTAATCTAGATTGGGAATTTCTAACGGCCAGCAGGGGGCAACTCCACTGGCTGCAAAAAAGTGTGGTTATATAGGTGTAGGTGTATACCTTCTCCATTTTTCTACCTCTTGAACATATACACGCACAAACACCCAGACACCCATACACCCATACGAAATTGCCTTAAACATCCAACATCCTGTTATGTCTGTGTGAAAAGACTATTTGTGTTACATAGTGACACAAATTGTCTTTTCACTTATGGAAATCTTGACTGGAAGTAAATTATCCCATGGATTATGCTTAACTGCCTCATAAAAACTAATGACATCACTGTCTTCATATTGCAGGGCTCCATAATGTAGCAAATTCCTATTGATAATCAATGCCATGTGGATTTACATAGCTCGTCTCAGGTTACATGGAACATCTTGAGCCGCCAGATGGGAGGATCAATTTCACTGCATATGTTTGTTAAATTGAATCACATGTTCGCCAATTCACACACAAAGCAAAATGATCTCAACCTTTAAAAAATACGACTAAATTCATTACACCAAAATTGGGCAATGACAATTTAGCCCTTCTTAGAGCCGTACCAGTGATCTTAAAAATGAGAAATTCATTTGTCCCTGTCATATGTGACTTAAAGTAAATGCACACTTCCTTTTATCAAGAGGAGACATTACAGAAATGTTGGTACCAAGGTTAATATAGTTTTGAATTTTTCATTAGTTTTTATTTTTATTTAATTTTAACTTTTTGTATTCAATTTCAGTTTAGTTTTAAATGTGAATTTGCTAGTTTAGTTTATTTTTTATTTTTAAAAATGCTTAGTTTTAGTTTAGTTTAGTTTTTATTAGTTTTAGTCTTTGTCGTTGCACGATGCCAGCTCAGTCCAGTTTAGTTTAGTTCAGTCCAGTTTAGTTTATTCACAAAACAATTACTAACACATTGTCTAAATAAATACTACAAATATATGAAGCACAGGCTACATCTACGGTATAATTTAAAACCTACATAAAACTCTAAGAGCTAACAACCCTAATCCTACTACCCAGTGGTCCCAAGAAATTCATTACATCAGTCTCTGGCTCTATCATTCTTGGTTAAATAGGTGATATACAATAAACGGAGGTGATGGAGGTGATGGTGATGAGAAATTGGAAGATAGTGGAGGCCCCTCCTTGAAGCCACAAACAGCAGGTCCCTAGCACCCTGAAGGTAAGTCTGACTGGAAAGCAGTTAGGCTATATTCAAATGTAAACCTATATTAATCAAAAAATAGATTCTATGTTAAAAGAACAAAGAGACAGGTTAACTGTGATATAAATAAGATATGAATGAGCCCATAAAACACTCACTAGCTAACATGCAGTAAATATAATGACCAGCAGACACATTAACCCAGTGCTAGGGGAGCAACCCACCACTGAGTAGACAACAGCAATGTTGAAATAAATACATAGAGGTAGTTTAAGGGTTGACTTAAAAAAATTAAGTTTAATTAAGAAATTTGGGTGACCAGACTTGCCCTGAGATGGGAAGAAGATACCTTGCAAACGTTTGCTAGTTAACTAGCAGAAATTTGGGTGACCAGACGACCCCGGATTTGGTGGCCTGTCCCCGTCTGGAGCTGTCCCCGGAAATGTCCCAGTTTTTAACTGTGTGTTAATCATAGACTGTATAAGGTGTTACCAGACCCGAAATCATATTTTATGGAACTAGAAAGACTAGACAGCAGAACAAACAGAAGAGTTGTATTTGACCGATTATAAAACCGAAATTGTCCCCCTTTTTTATTTCATATATAATAACGTTTTCATTTTAGAAGTCTGGTCACCTTAGCAGAAATGGCTTGGCTAATCACCATATCGTTCAGGGGGGTTTACCTCTACTTTATGAATGGGCATTTAATTTCAAGACACACTGTGAGAGAGAAATCAAACACAGATGGCAGATGCAGAAGTTCTTATACATGCACCCTTTATGGCCAAAAGTACATAGACATGCCTGTCTTCGTTGGCTTTTGGTTTATTTTTCATGGTTGGACCCCCCAATTCCAATGAAGAGAAATCTTAATGCTGCAGCATATAATTAGTAATTAGTTTTAATTTATCATTTTATAATAAAAATTCCCATCACAATTCCATAAGCCCAAGCTAACATATTTAAATTGCATAACGTTGTCCACCCAACAGTCAAGAACTAAAACTTTCACATTCATTCATTCCAACACTGCAGTGCAAACAACAGTAAACATATTTCTTTTTCAAACGTTATCTGCCCTTCAGGATTAGGTGTACTTGTTTCCTACAACAATGTGCAGACTCTGACCACCTCCCTTCAACAGGACGTCCTTGTTATTGGGAGTGTAAATACTGCCATAGAAACCAAATCTTTCTACATCAACACAGAACCTATAAACCCAGGATAAATCACCCAACCGGTTCTCAGCTAGCACAGACCATTAGCTGTTGAGTTTATTGTTTCCTTTTAAGTGTTTTGGGAATCCTTTCACAATAAACACGGCATACATTTAAATCTGGAATTCCCAATTCCCCAACAATGTATGACTACTGCTTTACTGAATCCAGATTACATTGCATTCACAGTCAACATGAGCAAGAGGAAAGGAGATATTTGCTTAAAAAAAGAGTAAGTCGAAACTTCAAATGATTAGAGTTAGGAATTAGAGATGATCATGCAGACTGTATTTTATGACTCTTTGGTTGTGAGTCTTTTGTTCTGGTTCAGCATTGTATGGGTCTGTTTTGAGCGGTCATGATGGCCTGCTGTTGTATTACTAGAATACTTAGTGACCTCTGACTTCAAAAGTTGTTGTGCATGGGGCACCCATGCCACTGGTGGTGAAATTGAATTTGATTTATCATCATCTACGGACTGCAGATACATAAGCAAGGATATTGTAAGCATTGTAAGATTTCAGTTTACTTATGCTCGCGCCTGCTCTGTATTGGGATTTCTTTTTGACCCCTCCGCTTGTCACTGTACAATTTGCACCCTGGCTGTAACAAAATGTGAAGTCAGAAAAGTCAGCAGTGGGATTTGTTGGGTGCAATGAACACTGAATCCTCTGGGGGTCACTAGTGAGTCTTTGGTCTCTTCAGCTGTGTGCACATGGAAATTAGAACCACATTAAAAACAAGCTGCTTTGGCTTGATGCTGCAGGTGAGACGATGAAATACGATCCAGGAAGGCCAGATTGAGTTACTGATTCATGAGTGTACAGGTTTATCAGATATTAAAACACTGTAGGGTGGATTATTCTGTCTCCTTGTAATGTGACCAGTGTAATCCTACTTCTCTGTTGAACGTAATAAAGAGCTGCAGTGACTGATATATTAGTTTATTATTTAGAAAATAATTTACTTTATTTTTTTTATTAATTTAGGTCATGTTTAAAGGAAATAAATCTAAAATATTTGATGGTACCAGCTTCTTAAATATGAGAATTTGGTGCTTATTTTTCTTAATTTAAACTGAATATCTTGTTCTATATTTTATCTATATCAATATCTGTTTTTACTGTTAAAATAAATGAACTAACTGTAAATAACTGAACCATGTCCGTGATTGGCTGCTTCTCTCCCGTACTCCAGCCCATATCAACTGATTAATGCTGCTTTGATCTCAAATGTTCAACATCCTACTAGAAAAGTACAACTGAATGCCTACAAATCCATCTACTTCATGAAGAAGCAGTTGCTTGACATCACACAAAAGTGACAGCGCATACTGTAAATGGTAAACCATCAACTTACAGCACCATAAAATATTAGCCTGTATTTAAAGCCCCCCTCCAGCCAGTTTTAACCACGGTTTTTGGCAAACGTTCTTTCTCAAACAAAGAATGGGGGTGTGGTTAATAGTCGGACGTAACATTACCATGACAACCACAAACTGACCGGCTGGAGTGTTCACTAACGAAATGTTAGCGAGCTCACAACGATGTTTATCGGTTTGATGCTGCTATGGAAGCAAATGACAGTATGGAACAACGGCTCTGTCTGGCTCCGTATGTTGTAAAACGAAGCTGTTGGTAGAAAAAGCTGTTGCAAACAGAACGTTCAGAACAGAAGGAAATCTGAGGTTTTTGCTCACAGGGATTTCTTTTAAGTACTTTAACCTCATTTTTTGAAACTTTGGCCATGTTTAACATGAACATCCAACATTATAACAATGTAGAGAAGTCATAAAATGTGGGAAAGCCTAATAGGTCTCCTTTAATTAAAATAATACTATCAAATAGTAAAACTTGTTCTGTATGTAAATTGATGTCAACATATGTCGACAGTGTTATTGGCTAGATGGTTACAGGAAAAATCATTAGGAACGATACAACATTTACTCACTTTTTTATTCAACACCAAGGGCACTGCTGAGGGTTCAAGTTGTGTGTTTAACACTGGGACGCTTATACTATATATCTAATATTTTATAATATTTTAATAATAATATAATATTTTTCATATATTACTGCAGTTCTGATAAAATATCACCGTGAAATACCTGCGGCTTGTTTAAATCCTGCACTGCAGAACAACAAGTAAAGTTAAACGGCCAATGTATTCAGATTTATGCTCCTCTAAATAGACTCTGGAGCCTCCACATTAAGAATTCTGCCTGGAATACAAAATGAGCCTCGGCTGCAGTGATGCAGGTAAACAAAACATACAATGTATACACACACACACACACACCTCCTGCACTGTGCTGAGAGGGAAACCTCAATGGAAATATATGCAAATTTGCAGCAGAGGTTTAAATCTTCCCACATTCGTACTGTATGCACTTGTGCACATACACACAGACAGAAACCTGCCCGTAAAATCTGCATCTACTGTTGGATTACCGGGCTTTGGGGTGACCAGACGTGGTTGCCTGGCAACCCTGTCTGCACGTGAGCCAGCGAGTGATGGGATCACAGCGCCCTCGCTCAGCAGAAGACCAGTGTGTTCGAGTGGAGAGAGACAGAAGGGGGATCCTAAGGCCACCTTGGCTGAAGATCAAACACACAGGCTGAGGAGTCGTGTACTGATGAACCATGAAACAAGCTGCGGATCTTAACACGTCAATGTGTAATCGACATCCACAGGAGAATCTGCACTGACACAACCCCATGCTCATCACTGTCAGCTTCACACTCTTGCTTTCTGGAGCAAACTCTCTTGTTTATTACCTAAAATTCAGATGCAGTGGTTCTCTTCTGAATAAAGATTGTTCTGTCAAGTGTTGGAAGGACGAATGGAAATAAAAACCACTATGGTTTAAAAAACAACAAAGATTGACAACATTAAATGCACCACTTGATCAATGTGCAGTACGGGTCTGTTGTCAAGCTGTGGAGCAGTTGAGTTGCAAATTGCATTCAGCCATCATGTTGATGAGTTTATGGGAGCTGGAGTGAGCTTACTAAGGAGTTAGTTGGAATTGATGACGGTAAAAACACGTCGCTCATAATCATAAAATTCTACTGAAGCAGCTGCAGATAATGAAAAACCATTTCTAGAGACAGGTTCAGTGCAATACATGAAGAAATACTTTAAGTCCTACATTCTTTACATTTGAACATGTAAAGTACACAAGTATTGAAATACGAAATATGCATAATGCATGACCAATCAAGTGTTGCATTTTTAAGTGTTATCTTATTTACATTCTTATTACTGATGAATTAACACGTGATCTTAACTTTATAAATCAGTGTGATCTGTTGGGTAGTTTCATTGATACTGTTCTATCAACTGATCGTATGTTTGTATTTTAATTTGTATCTGCAAATTAACTACAGCTCTCAAATCAATATAATGGAGTAGAAGTACATCAAATTAAAGTATTACATCAACTAGAAGTACCTCTGAATTACAGATTGTCCTTCGTTACTTTCCACCACGTCATTTCTACAAGCTATTTAACAGCAGTATGTTCTCCTGATATTCCCTAGCTAGATTTTACGGGTCAAGAAGCAACACTGTCTCCTAAAACTTACCTTTATATACTTTGAATTTGTTTTCCTCAGTTATGTTTATCAGGACATGTATTTTTTGCCAGGATTAAGTAAGTAAGTAAAGTTTATTTAATATAGCACCTTTCACAGAGGAAGTTTCAAAGTGCTTTTCAAAAGTCAAATAATAAATCTCAAAACATCTCGTAAAAGTCAAACAAGTCAGTCAATAAAACATCTTACTACACATACATCTCCACACTTTAATAGCACGTGGCGAGACAAAGCTTAAATAAGAGTCATAGAGAGAGGCAGAGACCATTGGAGCTGGTGGAAGAGTGTTCCACAGCGTCGGGGCAAACACAGTGTAATGCATGGTCACCTTTGCCTTCCTCCCACAGCCCAAAGGCATGCTGGTTAATAGGTCAATTGGTGATTTTAAATTGCCCTTAGTTGTGAATGTGTGAGAGTGGTTGTTCATGTTTATGTACGCCGCTGACTGACTGACCTTTGGTTTTAGGTCAAAATCGTAAAACAACTAGTAGGCCCAGTGGTGATGCCATGGTGCGGGTGAAGCAGGTTGGAGATGAACACAGGTGCCGGACCATGCAGGGCTCTATGTGTGAAGGAAAATGAGCACTTGAAACTGAATCCTGAACCTAACAGGGAGGCGCTGGAACGATGATAGGATGGGTGTGATGTGACTTGTCGCACAAAACCTGGTTAACAGCCTTGCAGCAGCGTTCAGGACGATTTGTAGACGGTCCAGGATGACTTGCTAAAGCAGGTGAAGAGGGATTTACAGTAGTCTAACCGGGATTATATAAAAGTATGAATGTTCATCTCTAGTTCTGGTTTCTGTTTGGCAATGACCCCTCAAATTTATCTAATTTTTATCCCGACCTCCCAGGTTGGAGACCGCTGCTCTAAGATCATAATCTCACAGGACAAAGTTACCACTAAGGTTGAAACTATTTGTTGATTTTAACTGTTGATTTTTTAACTGTTTAACTCTTTCCAGACCCACATACATACTGGTTTGTTTGGATGGCTGATGGATTTTTTAAATGGAAGGTCACAACGTGATAAGGTCACTGGATCGCCCCAGGGTTGTGTCCTTTTGCCTCTGTTATGTGTGCTGTACACCAACAGAGTAAAATTCCAGTATGTGAGGCATCATATTTTAAAGTTTCCTGACGAACGAGTGATTGTGTCACTCGTGAGCAGTGATGACCCCAATCATGGCCCTGTTGTAGCAGAATTTTAAACAGATGGTAGTGAACTTTAGGAAGAAAATCTCACCACCATCTCTCCTGTGGTGATCAGTGATCAGGCTATTGAAGTTCAGCAGTATAAATATCTGGGCAGTGCTATTGATGACAGGCTGACCTGTAAGATTCACAGTTTGAATGTTTACACCACTGTTATTAAAATGTTTTATTCTTGTTTTATCGAATCGGTTCTTACATTCTTATTTGTCAGCTGGTACGGGTCACTTAACTTTGACCATGCCCTGCAACCGTTTTTTGTTGTTCAAAGGCCCCATCGACATTACTGCGTCTTTATAAGTCTATGCGGTTTTATAAGTCATGCAAAGCAGACACACGGTGCTACTGAGATGTTTTGACTTGGTCTTTTTAGTAAAATAGTCTGTACCTTGCAAATAACACTTTTCTGCCTACACTCGTACTGTGCATGTCGCTGTTTCCTTTGCAACGACTCCCAGTCTGTTTTCCACCCCACACTCCCATGTTACATTCAGTCGCACCTCGTTACTGGTGCATGCAACAAAAAAAAAAAACTGGTCTGATTGTTCGTCTGCATTTCTTTATTCTTTCTCCAAATCTTCTGTAAACTACGGAATAGACCATCTGCTTCATGTTTAACCGGCACGCGCATGCCCAGTGTGCGTGCCACTGGAGATCAACTCTAAAACGCAGCCAAAACATTGGTGTGGACGTAGATCATATTTGTTTTAATTCTCTGTTTGTAAACTAAAACAGAAGTGTGGATGGGGCTGTGAGGTAAACTCGGGGGCACGGCTTTGGACGACCTTTCACACTTACATAAGGTTAGAACTCTGAAGAAGCTCAGTCAATCCTGGCCGATCCATTCCACCCCGACACTACCAGCACTCATTATTATTACAGTATTTATAAATTCTTGTTATTTATCATTACACTTCTGTTAATACTGTATGTATCCTACATTTATTATGTTCTTAGATTTTCATATTTTCTTATATTCTCTGCTTACCAACTTCCACTATTATTTCTATTCCTTTTATTACAGTATCCGTACCAAAGAATTTCCCCCCTGGGATCAATGAAGTATTCTGCTGTTGATGATTTTGGCGACAAAATGTCACAGAATAATGAAACTGTCCAATATATTTCCCAGAAAAAAAAGAATGACATCTTCAGATATCTTGTTTTGTCTGATCAACAGTCTAAAACACAAGAATATTCAGTTGCCAATCATTTGAACCAACAATAAGCAGATTTTGAAAAGCAAAACAACAAACAAGCATTTTTGCTTTGAAAAAAAGTCTGAAACGAATAATCAATACAGTCATTACAGTTACCATACTAAGTGCTCTCAGGTTAAATCTTCGCTACATCTTTGGTCTCCTCACTCACTAAACTGACCTTCTCTGTAACTTCAGTCTTTATGGGCTCTAAACCTCCAGTTCTAATCCAATCAAAACAAAGCTGAAGTTAATGGAGGGATGGAGAACAACAGAGACAGCCTACAGGGAGGCGGGGGTATTGTTGTGCTAATAGGGGACAGAATTACCCGGGTTTATATAAGTGATAAAAGGGGGAACTCCTACTGTGTTCATCACCCTGCAGCCAAACACACCAATCCTCCTCCTCCCCCAGCTGCAGTTACCTGTCTCTGTGTTGGGGGTGGGGCGGTGGATGTGGAGATAAATGAATGGAGGCATGTGGGAAACCCGAGCACTGACACCCACTGAATCCACAACAATAAAAGCATCGCACTCACGGCATGAAAACGCATGCAATCCGGGTCTGAGGGCACTGAAAGTTATCAACTTTCAAAAGTTTTTTCATAAATTCCTCCAGTGTTTGGATTCACGTTAGCAAAACAAACAACGTCTAAAGGAATAAAAGAAGGAGAAAAAAAAGGAAGGTAAAAGAGGTTAAAGCTCTGACACTTAAACTGATGTCTAAACTGGTTTTAAGATATTTAGAGAAAACAGGGAGAATTATAGAGTTTGCTCTCATGTCAGATTTGTATTTCAAGAGTTTTCAGTCACAATATGAAAATTTTGAACAGAACAAACTGATGATTCATACTCGCAGAGCCTTACTGGTGGTGGAGCAAAGTCCTTATGAGTCATCCTCTGGGGACCGCGAAGTAACGGTTTAGATATTTCAGTCTGGACCAAAGTGGTGGACCGGCCAAGCTGGGAGGCTAAAGATGGCTAAAACTGTACATTTTGTCCTGGGGTGGAGCCAGAGGAAAGGTCATTTTGAGGGTGTTGCCACTGTTCTTCATATTAAGGGTTTCTCTTCGTTTTCATTATTCACACAACTTCTTTTGTGCATTATTGTACAACCAAATGCAATATTATGAATCATTGTCAGCAAAGTGTGAACTGTTACCACCACTTACACATTGCATAGCGTCTCCCCCCTCTCTTTGGCAGCAGGCTTCTCACCCAGCCTTTACGTGTGGCCACTGGGACAAGCATGAACACTTTCACCTTCATACGTGGTCATGCAAATCTGCGTTAATATGGAACCTTGTGGATGCAGAGTTTATTTATTTCTTTTTAATTGAAATCGATTCACTTCAGTTTGGGACTTTTAGGATCAAGTGTCTCAGCAGCCAAATGAGGAACTGCGTCTCAAGATTGTGATGGTTTTCCACTTGAATGACAAGTCTGGCTTCTGTGAACTCCACAGTCTGTAGCTCTTAACAGTAAAACCCCCGGCCCCCTGTATGCTTGAAAATAACCAGTTTGTATAGAGTGTCATGTGACCACATTAAAAGGCAGGCGACGTGTTCATGGCTGTTCTGCATGACCACACTAGAAGATGTGATAATTGTTTCAATGTGGGGATAACGGTGCACAATTTCAGACAGTCTCTTTGGATGGCAGTGCGCTCGGCTGTAAACACCGAAAGTGACAGAAACAGTTTATTGAAATTTAAAAAAAAAAAAAAGAGAGAGAGAGAGAGAATTTCAAACCCTGACTCCTGTCTTATAGTAGTATACCGGCCCCTTGATGGGAGAGAGGCAGAAGCAAATACACTTTTATTTCACTGTCACTTCATGTCTCAGCCACAATGATGGGTTTTTTTTTGTGTGGACAGGATAGGCTTTGCAGAAAAGCCATTATGTTGTTATGTTGCATGCACATTTTGCAACCTGATGGCTAAAGGTGTTAAGATGTTTAAAATATCAAACATCCACATCTGTTTTTTTTTTGCAGATTTCAGGTAAAATTCTAAGTAAACCAACAAAATGAAAGAGCGCCCCACTGCTCATACCTGAGAGCTGGATCCAGCTGGTTCCTTCAGGCAGCTTCACATGAGCCCTGCTGTTTGCACACCTGGAGAGCCTGTTGGTTCAGAGATAAACATGTGGCAACACGCCGCGATGCTGAGAAAGCTCAGTGTTTGTGCTCTCGCTGAACTCCTTCACACTTCTGACTAAAGAAAAGCATGCAAAGACACGCGTAAGAAGTACACTGACCCGAGAAACAAATGCATGATTTAAGATAAGTGAAGTGTTTGTTTGGGAGACGTGACTCATGCATGCAGAGTCTCAAACAAACACAGCACTCTATTTATATTTATCACACAAGCATCCCATTGCTTCTCAAAATTGCAAAATACAAACTTTTCCTCACTTGTCCAGATTCACATTACAGAGCACACTAAAGAAGGATGTTTGTTACTCTGCAGCAGGCACCAAAATGAGCTCTTGTCTTGGTTTGATGTTTAGATCCAATTACATATTTGACTTCTGCTGTTATTATAACATATCCAGTGAAACCTGCTTTAAAAGAACTTGCAAGCTACATTCACTCTGCAGTTCTCAATTCCAATTTATTGCCCAGGTCAGATTTTTTCGATTTACGCATTATTGTTTAAATGTGGCCCATATAACTGTCCACGGCTTGAAAGAGCTCACAGCACGCTGTCATGTGGAAGTAAACACGGAGGCCACAGACGTTATTCCAGAACTGCCAAACAGGAGACTTACGTTTTTCATTTTCCTCATCTGGTCTTCTCCTAATATATACTTTATTTTTATTTATTGTACTTTTATTGTCACATACACATAGCGAAATTCATTCCTTGCATATAACCAGTCCCTCAAGGGAGCAGTGAGCAGCCGCTGTGCAGCGTCCGGGGACCAACTCCAGATCTATATTAGTGTCACTGGTCAAAGGCACTGAGGAACCTGACATGTTTTGGTGGGGGAAACGCCATACAGAAAGGCCGGGACAAACTTGATCTTGGACCTTCTTGCTGTGAGACCCCAGTGCCATCCACTGAACCACCATGCCGCATTCATTGCATTTATTACCGTTTCTGCCGCTGTACAGTGAATATAAGCCCTTGCTCTCTGTCTTAGTCTCTGCCCGGATAAGTAGCATGCACAAGATCGCAGGGTTGTTCATGCTGTTATAAACAAATCTGATCTGAGTCACACATGAGCAAAGAAATCTGATTTGGGTCACTTTGGCTGCAGTCTGAACAGAGCCTCAGATAAACTGACTTTTATTACACATAAAGAATATTAAACATTTGATTATCTCAAAAATGCACTTTCTTCATCAAGCTGACCTTTTATAGTGTTATTGTGTACTCGAGGGTAAAGTTTCTTTTCCTGTGGGATGACTTCCCAGCAGCGGCAACACCAGAGGCAGAGTTTCATCTGTATAAACAGAGTGAGTCAGGATGCGAAGGCGTCTCATTTAATACTAACGGGTATCTTAGTGGTTGACTTTGGTCAGGCTGCTGCATTTTTACACCACAGTCCTCTCTTAGCGGAGTTAACTTAAGTGCTAAATAAAAAAGTTAGTTTGTTTGTTCTTTTACAAGTTGCCACGTGTCGCACGTGTAACTGTGTTTCTAGCAGGTTTTACAGCGCTGCTCCACTGTCACACGGGAGGAGAAAGAAGACAAACAAGTAAATGATCTGGAGAGCGGCAGCACTCAGCACATCTCTTCATGTTTGACACAGTTCCACCGGCCAAGTTGTGGGATTTCCAGCCCTGCAGCTGCTCTGTGTCCCCGGGAGACTGTAGGAGGTTGGAAGGAAATCAAACATCACTGCCAGCGATTCAACACCAATCCTCCCCCACTCCGCTCTCTTTCCCTGCCAACAACCTCTTGACCTCTGTCTCCATCCAGCTCTCTTACTGTAATCCACAGCAGTAATGGTTTTAGGTTACCATGGAGTTCGGTTACATTCGTGTAACTTATTCTCTTCAGCTCAGACTATATTTAGGTCCTTTACAGCTACAGTTTTTATTGGTTTAAGAAGCAAATCACTTTATACTCCATCTGAAGGTCAAAAGGACCGATATTATCTACCAAAGCAGAAGTTGCTGAATTTTTCAGATTACTCCTGGACTTGTCTCCATTAAGTCGCCGAAGTCCCCTCATTAACTTGAGACCTGACTCAGATTTGTCTTTACTGATTTAAGACTTGAGTTGGACTTTTCTTGGTGTTGCCTTGATTAACTTGAGACCTGAGTCACTTTACCTGAAACTTTCACTTGTCTTGATCCTGCCGCCTGACATGGACGTGTATTGATTAATTTGATACGTGATATTGTCTTGACATCATATTAACTTGATACTGTGCAAACTCACCGTGCAGCATGGTCCCAATACATTTTGTCCAGTCATGGTTTGACTGGACAAAATGCCAGGGGTTGAAAAGAACAATTATTGATAATTGATTTTTGCAATTGTTCACAGTGTGTATTTTCCAGAAACACTGAGACTTCCAGCACCATGGCTGAGATCTTTGACTACCCTCAACATACAGCCGTCATGCGTCCATACAGTTGATCTCTCTATATCATATTCTGTTTTATATACAGCCTCTGTCAAATGTGATACATTGTTTGATACACATATATTCTGAAATGTTCAATCAAAGCAGTATCAAGATGTATGTGTGTGGAATATTAACACAGCGTCTGGACAAGCATGGCACCATGGGACGGCGGAGACAGGCTCAGCAGAGCAGATGTGTGATTGGTGGCGACAGGGTGGTTTGTGTGGGAGAAAATGAGGGCTGGCAGCACTAATAGTGACTCTTTTTCATCTTGCTGCTCTGTTCACCGCTCTGCTCAGCACACAGATGTCCTGAGCTGCCAGTCTGCTGTGTGTGGAGCTAAATCATACAGTAAGATTTAATGTTTTCCCCTCATGTGCTGCAAGAATGTCCATAGTTA
Source organism: Lepomis macrochirus (assembly GCA_024633595.2). Classification (NCBI taxonomy): domain Eukaryota; kingdom Metazoa; phylum Chordata; class Actinopteri; order Centrarchiformes; family Centrarchidae; genus Lepomis; species Lepomis macrochirus. Next base: position 28,148,120 of record JALXJV020000016.1, on the reverse strand, counting down.
CATACTATCAAGTCATAGGTGATAACGGCCACATTAGGGAAAAATAAAGTTAGAACAGAAGATATTTAATGGATACTTCAACATGTTGAGAATTATGCTTGTTTGCTTTATAAAATATTGTATAGTGTTTCTCTATACAGCCCTCATAACAGTAGGATCAGATTATAATAAAAAATACAACTGTATCTTAGGTAGAAATAAAGAGCAAGAACAAAAAGACAAATTTGAAAAAAAATGTTAAGTTTGATTAATGTCAAGTTTTACTGTCATCTCCTCCATGTTGTTGAGAAGAGTAGTTTCATCTCTTTGCAGGCAGAGATGGGACCTCCGCTCTCAACTTATCAATGATAAATATGCAACATTTGGTTACACACAAGCTACATTTTTACTGCCTTTGTAGAAAAAATATGTATTTGGATAGTATTTTCATGTTATTCTTCTCCAGTACTCTTCTGTCCATCTGTCCACATGGTAAAGCCCTAACAATGTGCCCTAACCTTTGTGAGACAAACTGCTGATGAATATTATTGGCAATAAAACAGTAACAGCAGGGAAGCTCAGATCAGCAGCTAAACTTTTCATTTTACTGCCCTAGTGGAAAACGTGTATTTCTCTTTGCTAATGGTGATATATATCATGACCGTGTGCCTAACAAGTGACCAATAATGAAAACTTTTTGCATTAAATGTTTTTTTCTTGGTTATTGCTTCCCTACTGTGCACACAAACGTGTAATTTGTACTTTCACATGCTAAATGCTCAAAAAAATGTTGCATGTTTTTCCACAAGCTGAAATTATGGCAAGCGATACTGCTTTGTGTTTCTATTGTCTTTTTAAAAAATAGAAAAAGAGAGCTTGGTAAGATTTGCAGATTGCTTATCTATTTAAGCAAAGCGAGAGGAGCTTTGATCCTCACCTGACAACGCATTTGTAAACTTCATGTATTTTGTGGTTTATAATGGGCTGTGGTGCAGAAACGGGGAGGCTTACATTGTCCTGTTATCTGTCAGTAGTCATACTTGATGCACTAGGTGTGATAGTGTTTGAGATGTTCTTCATTAATTTAGTAGTTAGTCCAGATGAGCCAACCCTCCCAAGATGTAACAAAAAGTATGATTAAAGTACAGTAAAATATTGTATTCCAGGAGTATGAGACATGTAACACTTCATTTCTTGATGCGGGTGTGTGTTTAATGAACAAGTAACAATAATATTCACATTAACATATGGTTTTACTGAATAATAAAGTAAAAAATCATTTCTTAAGGTATTCATCTAAAGAAACCTCATTTCTTGACTAGCAGCTCTCTGCTATCTCATAGACGACACATCTTTTGTCTTGTCTCATGCAACGTAGCTATACTACTCTCTTAGATATGGGAAAGGGGGGGTGTTAGCCGAATTCATAGGTAGACATGTTTAGCCATGCACAAAGACTGGGGGCAGGGGAATCCACAAGGGCCACCCAAGGTGAAAAAGTACATCTTTTAACAACTGCAAAGCTGACTAATTTATTCTAGCAAGCTAATAACTAACTATTCATATAAAATGTTTCATGACAGGTTTTTTTTTTGGGTGGGGGCACAGAGAAGGTGCTGTTATGGAAATTGATCATAAGGAGAAAGTATTTTGTATTTATCAGATTATTTATCTGTATTATAAAGCTGTGACAGCACTGGCTGTATTAATGTTTGCTAGTGTTTTCCCAGGCTGATTTATGCAAGGAAAAAATCGAATTGATGTCAAGTCCAAGACGCTTCCTTACAGACACACATGTGTTTTCACTTCTTTCTTCTCTAGGTTTTCATTTTTCTCAGCTGTGGCCAATTTGTACGACTGACTGTATCCTGGAAACAGCACAACAATCAACATGGTCTCCCTTTGAAATGGTGATATTGAATGTCAAAGTAACCTCCCTCATAGTTGATCAATCATCTTTATTGCTCCCATTGAGGGACAGAAATGTGGGTTTAATTACTGTTATGTGTAAACTCATGGAGCACGCTGCTTATTAAATACAAATCCTGCAAACACGAGTCAGCTGGTCTGCTGTGCTAACTGCAGCTGGAAGCTTTGTTTGTAATCATGTTTTTTGCAACGTTTGTCATGGTAGCTTAGCATGCTAAGGATGCACAAAGAACAGCTGAGGCTGAGTGTCATTCGTGGTGGTAGATAAAAAAAATCAGAGGATCACCAAAGTTATTAGAATTCATCACCTGGGAATCTGGGGAGGATTCATCCAATAGTTGTTTTTATTTCCGCCTGAACCTTAGTAGTGGACAGGTCCATGGGTGATCTTGTCATTGTTAAAAACACGCCACTAGCACGGCTGGAAACAGAAGAAGAAGTTGCACAGTGAATATCTCAAATGACTTTGGTGACCACCTAATTTTTCCTTTGGCATCAGCAACAGTATAAAATGTTACTCTTACACTGGATATTACTATCTATATTATCTAATATGCTTGTTGATATTACATTTCCTGATCCCATTCCTGCACCCTAGAAGATGAACTCTTTGGATCTGAACGATCCCACGACCTTTCCAACAGCACCACCCCTCACCATAAACATGTTTTCAGCTCCACTCCTGGTAACACTAAGAATAACTGAATCAGCATCTGTTTGTTCTGCAAATGTCCGTCACTGATGTGGACTTTGTGTTGTTGGTTTTGGAAACCGGGTCAACACCACAGGCTGTCTTCTCTGCCATCTGACAAAAAGCAACTGACACAAAACAACCAGACCAGCTGCGTCCTCGTACACTTTGTATTAACATAGAAGGACACGTTGTTGTTAAGTGGAGCTTGTTGTTGTTACCGACCTTTGCAACGCTGAATAGACCATTGGCCTGTACTACGAAGCCAAATAATTGGCTTATCCAGGTAACTTCAGGAGTAACTTTGTGACGTCGCGTGTAACTTCTGGGTTAACTCCCCACCACATCTGTACTCAGTGTTAATGATGAGAAGTAGGATATTAATACACACCGCTTCATAAAATATGTTTAGATTTCATCCTGATTTGCTCCACTGCGGCTGAAAGTAAGTTCTGAACACAACAGCATTACGTTCAGACAGCGAGCCCTGCAGCCTCTGTGATTTTAGACAGGAAATCTTAATTAACGGTCCCTTAGATGTAGCTCATCTGTAGTCTATAATCAGTGATGTTTTCGTCAGTGATGACGATAACGAAATGATTTCGTTGACGCACTTTTTTTTTATGACGATAACGTGACGATGACTAGCTAAAAATGGCTCTAAGGTGACTAAAACATGACGAGACGTTTTTGAGTTTTCGTTGATGAGACGAGACGGAACGAAAATGATAGTAAGTCGGACGTTCACAATGCATGTAATTTCTGCCTGTTTTACGTGAAATAGCTAAAAAAAAGTGCCGTGCACTGCTGCCGTGCCGTTTCCTATCCTATCCTTTTTGGGTAGTGGCGTGACGTCGTCACCCGTTTGGGTGACGCATCACCTACCGGCTGGCGCTAGCGCTCAGACACAACAACAACACCACCTGCTGCTGCGAGTACAAGTAATTGGGGGTATTCAGGGGTAAAACTATTACTTGAAATATGGGGATAAACGGTTTCTGCCCAATGTGACAATGAAGTACAGCTTGGCAATGGCAGCACTGCATTTCCATCAATAAGAAAGTCTAGTTTATTATGCAAAGGTTTTAAGGTTAGCTCAGCTGTTGTTTTATGAATTACAACACTTGCCTAAGCCCATTTCCAATTGTTTTTAACCTAAATTAATTTGTTAAAGACTACTTTTTTCCCCCTAAAATTGACTAAATCTTGACTAAAACCCTTTTGTGTTTTCGTCGACTAAAATTGACTAAAACTATTAAGTTTATAAGTGACTAAAATGTGACTAAAACTTAAATGCATTTTCGTCCAAAAGACTAAGACTAAAACTAAAACTAAAAGGGCTGCCAAAAACAACACTGTCTATAATTGAATTCTCTTAATTGTTTTCACATATTTAGATTGACTATTTTAGTCAATCCAAAAAAATACGGAGCCAGGGTGGGCATTAACAAACCCGAGAAAAAAACTATCCTAGATGAAAGTGTGAAAGAAGAAAAATCGGAAATTTCCTAAAATCAATGTCATCAAAAATTGAAAATCACTCTGCTTTCTTCTGAATACGCCCAATCCAAGGCAAAGTCTCTAAGGTGCATATGATAGTGATTGTGGGCTAAACTCAAGTATTTCCTCACTGCTAAATCCGATTGCATAAAGTTTAATATAACTTTCCAGTTCATGCATAAACGTGGGACTATAATGTCAGAGAATATTCAAGTTTTTTTACTTGTAGATGAATCTTGGAAATTAAATTCCCCCTCTCCACTGGCTCCTTTTTTTCTGTTACAACGGACCTCATGTGCAGTTGAACCTTTACATCTTAATCATATTACAGATAAAAGAAGAGCCCATAAAATACATAATAGAGAGTTGATAGAGACTTTTACTATAAGAACACTGTGAACATAATTAGGCTACAAATTTACTCAATGTGATGCCAACAAGCCTCACTGGCTTTGACGTCTGCCACGATGTTAGATTTAACTATTAACATGTCTTTACATTGATAATTTCCTTACACTACCAACGTGCGTTCCTCTGGAGAAATACGGAGCATGCGCTGTAGCAAAAAACTTTGCCCTTTCATGCGAACGCGCACCTACTCTCCAATCAATCAACCCTGAGTTTGCCTGATAACCCTGAGTTAACTCTCAGTAGGTGAAACTCCCTTCCTAGTACAGGCCACATGTCTTGCTTCATGTTTCAGTTGCCATTTGTCTTTCACACTGATCTCGCCCTCAGGAGACAGGAAAGGTTGCACTGAGTGAAGGTGCCTTCCAAGATGCGATGCCATTTACAACTTCTTTTCATCCACAAGTTTCTATTCGTTGTGGCAATGAAGCTTGAAATGTCCATATGTAAGTGAAATGTATCTCTAATAGCAACAATGGGCCTCATTTTGCAGGGATAACCTCAAGGCTTATGTTTTATGTTGATCTATTTCCATCGAAAGTATTCTTGCAATTACCCTCCTCTCTATTTAGGTCTGTAATCAAACACCATTATGGCTCTGCTCTGGACCTCCACATTAATCTATCTATAGGATAAGAGGAATATTTCAAGCATGTGAAGGATTGTGAGCGTCTCTGGCCTCCTGAGTATGTGCTTGTCTATCATCATCATGACCTCCCCCTCCCCTCCGTCCCCGAATCAAAACATCAGACGACAGCTGGCAACAACCATTCCTGCCATGTCTGCCAAGGCTACACCCTTGAGGAGAGTGTTGGTGATTTCGGAGGGAGAAACAATCAAGCATGACTTCAAACCAAAAGCGAAAGCCTGTGTTGCCGTCTGTCAGTGACTGTTTCATCATTTTCTTTTGGAACCAAGACGGGCCCTGATCTGCGCAGTGATTCCCGGGACACAGAAGCAGGCTAGTCCTGGATTAGGAATTAGACTGGTGGATCTCCTTTATCCCATCTATGATGAGCTGCAGAGCTCTGTGTGGCACAACAGGTCTGCTGACCATGTTATTTATAAAAGCAAACATACAAATTATTTTCCTCCGAATCTGAGCAAAGTGTATTAAAGAGATTATCTGAGGCAGTGGCTCCCAACCAGGGGGTCCAGACTCCCCACAAGAGGTTATAAGACAGACATGAGGGGTCATGAGATGATAGGACATTTCCACTGCACAAAATTATGGCACTTTTTTCAGACTTTAATCTGTTATTGGCTTTCGTGTCTTAATTTGAAAAATATAAAAAGGTAAAGGTAGTTTGGTTTTTATTTGATGTTTGATGGTGTTTATTTATGAATCTCCACAGAAATGTTCATGGAAACCTGGACCTGTATTTATTAAACATCTACTTCAATTACAGTGTTACAAACCAGTGGTTCTCAAACTTCTTCTCTCACACGCCCTTTTAGAAGCTGAAACCTGTTCAAGCCCCCGAACTCCAGCAAAAGTGTATATAATTTTTAATCAACAACACAGGCGGTTTAAATAAACCACAACACTCATGTTAGTAAAATATCCTGGCTTGCATCAGAACCCTTTTTATGTTTATGCCACCACATGAAACACATTGATGCAACTTTACGTCTGCTCAACATGCCTGCAAGGGAGGTGCAGTGGCACTATGCCCACCCACAGATGCCGGCCCCCCAGTTTGGAAACCACTGTTATAAAGAGTTAATAAGGTCTTTGCTGTAAGTAAGTGACTTAAGTAAGTAACTTAACTCACACTCTGCAAAGTGTATGTACACTGGCAGCAATGGAAATAAACACAAAACCAAACTGGAGCAGGAAAAAAAAATGTGTAAGCTTGTGTGTTTGCACATATGTTCACATGTAAACTACCGTATTCTGACTTCTGCATGTTGCTTCAACTACCATTACACCGACCATAAACACACTGTCTCTGCACTGCAGCTGCCTGGGATCTACACTTAACCCCCCTCTTAGGTTCCGCTCTTAAAATGGTAAGAGTAATGACAAAGTGCTTTAATTGTTAAGTTTGAGTACAAGTGAAGGGTTTTTGCTTTCATCTGTCACTTTACAACAAAACTGGTCCACGGCACACATTCAGAAAAGGATCTTATGTCACCACCAGGAGTCCTCCTAAAGCTGAGAGTTTCCTTTCAGCTTAACTCCACAGTGATGTCAGTGTGTTAGTGAATGTGAAATAAAATATTCACCAATACACAGGAGCATGAGAAACAGCAAGAATCTAAGCACATTTTATTCAAGCAGTGTATATCATATGTTGATCAAACAAATCATACTTTGATGTAATAATTCTTCATACAGCAGTGATTTCACTGGATAATTCAGTGATGGCCATTAAATATTAAATCACTTTATATATGTATTTATGGAAACTAATGATTATTGAACTGTCAAATTAAGTGAAGGCTGAAGAGTTGGTTTTGGTTTGATAAACAGACGGCGCAGCAAACTGCATTTTTCTGTTGTCCTAGTAGCATAGAGTTTTGGATACGGTCATTTCGGGTGTTTGTTGTTTGTTGGTGTGGCGACTGAATCCTTTACCTGACTTCATTATCACAAAAGCTATGAGACGCGTTACCTGCAGAACATTACTGACAGACAAAAAACTCAGGAGTCCTGGATTTCAGAATAAACACGCCCCTTATTGTTAGGAGTTTCTCCTTGCTCTGCCTGGTAGGAGCTACTTTTAGCCTAAGGATGTTTTGTGAATATGACACCTGATGTCTTTGTTGACCAACCTTCTAACATTGCAATCTTCTGGTTAGTATTAGATATCACTAGGGTTGGGTATCTTTTACGATACCAATACCAAAACCAGTACCCTTAAACTGATACCTGTAGAGTACTTCATTCATTACCTTTAAAATGCCACATGTTTAAGCCATAGTAGTTGATTGGTAGCCTATTATTATTTTTATTGGTATTATGGACACGCGAGGCTATCTGTTTTATTTATTTCTTTTTTCAAATAACTGTTAGATAAAAGTATTGGGCAATTGTATCAGATCCTCCCCATCCTAAAGCTTAATAAGGGGAAAGACTACATCTTGGAAATTTATTTATAGGCTTATTTGCACACGAGTGGAGGAGTAAAATAGTTTAGTGACCACATAAGTTGTGGGGAAAGAATTTAAGGTAATTGTTTGATTCACTGGGTTGTTGTAGTCAATACCATAAAGGTATCGAGTAGTGATACCCATCCCCAGATGTCACCTTCTTAGCATTGTTAGAAGCTGCATTGAAACCTCCCTCTTCCTAAAGGGTCCTTAACCTTAAATAAAAGATCTGAATCACCTTGGGTTTCAGGTTTTTGGTGTCCTTTGTCCAAAATAGTGGTGTAAAAAGTATTCTACATTCAAAATTTTACTTATAAGAATAATTAAATGTTTTAATGAAATTGAAGAACAGTAGCGTAAAGTACAATCTTGTACTTTAAGCAATACCTCTTGTGTATTGCTTCTTTTATAATTTAGTGAAATTAAAAACAAACAGATTTAATCCCCAAAAAACATGATGATGGCTTTTGAGAATGTCTTGGTCGCAGTCCAGTAATGATTCAGCTCTCAAGATGGATGAGTTTGTCACTGTCATGTCTGAACATGCCTGAAAAATGATGATGAAAGTACCTGTGACAGGTAATACTTTATTCAGCTCACTAAGGTCCAAATGCATTCCTCCACACCAGAAATAAAACCATTTCATCATCAATAAAACATCAGCAGCGCTTCAAAAATACTTTCCTGTCTCTTAATGGAAGATATGTGAACTATAAAAGACAGGGGTAAAATGATGCAGTTACTTCATCCTCATTTAACTCAAAACCACTTAATTGTTGCAGAAATACATTTTTATGCTTAAATTTTCACAAAAACACAATGAAATAAATGTTCACAGACTTTGTTTGTTTATATAAGTTAAAACATGGCAGCTGCATTTTCCCTATCTACATTTTTTTTTAAACTTTTTTTGTCGTTTAAGATGCAGTCATTAGATGGACAATGTGGAGACGCTCACCATCAGAAAATGCTCTGCTGCTCTGACACTAAAAAAACAAATTAGTACACGATAAAACTATCTGTCGATAAATAGCTGCAGGGAAACAACAGGGAAAGTTGTGAAAGCAGTGTTTCACTGTCAGCTTGTGGTTTGTTCTTCCAGGAAGGCCTGCAGATGTATAAAGCAGGAAGTGATGAGTTGTAAAACGTGTGGGCTGCAGGAGTGATTCAAGAACAGACGCAATTTCCCTTAAAGACTGCTTATCTCAGTTAGAGGCCTGTGAATTCCCTCCCTCCCTGGATCTGAGATGACACCCTCTTCCAAATGTGCTTGGGTTAAAAAAAAATACAAAAAATTGTAGAATCTTCAGAGCGCAGTTAAAAGTCACATCTGCGCTGTTTCAAACCAGAAAACAGAAGCCCTCGGTTCAGGAGGGCGTGTACTTCTTGGATGTCGAACAAGTCAGGACTGGTGTGTGATCAAACGCACGTGTACACTCCCCTTCAGTGACGTGGCTGAAGCCTCACATAACACACTTCTGCATCATCACTTTTCAGCCCTTCCGCAGAAGCCGCTCATATCACAAGCATTAATTTCCTGCAATGTCATCAACAACCTCAAAATACCTCAGAAAGAAAGAAGAGAAACAGAAGCCTCTTTGCTGTAAATGCGGAAGCACGTTGCAAAATCTTTTTAGTGCGTAGTATTCTATCCTGAACAGGGAGCAGCCCCGTGTGAGCAGAGGGATCTATTTCATATCTTGGTTAAAAACATAACAAAGCAGGATTATTATTACAGTACTTGGCAGGGTGATAAATCACCTCTTCTCTTGGCAGCTCTGTTGACTCACTTCCTGCCGTCTAAAATATAACTTTGCAAGCCACTGTCAGCTGGGCCACAGACCTGTTGATGTGGGTGTATAACTGCCGGTCACTGACCTTGATGCAATACATCATGGCTTTCAGATCTGTTAAAGCAGGGGAGTTGAAGGGGGAGTGTGGACTGATCAACATTAGGCCAAGATAGAGCGTGAGGTGACGGTGACAGGTGCATGCATGTTGCCGGGGAGCATGTTGATAAGCAGCATCATGCATGTCACAAACAGACCATGGAGACCATTAAGGTACAAGTGACGCAATTCGCTTGCAAAACCTGTGAGTTTTCACTGAGCCACAATAAATGTAAAAACATGTGTATAATGTCTGTATGTTGAGCTTTGTCTGAGGATATCATTATCTCTGATGTCAATCATGAACAAACATTTAGAAATCCTAAGAAAAAGAGATGTCCCTCCTTATAACAGGAGAACTTGCCTGAGAATGATCAGGTTTTTAATTTTTCTTCAGTATCAAACTTGATATTAGCCTGTTCTAAGCCACTATTGAGGAATTTTAAAAACTCCACACTTGTCTAAGATCCCTAATGATGACATAAATGCTTGTCTAAATGCTTGAACATTAATTCTTAGCTGCTTTGGACAAGCAGTGGATTTACATCCTCCAGCTGGAGACACCTCCTCCTCCCACCTCCCCCCGAGCTCTCCTGACCCCTCCACAGCTACAGCACAAAGGGAGGGGCACCCTCTTATCTCGGACCTGAGCCTGAATAGCCGTGTTTTCCTGGGAAACCTCCACTCCAGTGGGAAAGGACAACAGATCCTTTGTGGTGTGGCTCTCCCCCGCCTTTAACCCAACAACCAAACCCCCACCATGTCAGGCCTGCAGGGACCACTACCATTGGCTGACCACCCTCCATCTCACTCTGTCTCTCTCTCTGTTGTCCTAAAATTCCTCCATCCTCCACCTGTGGTTGGCGCAGATCCAGCCGGCTCATGGCTGTACTGTACGCCTGATGAATAGTTTTCAGCTCACAGTGAGCCAGATTCTGCAGATCTTTTTTTCTCCCTCTCTTCTTGTTTGGGAAACAAAAGCGGTTCCACCTGTCCCACACTATACAAAAGCAGCTGAATGAGGTAAACTCTTAGCTGGGGATGTTTGTTCAGCAGGTCTGCGGTAACGCTAGCTGCCCCAGATTTAACCAAACCCTGCATCAGTCTCACTGTCAGAAAACTCAGACCCCAGACAAAAGCCACTGGTTGAATGTTCCAAGTAGAACTAGACCTGGAAACAAAGGCCCGGCTTGGTTATGGCCCCAAAGATCTCTATACAAGTTAGCTGATGCTAACAGCTATTTATCGAGTAGGTTTTGCTTCAACATTAAGTGATGGGTCTGGGGAGCAAAACTTCAGCCTGTTTTAGTCGTTCAGAACTGCATTCTGGGGACATTTTCTGCACCAATTTATGGGCGAAATGCCTTTATGTAACTGGAAACACAAAATTTAGGTGACTGGTTAGAGTTCAAAATATAAAAATATAACATAATGCAATAAGGCTCGCAGGCATTCTGTGTTGATATGTTTGAAACAGATTTGTTTGCACCTATGGTCAGCACACATGCAATTTAGTCTTTCCTCCTCCTTTTGTGTCTTTTTTTGGGGAAGTATCCTTTTTAAATATGCACATGCCACCTTTTCACCTCAATGATAAATTCAGTTATAAACTGCTGGACTTGAGTTTTTTGCTCATGGTTTACAGCTTTTGGCACATTCAAAGTTTTTACAACATATCTGTCCCACAAAGTCATAAAATAACAAGAACGTCATCATTTAATGACAATTCATAATATTTCTTAAAGGCCTACCTGCCCTACACTCTGCCGTGCATCAATAGGTGGTGAGAGTTTGCAGCTCCGACAATAAAAGCCTTGTTAACAAATGAAGGGATTTTGTCCATGGATACAAGAGGTGTTGAGTTACATTGAAACTGAAGTGAAAGGCGTGAAGTTTCTGAGATGATCCATCTGACTATCAACAGATCATTTCCACTGTCTGGTTTTGCTGAGAATCACACGTCACATGGGAAAACTCTCTAGATGAGGGGTTTTCAGAGACTGTGGGCGTCCCGTCAGACAAAGCTTGGGAAAATGCCCCCCACACACACACTAGTTTCGCTTAATTCCTGAATGCCTATGGGTATTAATTATGTCATTTGATGCCATAGACACTTAACAACTGAGCCATGATGGGCTAATATTGCTGTTTGACATAACCTCAGCAAATACATAAAAAAGGTCTGTTCTGAGCCGTGTTTAGTTCTAACTCTGGAAACAGTTTGGAGCCTACCTGGGGGAGGCCCGCCTCCCCCTTTGAAAACCTCTGCTAGATGAAGCATCGCTGCAGCTGCGTGTCAGCTCTTCTAACCTAATCACATGTCTACTTTAACCCCATTAGATATTTAAAGAATAAAAACTATTCAAAGCCTGCCATGTTGTCCTACATAGGCCTGCACTTTCAGATAATATTGTAGCTTAAATAGGTGATAAACTCAAAATAAACTCAAACATTTTATTGATGATTTAATGCTTTTTCGACTGGAACACGCAGCAGTTTTTCTTAAGATATGTTGGGTGCAACCCTTATACCTACAGCTTTGCTGCTGTTTCATGCTTTTAAATAAAGTGAAGGATTAAAATTTACAAGAGTCAAGATCATTTTTAAGGTTGAGGTCAAAAGTCCCAGACTCCAGCCGGTCTTTACCTTCAGTTCTAAAGATTTAAGTCCTCTCACACGAGTGATCCTGCCGATAACACCAAAATGTGATTTTACAATTTACAATTCTTATTTAAATAAACCCTTTGAGGCAAACACTTGCCTTTTTTTTCTTGGATTTATTCAATCATCTGCAGATGGACTCACAGCAACACACATGCTAACATTATGTACATGTGTGCTCGAATGAGTGAGGACAGTTATTTATCCAGCTTCAAGGTCAATTAGATCATCTCACAGAGACATGTTATGTCCCTGAAGTCTGAATAGCACCTAGGACAGAGATGCTTTGACTGTTAACGTCTACACAGATCCAGCGTCACATCACGTACGAGTCTCTATGAGTCCAGGAGTTACATGAATCATTAAAAATGGTCAACACATCAATATGTTTGGACTGCTAATACAATCCCTCAGCCTCTTAAAACTCTCTGTAGACTGCTTGAGTAAAGTCGAAATATACAAACGTCAGTCAGCCAAAACATGTGGCGCTTTATGTGGAAAATGTGACACCATGACACTCATCACACTTTGCTAACTTTTCGACAGAGGCCTCTTGTCATTGAAGGGTTGTCTCTATTTTAATGCCTCTTGTATGTTATTACCATCCGCCTCCTCCATCAACTCGGGTTATATTTAGCGGATACAGAATTTGCCCATTTGGGTCACTGCTGGAGTACTTTTCATGAAGGCTTTTTACTCTCAGACTCCAGGTTATCACATGAAGGTTAGTGGGTCTTCGAACTGCTCCTCCATTTACCTGATGGCTGCTGGCTCCACTCCCGACAGAGCGTGATGGGAACATACTTTTATATGAAGTGCAATATTCTTTCAAGGCTGAGAGCAGTAGTGAAAGTGGCTCTGGAACTATTTCTGGTATTCATTGTAACTTTCAAATGAATATTTTTGGCTTGGGGTGGATGTTAAAAATGCGCCTCGCTGTGCCACATTGCCATGCCAGGATCAACATTTGCTTCTTGTTTCTTTTAAAACAGCGATGGTACATTGTGATTTTGATCTACAGATATGTGCTAGGTTCTGTGACCGCAGGGCTGCAGTGACTGCAAAGAAACAAAGCAGCAGGTGTTTCAAGGCCACACTGATGTCATATCTTAGTGACCACTGATACTTTATCACAGAAATTTCAACCACCCCCCCCCTGGCTGCAAATATTTGGGTTTGCTACACAGAGAAGAGTTAAATCATTTGTCAAGTCTCAGACAAACAACTACACCTATCTGATATCCTGCCTGAGCGGAAGGAAACCGCCACTTTGCTGATTATCTCACACATTACTGAAGAGTTTCCCTCTGATCGTCTGTAGATTGAAGTTTACCGACATCATAGCAGATCGTAGCAGAATTGTTGTCATATTACTGCCAGGCACAGTTTGTGTCATTTGCCAAAATGTAGAGCCAAATCAGGAAGTGGTGCAATGTCTGTAATGCTGATGAAATCAAGAGGTCCAGGGTGTGGAGGTAACACAGAGAGATCACAGTTCCCATCTCATACCTTATCAATGACTAATGTTGGCCTTTGTAAAACATAAACAAGTGTTTTAGCTGCCCCAGATTCACTTTTGTAGTCTTTTTTTTATCTTAAAAATGTAAAAAGGCAAAATCCAGTTTTACCATGCAACTCAGATATAGACCTATGGCAGCAGCCTCCTCATGACTTAAACTGGAATTAAAATTTGAATGCTCACTTTTTGTATAAGTAAATATAAACTATAATAATACTGGATCTGTTTGCATAGTTGGTCATTTATGTACTGTGTTATGTAGTCACTGTACCGTGGCGCTCCACCGACTAGACAATGTCACACTGCAAAGCCTACGAATACTGATGCAAGATAATTCTCCATCTTTTGTAACAAACCTACAGTGGTGTTTCATTTTATTTATCTAGCAGCAATCCATAGGAAACGTTATCTCACTTTTCATATAAAGCAGTTTGAGACCCAACAATGCCCACCATGAGCAAACACTTGGCGACCGAGGCAAGAGAAAACTCCCCTTTTAGGAGGAAGAGAAACTTTAAACAGCACTGAGACCCAGGGTGGGCGGCCATCTGCCTGGACCTGTTGGGTGTGTTAGCTATCAATGTCAGTCATTGTGCTGCTAAGCTTGTAATCCACTAAGGAAGTGGAAGCCAGTCATCATTGATTATTAGGTAATATTAAAACTGATTTCAACACATCCTCATACCTAAACAACAAAATAGGTCCATTGTTAAGTGTCCCAAAATGGCACGTACAAACGTTAGCAAGTACCTTCTGTAAGTTATGCAAGTCACATGACATTTAACACACGGTACATGTGTGAAACAATGGTAGTTTGGTTATGTTTAGGAAATGATTGTGGTTTGGGTTTAAATAAGTATATTACGTTAGTCATCTACAAAACATTATTTAACTGAAAACATGTCACCGTTGACTTTCTTCCACACAGGACTCCTGAAAATCCTTAATTTACTTGACTCATCTATCCACCCCATCTCCTCTTATACAAGGCCACCTGTCTTCTTTTACCACTAGAGGTTGCAGCCTAACCATACAGGTAAATATGGGTCGTAATAAACTGCTGCATTATCAACCTATACGGCCGTTTTTATGGTGAGGACAGGTTGACTGATTTCCACTAGACAACATCATGGGAGCTGATGTTAAATTAATTTTGAGTTACAGAAGCTAGTGGAACAGAAGCTAGCCAAAAACTGATGTCAGGATACTATAATCTCACCCTGCTGGCAGATTGTTTTCAATATTTTGAGTAAAATCCAACAGGATTAAATAACTCACACAGTGATTTGATGATGCGTTTACCCCTGGTGTGTCAATAAAATGATTGCATGCACACTGAATAGTAAGCACATGTGGTTTTGTATAATGGGAATATGAAATTCTAATCTGTGAGAGTGTGAGGAGAAAAGATCAGTTCCAATAATCAGATCAGGGACGGATTGAAGCAGGAAAAGGCAGTAACGGGAACTCAAGGATTTGAGATTTCACCTCATTTAATCAGCGAGGGGCTTCAAAACAAGACAGGACCACTTCAGTCTCCATTTAAATTTTTTACATCCTTCCCTGCATTTTAATATCAGCTCACAGTTGGGATGGCTGAAAGCACATCCTTTGCTTCGAGTGGGTTCTTGTGAAATTTCTCAGACTCATGGAGAGCAGCTCATTCTATAATTTAGGGGTTGTGGGTTGTGAATGTGAACCACCTGCTGTGAAACAAGAGGAGACTCATTTTCAACCATCTCTGACCCTACAGCAAGCTCCCAGTCAAGAGCAGCGCCCTTCAAAATCAACCACAACCTAAAAATATAGTAACAGTAAAAAGATCTTTGGCACCTTAATAGAAAATGTAAAAGGCAAAAAGAAAAGAAAGAAAAATATGTGAACCACAAACCTAACTAAAGACGTAAATGACAGTTTGTCTGTTGACATGGATACTCTGGATTTCCATTCAATGTTGCTTGCCAAGGTATTTAAAAAGGAATCTGGGTTTAAGAAATCCAGAAAGGCTCCTTGACAGCCATCTGTCTGCTTTGACCAAACCTTATAAACATGCATGATAGAAAATCAAAGGTAACATGCTGTTAGTTAAAAAACATTTTGTAGATTACTTTTGTGTCACGTTACTTACATAATGTACTTACTTTAACCCAAACCACCATCTTGTCCTACACCTAACCAAGTAGTTCCTGTATGCCGTCCTTACTAGAAAAAAAGGCTGATTATGCAGCAACTTACAACGACCCATATTTACGTTTGTTCAACCTGTAGTGGCTGTAGTCAGGTGGCGTAGTCTAAAGATCATCAAAGTCCATCTACAAGGAGGTGGTTGAGTTGGAGCAATTAAACAAATTACGCAGTTTCAACATCTCCAGTGTAATACATCAATTCTCACACGTACAAATAACTAAATGACAACTAAAACATACGTCGGTATTTATAAATAATACCTAAATAAAAATACTTTTATTTAGATTTGCTCACAGGTACATTATTGCAGAACAACATTGTCGTCATTTAGGTATTCACTTTGCCCTCTGAATTAGACAAAAGGTAAAAAATATTCAGTTGTCTGTTAGTCAAGATGCTTAAGACTTCAGTTGTGTTCAGT
Source organism: Lepomis macrochirus (assembly GCA_024633595.2). Lineage (NCBI taxonomy): Eukaryota > Metazoa > Chordata > Actinopteri > Centrarchiformes > Centrarchidae > Lepomis > Lepomis macrochirus. The sequence goes on along the minus strand of JALXJV020000016.1, from coordinate 28,131,840 downwards.
GTTGAAGATGCAAATCTCCTTCTGGTGTAACCTGATGCAGACAAAACCAGCTTATGAGCTCACCTTGTCCATCAGCATGCTAACAAGTGTAATGTTTTACTAACCAGGTGCAACACTTTTGTTTTTGCCCCCATTCGTCATGAGCTGAACGCAAAGATCTAAAACTTTCTCTATGTACACAAAAGGCCTATTTCTCTCAAATACTGTTCACACATCTGTCAAAATCTTTATTAGTGAGCACTTCTCCTTTGCTGAGATAATCCATCCACCTCACAGGTGTGGCATATCAAGATGCTGATCAGACAGCTTGGGTATTGCACAGGTGTGCCTTAGGCTGGCCACAATAAAAGGCCACTTGAAAATGGCCAGTTTCACTGTATTGAGTGTTCTGGAAACCAGTCAGTGTCTGGGTTGACCACCATTTGCCTTGTGCAGTTCAACACATCTCCTTCACATAGAGTTGATCAGGTTGTGATTGTGGCTTGTGGAGTGTCCACTCCTCTTCAATGGCTGTGCAAAGTTGCAGTCAGGTCGAGACCCCGATGAGGACAGCGAGCATGCAGATGAGCTTCCATGCGACGGTTCCTGACAGTTTGTGCAGAAATTCTTTGGTTATGCAAACCAAATTGTTGCAGCAGCTGTCCAGGTGGCTGGTCTCAGACAATCTTAGAGGTGAAGATGCTGGATGTGGAGGTCCTGGGCTGGTGTGGTTATACGTGGTCTGTGGTTTTGAGGCCGGACAGTCATTTATCACACATAAAATGCTAAAATTCTGTTCTGTTTGGCTTGGTTCTAGCTTCTTAAATGTGAGTATTTGCTGCTTTTCTCTGTTTTATATCATTGTAAACTGAAGATCGTTTGGAATTGTTGTTCGGACAAAACAAGACATCACCCTAATAATTCACCATTAAGGAAATCAATTGTTAGTGTGTGAATTGCTGCCTGTCTTAAATAATGTACATGCATTTAGTCATCATCAATAATGCACTTACTGAATGAGATCACACCTCTGTGTCTCTAAGCAGTCTTTCCCTGGAGGATATGGAGGTTTTATGTTTCCTCCCTTATGTTTCTGCAGACCAGCTGATGTCACAAATTCAGGATCAGCTTGTCAAACAAGGAGAATAAGTCTACTGTCTTCATCACCGCCACTTACTGTCATAAATGGCCTGTTTCACATTTGAACATTTCCGGACCACACGTTTAAATAAAGAAGGAGCAAGTATCAACCCAAACTCTTGAAAGGATTACAGTTTGCATTTTGTTAGGAAACATTTGCAACCAACTGTCACCAAAATGAAGATGTAAATGTAACAGGATAGATATTTTGTGTCCAGTAGTTTTGAAGCTACTTTTCCCTCTAAGAACATAAAGCTGTGGCAGAAAAATCTGTGTGAGTAATTTAATTCTCCTCTGAGAATCGAATTACCAGCAGTGTAAAACCGAGCGGACACTTCACACTGAACACAACAGCTGACATTCTCATTTCTTCAACCAATATGCTTTGAACAGGCACCATTTAAACTAATCCATATGTTCTACCGCCAAAGGTCCGTGACTGCTTTACTACCCAGATCATAATGCAGCTCCAGCTTGCTGCTGTTAGTGCCACTTTCTGCTTTTAAAGACTATAAGAAATCTTTCCACTGCCACGTTTTCAGAAATGTGTCTAACTTGTGTTACAATTCATGATTGCACAATATTAAAATGAATCATGCAATCACTTCCTAAATTACTTAACCACACGACCCTTCAGGGCTTTCTATGCAACAGATGTCAAATAGATGACTCAGTTCATCAGTTAAACAAAACTGAGATGGTCTTAGGTCTCATTTTCATTTACAGTCAATGTGTTTCATCATTTAGGTACAAAAGGACATGTTACAGTATCTCTCTTCACTCAGTAGAATCTGTTTATCTCATCACAGAGGTCATGGTCATATATAAACTATTTAATCTAAGGCACATAAACAGAAAAAATAAAATGTAATAACTTTTCCCGACACTATTCTTGTACCAAACCTTTTTTGGTCAGATTACTCAACATATTACTACCAACTCGACACATACAGCCTAGACATTGGGTGAAGACCCCATAGCCACTTTTTAAAGCCCTGGGTGCCCTTTTAGTGTCTTCTTTTCTTTCTTTTTTTTTACATGTAGGGCTCTGCGGTCAAGTTAGAAATGGTTAGCAAGAACAAATATGCAACATCCATTTACACTTAGTACATTTAACGTTGCGAAAGGTCGCAATTTGGTTTCACAAGGGAAACAAAGACCGGCCTCTGGGTTGAAAGTCCAGCTTCTGGACCACCATCCACACCAACCACCTCCTTACTTACTCTGACTGTTCTGTTAAATATCCTACACCTACCTTTAGCATTCAAAAGTGATGCCACATGGCTGTGCGTTGAACTATGACACTTAGGGGATCTCCAGTGCGTTACAAATTGACGCCAACGGGTCTTGACCAGGCGTCCATATGTGACGACTTGGGTTGGGTTATCCTGTGATCCTTTCAGCTGAATTCAAGCAGGCCTTAAATATGAATTACTATTTTATGAAATGATTTTAGCCCTCTGCACTTAAATTAAACTGTTTATCCTGTGTATCAGGGATTAAAATCTGTTATTATTCTTTCTAGTGTAACTTCTTACCTTACATTTAGACCTCTCTCGCAGCAAAGCAAAGAATGGCCTGACTCTTTGGACCACTTTAACTTGGACCGGTGCCTAGAGGGCTCTATCCATATTACACAACATTCACAGTGTGTGATCCTGAGAAAGAGCTATTTTACCTTGAAGGGAAAGTGGAATCAGTGCTGTTTGAAACAGCCTGATGACGAAGAAACATGGACTCATTCAGCCGGACAGAAACAAAGGTTATAAAAACAACTTTACTGGCAGACTGGACGGAGCTGACCTCTTCATGACCTCGTCCATACATCTGTGCCACTGATTCTAGTTTTTCTCTTTATAAACTTGCTTGTATTCTCTTTTTAAATCTCTTCATTTGTTAGCTCGCACAGCTCAGTATGTGATTTCTTTATCTGCGGGTTCAGGGAGAAATCTGCTGCTCGAAATGAGAGAGTCACTAAAAGGGACAACATTAAAGTCCAATGCATCACAGAATCAAACAGCTGACCCAATTAAATGCTTATCCAGTCTACTCTAGAATTTATGATTTGCTGTGATTTTACTTACATGATATGACAGATTTTAGCATTTTTTCCTTACTTATTTATGTCACATTTTTTGTATGAGAGAGTCCAGCCTCAACATTTAAGAAAAATCTGCCTTTTCAGTTTTGATGTTTCTTCAGTGAAATTGGAAATGATTACAGTTTATCCTCTGGGGGACCATGAATAACAAACACTTTATTTTTGAAAAACCGTGTCACGGTACCAAGTCTCATCCAGATGACATCATTTGTCATCGCCTTCTGAAACTATCTTGTCACACCAAAAATGATGACTTGGTTGGTAAACAAAAAGGTGGTGGATAGGGTTACCAAGATAGTTAAAAATAAACTCACATTGACTGTGGGTAGGAAACATTAAGTCATATGATTTGTCGACCCAACCTCCTACCAAACTACTCAATGTTACTCTGGCCTTTGCTCATGACGGACAAGAGTCATTTTTCACATGATAGCTAGAGGTTGAGGTCAGGTTGACGGAAGAATGTTGCTTTAGGCATTTTAATTTATGACAAATGCTGACAATTCTTCGGTGAATTTTGGCCTTTTTAACATAAAAAGGTCAAGTGGTCATCAAAACAAATCGTAAATATCCTTTGGGGCCCATGAATAAAAATATTTAATGGCAATCCGGTGATAAGTTATACTTCAAGACACAATAATGAACGATTTGTTAAGGCGAACAAAGAATAAACAAAAAGCTTTAGCGTAATTCTGACGCCAAACACGTCTCCTCTGCCACTAAAAGCAGTAGACTCCAGACATTTTGCCCTTAATTGCTCCTCTTGCCGTCCGTCTTTGTCTGGTGCGTGACTGCAGAGGGGGGATGGCTGGCTGCCAAACAGGTCCCTAGTCCCTATAGATTGAGGGGGGTAGTTGTGACATTCCTGTATCCCTGAAACAGCCACAGACAGCTGGTCGGGAACCAGCTGACTGGCGCTGTGTGAACGCCTTTCTTTGCTTTCATCCCAAAACAATTGATGGTGACCGACTCAGTGGCCCTTTAATCCACCTCTCCTCTCTCCGAACAGCAGAGTCACAGTGTGAACTCTTTGTCCAGGGTGTTTGAGCCGTGGCTGTCTGCTACAGCTTATGTTTCATTACAGTCCTGTTAGCTGATCTTTACTGCCACCAGAGATTTTCTTACTTTTCCTTATCATATTGTGGCTTTTTGAAACTTTAGATATTCTGTCTTTTTCTGCCTTTTTGTTAACAAATGGAATTATTGATTACAGCTAAAATGTCTGTCAAGAAGTAACACAGTCAACTGATTAAAAGGCCTCTGTGTCCCATATGCATACAAATTCACTGCAACATACACAAAACATAAACAAAACATACGTCTGAACAGTTTTGAAACTGTAGTTTGCGATGGTGGCCGAGCTTTAGAGTGACTTTTAGCCCGTTGTGCATCTGTCCAGCTGCAGCTTTACTGTTCTGGTTTACTCCCAGCAATGTCATAGCATCAATTTCAGAGAAGAAGAAGGTGTAAAAAGCCATCGTGCACACAGATTAGGGACTAGCTGGTGAACATAGCGGAGCATTTAGCAGATAAAGAGCCAGATATTTCCCTCAGGAGCTGGTGGAGACCAAACACAGAGCTAACAGAATATTTAACTTAAATTCATCAGGTGACACAAACACGACTCTACATGATTGATCATGTTTCTCCATAACTGGATGTGGAAATAAGCGGCTGTTTGTAATCAAACATACATGTCAAACATATCAAATTAAATGTTGATGAAATGCCAATATTCTAATTTATTTATTAGGATAAACACCCTGAGATACACTCACTTTTCGAGGGGGTTCTAACATATATCACAATCACTGTATAACAGGGATACCATAATGTTCACAAAGGAAATTTATCACTCTTCTATCAATCAAGAAGGTGATCCAGATTAGGATTTGCCACAAATTCATCCTCCCTCAACGCGGCCATGCAAACCACACACCTGCAAATTTTTATTCTAATGTTGCACACAACTTGTTTCTGCTGCTGAAGGAACGCAAAGAGAAGTAGATTTACTTTAGGTGTTGCTGAACAAAGCAAACACAAAATCCAAAGAATTAATACAATGCTACAAGCAGTTATACCGAGTATGTGCACCAGCTGATCTCTGATTGGATTGCTGCAGCATGACACTGCGTTGCAGCAAAAGCTGAGTCAGGATTTGTCATTTGCTGAAATGCTGTTTTGCATGTGTTCACCTGTTCTTTTTTGTTTTCACTGAAATGAACAAAAAAGCCTGAGAGGGAGCGTACATCCAAAGACAAGGGAGGGGGAAGGGTGCAGGAAGCAGAGGCGTTCATGAGTAATGTGTTCTTAATATGGAGAAACATGTGAACCAGTAACACCAAGTGTGTGAGAGAGAGAACTCTTCAAGCCATACTCCAAAGCTGTCACCTCTTGTACTGAAAGCTGCTGTGTTGGTTACCACTCTGGTAATGCCCATAAAGCCTATAAAGTGACCACACACGGGAACAGAAACCCATCGTTTAAATGCAGCGAGGAATGATCCCATCCTCTCCGTGGATTCTCCGCCTTCCCGCCGAGAGGTGATGATTTGATATCTTCTGAGAGGTGTGAAGCTAGGAGTCACACTTTTGAACGGCTTTCCCTTTTTCGCATGCCAGTTTCCTCTTTCCACATGCTGAATGTTGCCATGGCAATGGCCTAAACTATCAGCAAACATGCAAAGCACAAAGACTGAAAATGAGATTAGGAAAATGCAGATCCACATCGGAAGGAGAGAAGCCAGCGAGCACGAGGATAAAATATATATATATATATACTTATATAAGTAAATGTGCTGCCTTGAATGAGAATTTCCTGATCAGCCATGTATGAGTCAAACGCTCCTGATGAATATCTTTGCCCACATTCGCACCCAAGGGTGGATGGTTTGGCTTTCAGCTCCTAGTCATCTACAGACGTTTCATGCCAGCGCCTGAGGGGCTCCAGACAATACACAGAATACACACGTTGCAGCTAGTGCTCAGACAGCACTACATTTAAAACAATAGGCTGCATTAGTGTTGAGGTATCAGTGAAATTATGAAATTTCATCCAGTAAATCTAGCGTCATTTGGAGCTTACAACCAAATTCAATGGCAAAATAGGACCTACTTGGTCAAATTTTATCACAGATATGTATTCTATATTAACAACACTGCAGAAACGGTAAGGGTGAACATTTCAGGGTTCAGAGGAACACGAAATCTGAGTTTTACTCAGAGGCATATCTGTATATTCTTTTATTTAAGTAATCACAACAACACCCGGATCAAATAAAGTTCCAGTTTCTTAACTTTTTTGTTTGCTCTTTCTCTTTTTCTCCTTTTTTATTAAGGTATCAAGGTGTGTTGAGGGTTTACTGTACACAAGAGACATTGCTCTTAAGCGACATGACCAAACTATAAACCTGCAAAAAGACATTTACTGGTCTTCCAGTATGGAAGTGAGGAGGAGTGTTTAGTCTAACCATAACCCAGTATCTTTAATTCCTTTAAATTTCCCAGACTTTAACCAAAGACGTGACGCATCAGAACATTTGCGAGTTGATTTTTTTAGAGGAGTCATTGTTGCTATGACCACACTGTTTGGATAGCAGCTTCCTTCGTAGAAGTCAACAGGCCTTTGGCAAAACCACAAGGTTTTCTATCCACCGACAAACTGACCCACAGATTCTCACAGACAACTCGATCACTGTGAAACCAAACAAAGCTCGAGTTGTTTCCACGTCTCAGCAGCTGACCAGTGAGTCTTTGGCTGAGATCATAAACACAGCTCTCTTATGAAAAGCTTCGCCTGCACTTCTCACGCTGACAGACTCTCACAGAAACCACAGTTCATCACAGGCTTCTTTTTAACTCGCATAACTGCTGAAGTTCTTGAGTCCTGAAGGAAAAAAGACATAAAAGGCTACAGATAAAGCACTGAAAGCACGTATATAAGTCATCTCTGAGGTCAGAAAAAGGCCCCAAAAGTCTTCACAGGTTATTTTTCTGGGTCACTTTCCTCTGTGATATAACCAGAGGCGTTTCTCAATCTGCATTCTTACCAGTCTGTACTTGTGTTCTTGTGGACTTGTGAAACATCATGATGTATTAATAATACTCTTCCAATTCAAAAGTCTGCATCTAGCCAAGGACAGTCAAACACCCAGATGTGTTTTTGCTTCATCCGTTTCACGGAGCATGCATCAGATGGTGACTTGTTTGGACTTTGTGTAGCCAAGTTTCTCAGAATGGTGGAGAATAAAACGCACAACTGTAAGTAATAATGCTGCTGTTCTTGTGTCATGGAATGTAGTTTTAAGAGTTTTTAAGGCAGGAATATAGTTGTTTAAACTTAAAATTTATCAAGACAGAGCCGAGTTGAAAATTTGCTCTGATGTTTTCGGAGATGTGAGGTCCCACTAGACCTTCAGGATTCTGCCGACAATTAGACACCGTTCAAAGATTGGTCAGGTCATTCTTTAATTAACAAATCACATGACAAGACCTACGGAAGGCATAAGTCTTTTAAAAGAAACTCAAATAAATAGTTTCCTTTTAATAAAAGGCTCAGAAAAGTACTGAAACAGCTGGTCACTGTAGTTTTTAACAAACGTTACTCAAACAGGGGGAAATGGAGCATTTGTTGGGGACTATTTTAAGCAGCAATAAAGATCGTTCAGAACAGAGTCAACATGTTTTTACACCATGCTTGTTATTTAACACTGACCAAATCAATTGCATCAGCCCAGTAGCGTCACACCTTTAATGTTAAACCAGCATTCCCAGTAGTGGAGCTAAAATGATCTGAGGGTGGTGGCTGGAAGATTTTTATCCTCTGAGGAGCAGGAATATGACCGATACATTTACTGTCAATCTGAATTTTACAAACTGATATTTCTTGTGAAGAAGTGGAATTTGTCCTCTCCTCTGGAGACAGGAAATGCCCACAGCATATTATATGGAAATCTTTGTAGTATTTTTGGAAATGCCTTGTAGTGAACCAAAGTGATGATCAAGGCAAGTTCTATTTTTGGAGTGACATTGGAAAATACACATTATTAGCAAAAGATGACGCATCATCTGATGAACCCACACCCTAGTTTCACTACAGTGACTTCCCTTTAGATGACTGTTAGAAAGCCTTTATACAAACTGTAGCTAGGCACCGAGAGCGAAAACAATTCTTCTCACAGGCAGCTCATACAGATAAATATATTCATGGGAGGGGATTAGTATCTAACTCAAATATTATATCCAGCCTTCAATTTTACATTCAGATTCTCCCTTTAAATATTCACACAAACCCACATGTGTTGTACATGGGCTTGCATGAATAAACACATACACCAATAAGTCTGTTCACAGCCCATACACATGAACAAAAGGAGATTATACCGTCTGAGATCAACATATCTTTCATGAAGAGTAAGTGGACGCTGGCTTTGAAATTCCAAGGGGCTGCGTTGGTGGGGGCATGTTGCTTTAAGTACCAGACAAAGACATATGATCTGGTGAGTTCAGGTCCATCAGTCCATGAGGTTTACACCCATTTATAATCTTAAGAGGAAGGATTTAACTGCTCTGGAAAGATATCACAGCAGCATTCATTTTATCTTTCATTCATTTTATCTTTATCCGTCATCACCATCGCAAGGACAAGAGTAGAGATACAGTGTTCATGTTTTCCAATGTCAGTTTGGATCAGAGGCCTCCCATCAGGAACCCGTGACAGCGAGGTGACCAGGAAACGTTGTTTATCTGCTCGAGCTATAAAATGATTCTATTTTGTTTGTGTTTTTTTTATGTGCAAAAAACAGCACACACACAAGTGTAACTAGTTGATGACGACAACAGTCTGCCTCCGTGTTTGTTTCTGTCTGCAGTCACGTTTGATAACGGGGGGTTTCTGCGAGATCCAAAGTTCCCGGATGTGCCACTCTGAAATCGTTTTGTGCAAATGCCAAAGTGTGTGGTCCTGTGTCTGGACTGAAACGTCTCGTTTGTCTGTGGTATCCCACGTTTTTAAAATCGGTAAAGATTTGAAAGTCCTCTAGTGTGTGCTAGGCGTTAGAGCTAAACACAAACTACAGCCGAGGCTGCAGGTATTTGGTCGTAAACCTACTGGACAATTTTACTTTGACCAGATGATGGCGCTACGTAAAAAGTCAGAGGATCACCAGAGTTTTTAGAATACAATCTACAAAAGGTGTTGGTATTTAAGTCTGGACTAAAGCTGTGGAACGACCTACGCTGCCATCCACAGAGCCATTTAAAACATTTCAGTGCACCTTCTATCACAGTAAAGGGCACGATTATTGTCAACAACAAACGTTTTTTTTTGCTGTACAAAGAGCTCAGGCTTGAATCATCTTATTTTTAATGACTATGATTTTCCTTGTCTTTTAAAGATCTCCAAGTTAAAAGTCATCTACAATCTTTAGAAAAGTGCTGTTGTTACTGTTCGGACTATTACTATTAATATTCTAAAGTTAAAGTTAAATAATAACTGGACTACTGTAACATATATGTTATGTCCTATAATGACAGAGGATTAATCCCAGATGACAACCTTATTACACAGAAGAGAGAGTAAGAAGTGTGAAGCTATGATAACTTCCACAGCTCAGCCTGTTAGTTCATCCATCTGACACCAATTAACTTGTTTTCATTTTCTCAAATTCTCAATATTTTTATTGATTTCTTTCCTGGTGCAGGCAGCAGAGCATGAAGCAATCATAAAGTCTCTGAGTCAGTCTTTTCTAATAAAACTACTGTTCCAAGTTGATAAAAAACACGTGTTTCATTTGTCTTGTTCTACTCTTTGTAACCAGACATGGAGTTAAAATGTGGTGTTGTTTAATCTCCAGATCAGATGCTGCTGCTCAGTTGTTAACAAGCCTTTCTTCTGGTTTGCAGCCCTTCATGTCGTTAAATGAAATTAAGATCAAAACAACCCCCGTTCAAAACGATTCCAGCTTTGCCTGTTGCGTAAGAAAACGACAGGGCTTGTGATCAGCTGAAACTGCAACTGAACCAGCTCTTCTTGCTGCGTTTCATTAAATCAATTACAAGCTGCCGACATTTTCAGGATTTTGAGAGAGAGAGAGAGAGAGAGAGAGAGAGGATCCTTTTGAAAGGGGACATGAAAACTGTTCTGGAGCTTATTAGCCGAAACCATCAATTAGTCCAAACTCTTTATTGTTAATGTTCAAACGCCTGGCAGGAACACATGAGTGTTTGTTTACTTTTCGGCCCTTAATGCTGAACTCACAATCTGCTGAAGCATTTAACAGTTAATGTTCAACGCTCCTCCTCAGACTGAAACAGAAACAAAAGTGGCTGTTGGTTAGCAGTAAAGGTCGGCTTGCGTTTACTCTGCCAAGCAGAGCCCCAGTGTTCTTTGACCTTTGACCTTACCCATCCCCCCCCCGGTCAGCAAACAGGTTCCACAGAACTGCTGCCTGTTTGTTGTCCCACACAGTGAAAAATCTGTTATTTTCAAAGACTTGTAGTCAGGGAGCTCTGATGGTAGTTAAATATTTGAACTTATTGTTAGTCATTCATTTTTTAAGTAAAGCCCTCTTATGGTGCGTTCAAACACAACGCAAATTTAATCCTGGCAACGCGGGGGGTTTATCGCTGGGCAACTGCAGAGTCTTCACACACAACTCGATAAAGCAAATAAACACAACTCACCATAACTACAGTTGTTTGAAACCAAAGTAAACGATTTGCTGTGATTTATTTGCAATAAACAGATCGAACTGATGCCGAAATAACCACAAAATGATGCTGATTTGTTAAACATATGAATTCATGCTTTGTCAGGTCTGACAGTAGGACAACAACTTTTAAAATGTTTGTTTTCTGAATGGAGTTCTCCAAGTAATGTCCAGTTTTGTCCGTCCGGTTTATACATACACTCCCCCGCTCTGCTTGGTCCTCTCCAAACAACGCTCTGAAGCAGTTGGTCCGGACAATCTGTCCGCTGATAAGCTTTTGCAATATAGTGTCATGCAAATTTCACGCTCAAGTTGAAAAATATGAACTCGAGCGAACCAGCGAATGTGTAAACAAACACATCTTCCACACCTCCCTGAGCGAATTTGCATCTTTGCATCGACTTCGTATGTAATCAAGCCGTGCAGAACCCTGGATTAGTAGCCTTCTGTTAGTTAATTCACCTGAATTCCTCATTCAGAATTCTCAATACAGTGCATTTCTTTTACTCCACTGCAATCTTTGGCATCCAACATAGGCTTAATGTTTGTTTTTCTTGTTTGAAACACAGGTACAAGTACAAAACATCTAAAGTGAGACCAAACCTGACCAGCACAGTGAGCCTGAGCACAGAAATGACACGCCGCTTGTGGCTTGTGCGGCGAGTTAATAAAATAGCACAGCTTTGTAAACAATACGACATAAAACACATGAGAAGGGGTTCTCGGCACATCTTCTAACAGCGTCCAGCTGAATGGGACGCTTCTCAGAACAAGAACAGCAAACTGACTGATTTGCAGTCTTTAAACTGTGCAAACATGCCAACGTTTCAACACTACTTTGTCGAAAAACATTTCTCACGGCTTTATCACAGCTGAATCAACAGGTACGGTCTTTGTCGAACCTTGGCTATAAAAAAAAAAAAACATGAAATGAAAAAGTTTACCACAGCATCTCCACCACCTGCTGCTCTTTGATAATCAGCTGTTAGAGATGTGCCGCCTTCACTGCATTAACGAGGCCAGCAAATGGAGCGCAGCCAAAAAACAAGGGGGAAAAAATTAGTTAATAGACCATAATTTAGATATTATTGTGGAACATGTCACTGTTTATATTATAGTATTAATATCAAAGCATGACGTATATTAAACTACAGGTAAACCAAAATGACATCGGACCGTTTTAAATGATGTATCATGGCCAACACATATGAGCGTTCCCCAAAACAACACGAGAGCTTTCTGTATCAGCCCAGCAACGGGCTTACAGGATGTTACGTAGGTATGGTTAACGAGTACGTTTAACACGTGGAAAACATTGGTTAGGCTAAACAAAACTACTTAGTTTTAAGAAATTATTGTTGTTTGGGTTAAAGTAAAGTGAAAAGGTCCAGTGATGGAAGTCAGTGACTATGTAACTTAGCCTAAAACTCAAAATACCTTTGTTTTGCCTGTGGTTTAAGCACAGCAAGACACAGCAAGCTGTTCTGACACAGACAGACTATGAACTGTTCTGCAGCATTATTTGCTTCATTTGTTATTTAACTAGTCGTGTGTTATCAACTGGACAAGTAGTCGTGTGTTATCACTTACATACTGAGAATCCTAACTGCATCGAGGACAAAAACAGTCCCCTACAGTACATTTTATCATCGCTGGAAACACCTTAGTTTACAAGTCAGTAATTTTTCATCTGTCATTTGAGAGTTATTATGGAACAAAGAGAGAACATGCGGTTTGTTGATTTTAAAGCAGTTTGTCGATTCCCAGAGGAAGGTCTTGAAAGTATTGCTTCATTTAACCCAATTACATTACAATAAATATTGCAAAAATGTCATGCTCATCTATAGACATTTCATACCATCACGTGTTTGGGTGACCTACTGTCTCCTCAGTAAAAGACTCCAGTTGACATCCATTAATTGTTATTAATTGGTACAATAGTTAAATACATCACCATTTTCAATAGTGCCAAATTACACATCTACTATTTACGAATTTACAGTTACATATCAATCGATTTCTAGAAAATTAAAGTAAACTATCAAACCTATCAAATTAGGGAAACAGGGAGAAGAGTTTCTGACAGCTCAAGATAAAATCAACTGGTAAAAGAGTGTTATTTAACGTGCAGCCTACAATCAGACATACAGGAAGCTGCGTCTGAGGCAATTTACTCTTGCTGCTTCTTTTGAAGAAGGCTGCTGGTTGTCAGCGATTATCTCAGTGTTTACAAGTGTTTAATCTGAGGACCTGACCGCTGAGGCAGTGAGGGGACTCTGACAACGATGTTTCTGTTAAGTGATTTTCCACATGTCAGGCAGTTACAGAATTTGAAACGTCGTCGTTGTCAGGGCCACCAAACATCACATGTCACTAAAAACAAACAGAAGAGCCTCCGACACAGGAAGACTTCTCACTTAATGGCTTTATTTTAAGTAACAGATGAAGAAATAGTGGAGAGCAAATGGGAAGAGGAGAAGTGAGATCCTCGTGAGAAAGAGGCTTACAGCTACATTTTGATGTAAAATTGCACAATTTATTCCAGCTGTGACGAGTCAAGAGAGTTCAAGCAAACCAGAGATCTTAAGCAGGAAATCCAAGACAAAGACCCTCAAACAAGAGCTTTAAAAAGCAGGTGAAAACAAGGTTTTGGATGATGATGGGGCAGCCAAGATTTCACCGCCACAAAGGGTGTTGGCTTAAGATTTCAGAACAGATCAGGGTCACTGGCTTTCTTAGAAACAAAGCAGTCTCAGGCTGTCGAGGAGAGGAGAAGTGCCTCCTGCTGTAAAGCCCACACCTGCAGAGGTAATGGATCAAAGTCTTTTAATGACTGGGGCACAGGACCAGGTGTGCCAGAAACAGGCAGTAAACCCATTATAACAAGAGAGGCTCATAAACAGTAAACACACTGGGTGGTTGTGAGTGTGTGTGTCTGTGTTTTCATGGTGTCCACAGGGGTAAGAACAAAACCGGAGCTATACTCCAGCAAGCTAGGAATAAACAAGTTTTAATAACTAACATGTGTGCAGTGCTTCTCGAAATTAAACTAAATTTAGAGAAGCACTCTAAATTAAACTATCAGAAGTAAAAGGTTAACTTGCTGTGTCACGGACACCCTCAGCAAAAAAGGTCCACATTGAGGAATGTTGTCAGTTTGACGCTCTTTTTTTTTTTGACAACAGGTTCAGAACAAGTGAGCTGATTCCCCACAAAAATAAATAAAAAACAGAAGGAGCCTTGTCGTCTCATGACTTCCCATTGCTATAGCAACAGCACAGCCGAACCAACCGAGTCGACCCTCACTGATTTAAGAAACAGATTTCCCCACTTGTCTGTGTGAACACAAATGTTAAAAACTGCAGACAAGAGGTCACAAAAATGGTCTTAGTCCTCTGATTCGCTCCTGATGGTTATCAAAATGCAGAAATTCTCTTTTCCTCTAGGGTTTTATAGTATCTTATCTATTCTGTATGATGCTGCTGCAGCTCTTCTTTGAAGCTATATGACGTTTACACTGAGTGAAATATTAAAAAGCTGAGACCCTGGTGTTTTTCCATGTCTGCACATCTTGTCTTAGCATTGTTTCCCACCAAAATTTAGCCATTTAGGAAATTCTGAGGTTCCGTTTAGGATTAAATGCTGTGGAAGGTTTGTTGGTATTTCTAAAATGTTGTTCTCTAAAAGGAAACCAAATTTTCTTTCTTTCTTCCAGCCATAGTTAATTATCAGTCATTCTCTGTGGGGTTTAGCTGAAGATCAGTTCTTGGAGGCCATGTGTGGTGTGAACTGTGTGAAGGCCATGACATTCCTCTAGTGTTTCCCATTAATTAACGAGAGTATGGCGCCCGCCACAGTCTGATTTGTTCTGCCATAGTTTCAAAATGAACCGAAAATTAACATTAAAGACTTCTATCGTTGCGTTTTTTTCGCCGCTGCTCCCCGCTGCTGTAAACTCGCATGCTCACACACTTTGGCATCCGACTCGAGACAACCGCTTTTCTTTTGAGGTAACTACGGTAACTTTAACTAAGGGTTTGAACAGCATTGAGTGTATACACTGTCTGTCGTTGGAGAACGTGATCATGCTAGCCGCTAAATTTGGAGTGCACGGGTATTACGGCCTTTGTGGTAAATGCAGTTAAAAGGAACACAGCGAGCTTACAGACAGGGTTAACGACTTTAGTCATTTTCTCCCTTTACAAAGTGTTGCAATGTGAGAGTCTTACCTGAAGAAAGGCTTTAAAGTCTTAATTGTACGCAATACAAGCACAACATACAATTTTAATTATTAATAATTTATCAAATTGTGTCAAACTTGGTGAATGCAGCGCGAGGATACATATGTGACAAAGTCTGGTTTTCTAAAGGCAACATATACTGTGTGGAAATAAGATTAATTGTATTAAATTTACAGGAAGTATAAAACATGTTACATGTGTCCATTAAATTAAAATAAAACGTTTGGGAAATTACTTCTTTGATTCTTTGATTTAGGTTTGCTGGAAAAACATAAATAAATTTGTTGACTTTGTTACCGTTTCATCACCATTTCTATCTATGCAGTGTGTTTATGATCAGATTGTTTACTAGGCCACAAAGATGTGCACAGTTCTTCATAGTTCTGGCCATTCTTTATTTTGATTTTAAAGTGCACCAAATTAATGCACTTAACCTTAAAGTGCACAAATTTTTCTTCCGGGAGGGTCCCAGACAGGGTCTAACAAAATTCTGTGGGAAACACTGTTCCTGTTGGATTGTATTCCGAATTTAAGAAGGTCTCCATGCACAAACAAAAAATCACCAATATTCATTCATTTGTCCTGCAAGTTAACAATAAGTGTGTATAGAGAGCTCTAATGTGCTAAAAGTAAGGTCAGTACATTAACAGCAGGATCTATTTTCATTTGACCCATTTGTCAGTTTGAAACATGCTGAAGCTGCTACTGCTACCGCCGCTGCTGGGAAAACGTCTGAAGGCCACATGTGCAGCACAGCGAGCTACACGAGTGGCCTATTAAAATCCACGGCCTCCGAGCGTACACCGCCTCCAGAGAAAGTTGTCCTTGTTTATGCTGAAGGAACAGTCTCGCTGTCTGCTGAAAACAAGGCCTCACTTTTGTCAGCTCAAAACAGCAGCTGTGAGTTTAACCTGCAGGACAAAAAGGAACGTTTGATCACAGAAAAGATCAATGAGTCCTCCAAAAGGACAAGGACCAAACACGTTGTTTCTCATTGCCTTTCAAAATGGATTTTCTGATCTGTCACCACAAAGTTTCGTTTAGGCACAAAAGCTACTTGGTGAAGGTTGCTTGGCTCAGACTATTTGAGTTTTCTGAGATGGTAATTGTGTCAGTCTATGTTTGCGCTGATTGAGTGACTTTTGCTTTTGGGTTCACTACTGAGTATATTTTTAGTTTGAATATTTGTTGTTTCTTGTGTTTTAAGGTCAGGTAATTCCTTCCAGCAGCCAACAAAGTTATTCTCCATTTGTTTAGGTTTGTGTCTGGCACCAAAGCAAATTCATTGTGTGTGTAAAAACTACTGGGCAATAAAGCTGTTTCTGATTATGTGGATCTTGTAGCTGTCACTATAATTCCTTATTCAAGTCAGAATAAGTTGCATACTGCATTACCGCCTCTCTTCTTTCTTCTCTTTCCTCCTCCGGTCTTTGTTTGTGTCTCCCTCAGCTCCCCAATTATCTACTTAAAGCAGGAACAGAGCAGTCTCTGCAGGAGCAAAACAAACTGCTGATTACAGAGCAGCATGTCTTTGCGCTGCCTCAGTCACTGCAGAAATTAAAAGATAATAAGCTGACACTGTAAACGCCCTCAGCCTGAACAGCCAGCTCTGTTTCTGAGTCTTTATGGTCTCGTGTGCGTTCCAGTGTTTGTGGAAACGGTTTGTACTTTTGTCTGAGCTTCTTCAGCCCATGCTGGAACAAGTGAGATATGCGATATGGAGATAATCTTTTATCACAGTACAGGTCGGGGGTATTAGAGCTAAGACACTGCTTACATTGCGTTAAACCCTCGACAGGTCAACAGTTCATCACAGGGCTGACACAAACAACCCCACACACTCATAGTCACACCTAAGGGCAATTTAGAGTCAACCATTACCTCCCTTCCTGCGTGTCTCTGGACGGTCGAGGAAACCTGAGCACCTGGAAAGAAGCCACACAGACACGGGGAGAACATGCAAACTACACACAGAAAGGCATGCTGTGAGGATACAGTGCTATCCACTGGGTCACCACACCCGACCTCATGTAACTCAATTTTTGCCATAAAAATGAAGTATGAAACATTATGAACAAATGGTCTTATACCATATTGGATACAATACAGACAACAGAAATAATGATAATGTTAGGTTAAGATAAGATTATTCGTCGAGGGGATATATAGACATCCATATAGTAACTGAAATTGGATATACAGAGTAAAACAATACAAATGTCCTTTTGTGATGTAGCAGCAGTAAAATACATAATGGAAATATTTAAGTAACAAACTAAAGCTTCTATAGTGGTCTTGAACAGATTGCATGCATTCAGTTTCTCCACATCTATAGTTTCAACCACCATGTTGAGACGTGGACTGTGTAGGACGTTTATCTCAAAGCTGCTGTCCCCGGTGGATCAGCTCGTTCTTGCTCCTGAAGCTGTTATTGTGCATTCAGAGGCTTGATAAGCCGTTCATTGTTCGGATGTCCCTGGCATATATAGGTCATGCTCTCGTTGTTCTGCCTCCTCCCCACTGTATGTGCTGCATGTGTGGGTGTGTGTCACTGTTTTTTCAACAGCCAGAGACGGATCTGCTGCTGTCACACAGTTGATAACCTCTGCCATCTCCAACAGCGTGAATACAAAATAGCAATGACAAAAGGTAGCCTGAAGCTAACACAAAGTTATTTCAGGTGTAGTGACTGAGCTTAGCAGACTGTTATCTCATTGTGTAAAAGACATTAATTGCTGGTGTTTCCTCGAGCATGCTGCCTCACTGACCAGCTTTATTGTGACATATTTGTTCCACTGGTGCTTTTCCTGCTGTGACAAGTAAGACAATCTGTATCCTAATTCTAAGCTGGTTTGAGTGACACAATTCAGAAAAAACAGCATGTATGCTTAAAAATGTTGATGGACATTGTTGTCCCACAATGCAAATGGGAGCTTCTCAGAGCTGGTTAAAATTTAAAGTCATTGCAGATGGTGGTGAAACAGCCATCGGATAAATATCCACACAAGAACATTTACTAAGCAATATCGGTGACTATCTACAAAGCAGAGCCCAAAAGCCGCTAGATTTTTTTGTAAAAGGGATCTAAAAAGCCACAAAATCCAGCGGGAAAGTTGCAACATTAGTTACGTTAGTCATTTTTTCATCAACTCATTAAGGAACCAATTTTAATGATGCAATTAGTTTTCCTACAATAGCTGCACCTGCCACCTGCAATACCATATCATAGCCTGAAGTAACACGAGCGTGATTAAACTTTTTATGCTGTTCAGGCACTCGCATTATTTGGTTATGGTTGGGGAAATTATTTTGCAAGCAGCAACTTGAAGCACGAGACAGAATTCGGTTACCTTTTAAAACATTTAAACAAAACCACAATCTTTCACCTTCACCATTCACCAAGATGTTTTTGTTGCTGAAATCTGATCACATGTGCTCTCGGTACAATAACTTGACACTAACTCTACTGGAAAAAGAGCTGCCAGTGAACATAGTTGAGTCAGAAATTACGGTTCCTGTCAAAACATACTGCAACAGAAAATCTGTATTTGAAGTAAGGCTTCAGACTTGCAGGCCAAAGGGACCTAAATCAGAGGTTTTTTTACACATATTGTTTAACAGCCACATGGAATCTGATCTTTCCACTTTCACATGTGGCCCAAATCAGATGCATGTTAGCGGAAGCCGCCATGAACGCAAACATGATCCACAAAAAGCTACAATTAAACATGTGGCTCTCTTTCTCCTCATTAATCATGTGCTCACAAATTCTATTTATTCCACCTGAAAATCTACTTAAACCGTAGACGCTAACCTCTGTAGCCTCCTAGTTGTTCTTTTTCCTACCAGGCGATTGATTATACACATGCTTTTGGTGTAAGCGACCCGTGCTCAGTTCCCACTGTGACACCAATGTCCCTGAGCAAGACACTTAACCCCTAGGTGCTCCAGAGGTGTGCGACCTCTGACATGTATAGCAATTGTAGGTCGCTTTGGATAAAAGTGTTAGCTAAATGAATAAATGTAATAAATGTACCAGAGTTTCTACAACTCTTTTGACAGACACCAGCTCTGTGTTGAGTCCTGCCTCAGATTGTGTAGCCCTAACCATAACTAATGGAGGCAATAAGTACTAACCAATCAGAGGCAGATTTGTTGAAACGCTGGCAAACTCTGGCCTTCATGTTTACTTATGTACGACAGCATGCTGTGTGTGACGTATTGTTCTTGTGCGTGTGCGGATCAAGCGGGAAGCTTCCGGTCTACAATATGAAGCGAAAGCAGAAGTCCCTAAAAGCTGCATTCTATTGAAAATCCAGCAGGGGCGAATCTTCTGGTTGCAAAAAGAAGTCTGGCTCCATTAGAAATAATGGGAAAATGACCCTACTTCTCAGCTGAATAATTACCCCAGTAAACACTTTCCTGATGAGTTTATGGTCTCAGTTTCAAGTCTTCTTCAATACTGTGGCTGTGTAAATTTAACCAGCGCTATTGAAAAACCTTATTCGGAGTTGGCTGTTCACTGTCTCTGGTGAGTACATTTAATTTTAAGACTATTATCAGCGCAGTTAAAATGACAGTTAACGTGAGTTACAGTTGCACCTAGCTAAGCTAGCTAGCTAGTTCCGCACACGGCCATTAGCTCCGCCGTATCATCACTTCCGGGCACTTCCAGGTTGCAAAAACTCGACATGGTGGCGTCTTATCAGCCAAACTCGAGGCTTCAAAACGGCGGTCCACAAACCAACAGGTGACGTCACGATGACTACATCCATTTCTTATAGACAGTCTATGGTGCGGATCAGTTTCAGGCACTGGTCGGTTTACACTAGAGTCTGACTTGGGCAACATTTAAAATATTATCTGAAACATGAAAATCAGATCAGGCAAGAAATCAGAATTGAGCATTAAGGTCTGCAGTATGAACAAAGTCTTTGTGTCAGTATTACACTTGGGACAGATGCATTTCCACATTTTCAGCATCTGGATCAATCACATCCATCTCTAACGCTTCATGGTTGCCTTTACACTTGGCTTTTGATCACACTTATTGACCGTCTAAGACGTATACAGTGGCTCAGTGTTACAGGGTTAATAGTGTCTGGTACTTTGACAAGTCAGATATAGATGTGAGCTCCTTCTGTACTGACTTTTACTCTGCTACTAGGTTTCTCAATCCAAGTGAGCTGAAATCAATGGTTGTGGTATGAAATACAATTAATCTATTCTGTGCCATTGTAGACATGTGAGTTACGAGGTTTTCTCCCACATTGTGCTCTGTGTGTGTTGTTCATTCCCTCTGCGATGTGCTCAGCAGTCTGAAGAATGTGTCGTCCTGCTGCTGCAGTTTAGTCTGAGAGCAGAAACATGCCTCTATATGGAGACGAGGCCTTCAGGGACACGCAGGCTCCTCCAGCCACAGACACTAAAAGTCCAGACCATTCATCTTGGCACTAGGACTCGTCTTCCTCCCCAGTACCACACACATACACACACACACAGAGGAAATGACAAGTAATTCTTTTCGCTTCCTGCTTTGGAAAAAGTGTGGATGAATTATGCATTTTATCGGATGACAAAAGAGGCCTGTCAGACTCTGCATAATCAAACAGCAGCTCGGTGCGGCTGCCAGCGGACATCCATCATCTTCTGGAAGAAAAAAAAAAACCACATGCATGGTCACGTTTTATATTCACACTGCAGCGGAAAGTGTCCAAACACTTGTTCTTTGGGGGCGTGTATTTTTTTTAAAAGAACATTACTGTATTCATATTTGCATATGTATAATTTGTGTACAATGAAGGCCCTTTAAAAAATCTGAAAATGTTCTACTGACCTGTGGACCTGGTTTACTATTCTGGTTTACTGTTACTGATCTGATTCATCTCACAACTCACTGTTGACCAAGACCTAAAGCCATCAGGTACACAGACAGGAATGCAGCAACACCCAGACAACACATGCCACAGGTAAGAGTCAAACAGAACACAGCCCAAAGCTGAGGTCTAAATACACTCAGAAAAACTAATGAGTAACATGGTGCAGCTGGGCAGCCAGGTGAAATCACAATCAGGGGATCAACTGAAGCAGAAACTGAGGAAGAACAGGGACTCAACTCAATACCTGAAGCTGGAGAACTGTGAAGATCCGGCATATTAGACGAATACTGTTAAATATTGACAGTTTAGTTTGAGTGCGTGATTTTTAAATCAAAGGTGACATAACAGCTGACCACCTGGATTTTTTGTTAACATAACCAGATAACAACTTTAACTCCCCACTGTGACCCATCTACCAATGTTTTCATGAGCACTTAACCCCTAGGTGCTCCAGAGGCATGCGACCTCTGACATATATAGCATTTGTAAGTCGCTTTGGATAAAAGTGTCAGCTAAATGAATAAATGTAAATAACATTTTGAAAATAACCAGAAAGTAGCATGACGAACACATCTGGAAGACGTTCACAGATGACTTATATCATTTATTTTCCTTACAATATCTGCTCATAGCAACTAAACCACATTGTATGCTGATTATTTTTAGGCTGAAAGCACAAGGCACATAGGGAAAGATGGCGGAAACGAAACAGTGTTTACACTTTTAATATTAAGTGTTTTAGTAACCTAAACCTGAGGACATCCTGCTCTCAGTGAACTTGGAAACACATTTTATACCTAACACCTGCCCCAAAGCTCTCGGGCTAATTAGCCTGGTCACTTACAGATTAACTCAACAATAGCTCACTCAGGTAACTCTCCAGCTCCCTAAAAGGTCAGCTCTGTCAAGACAGTTTGCTATTGGACAACAGAGCAAATGTGCGTGTTAAAGCTCAGCAAAGTAGAACAATGTTGAAAATTCTGTGCAGATTTCTTCCAGTCCCATGCAAATCATAACGATTTCATTGAAATTTGTTTTAAATGCTGGTCTGACCAAACCTCCAGCTCTGAAAAGTGAAGCTAATGCTGCTAAGCGCTCCACTGTTTGCAAGAAGTGTGATTGTAAGTCTATGAGAAAATGATCCTACTGCTCAGCTGATTTATTCCCTCAGTAAACACTTTCCTAATGAGTTTATGGTCTCAGTCGCTGGTTTCAAGTCTTCTTCAACAAAACATGATGTTCATTTAGTAAATCATGGTCCCATTTAGAGGAAAATAGACCAGAAAGCAGGGAAGGCTTTAGGGCAGGGCTACCTTGTGATTGACAAGTTGCTAACACGTCTGTCAGGATAGGAGCAACTCGAATCTACTGCTCTGTGTACACTTAATCAGCCGAGAACTTGTTTTTGGATGCTGTCTGTGTTTTTGTCTCATCAGCTTTCACCCGTTGAGCAGCGTGTTTTTCCTAAAAATGTCTTGTAGTAAAAAACCAGTTGGCTGTTCATTTTTCCAGTTAGTGCATTTTATTTTAAGCCTGTTTTTCATTAGCCAAAATTAGCATCCCAGTTAATATCACAGTTAATGTGAATTACAGATCCACCTAGCTAACTAAGCTAGCTAGCTACCACCCTCTTGTCCAAACATGGTCAGGTCTGGTTCGCATCTTTGCACTGACTTTATATGTGACCGTTTGTATGTTCGCATTTGGTCACAGTAAGAACAGTTGGATGAACCCTTTTTGTCTTGTACACACTGCAAGAACTGGGAATGATTGTACTTCTTAGAACGCCATTTTGAGGGACTTTAATAGAGAAACTCTTCCTCCGAACCAAGATGCCGATGACCAAAAGGCTAAATTCGAGGCTTCAAAACAGTAATCCACAAACGATGATGTTCTTACTCGTTCACTGTGTTTGCGAGTTACTAAAGTCAGTTCCTGAGTCTTTGGAAAGTCCATCCGCAGGACAGGGGGCTTCTTGGTGTCAAGAGACTGAAACCGGAACCAGGTTTCTGTGGTTAAATGACAGGAAACATTCATGAGTTGCCCAAAACGGTCTTTGGCTCTTTGTAAAAAGTCCCTTTCATTGAAATTAGCCATAATATAATTGACCTGGTGACAGCAGCAGAGGAGGAGGAGAAGGCTCAGTGGATTATGACGTAAAACTGTTTCCAGTAGATCCTGTCTGTATAATGATGGTGATGCAATAAAGCTGAAGCTAAATCTGGGGTAAAAAACAAAATTAGCATTTATTCTGGTGAATAGCAGCAAAAAATATATATCATAAGAGATGTTTGTTAATGCAGAGATGTCTGGCTCCCACTGCTCCTCCAGAGACTGAAGCGTACAAGATGAATGGGAGATTAGTTTTGAATCGGATTATGAATAAGTTACGGCTTTGAGGTGGTGGCTTTGATGTTGGAGTGTGCAGAGGAGAGTCGGGGTTATCTGGAAGTCAAGAGTGGGCAGATGAAGGTTTGGTAGAGTCGAGCAGCAGGGAGGGATCTCCCAGCCTCCCTGCCCAGCCAGCCCAGCAGACAGACAGAAAAGGCTTCCTTCTTCCAGGGAGGGAAGTCTTTCAGATGGAAATGCAGCCGACTTTTTGTTGTCCCAGTTTTTGTTCGCTCTCTCAGCCTCCTCCCACTCACTGTCTCTGTGTGTCGTTCTCCTCTGTTCTTATTTCTGTTATCCTTAGGCTTTCCAGAGACTCTGACAGTAGGCATTTCCACACCGGAGGAACCTTTTTATTGTTCTAACTGTGCATTCAGACCAAACATGCAATGCGATGATGCGGATAAAACCACAGCGGTATGAAACCAAAGTAAACAGTTTGCTGGGATTTAATTGAGATTAACGGATCAAAACGATGCAGATTTGTTAAACATATGACAACAACTTCTAAAATGTTTGTTTTCTGAATGGAGTTTGGATAGAGCAGGGCTATGCTATGCTAACCTGTTCACAGGAACGATAGCTGGAATCTAGTAACAGACACACATTTTCTGAACTCACCAGGTAGTTCAACTTGAACGCGATTACATACAAAGCTTAGCGTTTGGTCTGAAAGCACGGTAAGAACAGTTGGAGGAAGCCTTTTTTGTCACATGTGCGCACTGCAAAAACTGGGAATGATTGTAGCTCTCAGAATGCCATTTCAAGGGACTTTAATAGAGGAACACTAGAGCACAAAGAGGAACTTTGATTGATGTGTAAGTGCACGATGACTGGTTGAAAACGTGACCCAATGCACCACATAAAAACCTGTTTAGTTAGCAGTGTAAAAAAACAGCTCGTAACACATGAAATGGAACAAAACACAGGTGAGATCAGTGTCCTCAATCTTGTAACGGTATGTTGTGTGGAAGTGACGTTGATATAACTCCCTACTGATCTGACTTACTAAAAGAACTAGTTATTTCAAGGATTTGACTTTGGGTGGACATGACTATCTACTGTGATGTCAAAAAAGGGATCTGCTAGATCTTTACAGCCGAACGCAGGGCGGGTTGGTGAGGAATCTATTAATCAGGAATTTAATTTGGGCTGCTCTGGACTGGCCACCCCGTTAACGCCACGTTCAGACGGCAATGGTCACTGTGTCCGATTATTATAGTCATAAATTCTTGCTGTGACCCGAGAGACCTGACAAACCAATCATAACTTGCTTCCTGTATTATGTTAGGAGGAGTTGCTAGACATTTGAAGCGGTGTGTGTGATGTGTTCCGTGAAGCCTAAAACAAATAAAGACAAATCGACTGTGACCTTTCCTCTGGTTTACACTTCCACCTTGTAACACAAAAAACATCATTCCTCTTTATCTTCACCAAGTTTACAATTCAAGAGCGCCCCAAGCTCCTATTGGTCGACGTCACAAACACGTTGAGGAATTTCTCGTGCAAAATTCCAACCTGCTCGTCTTTCTGTCAAAACAATTAAAAATCAATGTCTGTTCTGACAGAGAGGCCTGAGAGTGAGGTGAGACGTCTCTGACTGTGACTGTAGTTAATCATACTGGTTTTGTGACTGTTGCTGCTGAGCTGCTCCTCTGTGTTTCATTCCTCCGGAAACAAGAAAACACCTGGATGTCAGACCTCGTCCACGACACCACAATCCTTTAAATCTGCTATAAGAACAGAAAAACCAGCTTTTAATCTGCAGCCGGATCTGTTTTAGACAGTGATGCAGACTGTTAGACATTAACTTGGGCAAGGATGAATCAGACAAATTTAAGGTGAAGTCATGACCACTAAGTGACTTAAGTTCATTTTCATGTTGGTGTCAAACAGCCTTAAAGGTGAGGTGCAATCAAATTTTGCTAGATCGTTCAGACAGCTGGTGGCAAACTTCAGGAATTTGGCACAAGAGGAAACATGCTACTGATTAACCTCGGTGTTTCCCATTAATTAACGAGAGCATGGCGGCCCAGACAGAGTCTGATTTGTTGAACCGAAATTTACATTAAAGACTTCTAACGTTGTGTTTTGTGCTGCTGCTCCCCGCTGCTGCAAACTGACACACGAGACACTCAAGACAACCACTTTTCTTTCGAGGTGTAACTATGGTAATGTTCACTAAGGGTTTAATTAAACAGCGTGTTTCCACTGTCACTCGTTTTTGAATATGAAATCAAGCTAGCCGCTAAATTTGGAGTGCACCGGTATCAGAGCCTTTATGGTAAATGCGGTTAAAAGGAGCAGAGCCAGCTTACAGACAGGGTTAACGACTTTATTCTGTCATTTTCTCACTTTAAGTGTTGCAGTGTGAGAGTCTTACCTCAAGAGAGGCCATCAAGTCTGACCAAGTCTGGTTTTCAAAATGCAACATGTACTTTGTGGAAATAAGATTAATTGTAATATATTTACAGGAAGAATTAAACATGTTACTTGTGCCCATTAAAAGTAAAATAAAATGTTTGGGAAATTAATTACAAATTATCCTTTAAGGTTGCTGTAAAAAACATTAACTTTGTCGACTTTGTTGCCGTTTCATCAACATTGATGTATCTATACAGTGTGTTTATGATCAAATTGTTTACTGGGGCACAAAATTGTTAAGAGTGCAAAGTTCTTCATAGATCTAACCTCTTTATTTTGCACTTAACTTTAAAATGTACATAATTTTATGTCCACCCACCATAGTCTCACAAAATCCTGTGGGAAACACTGAACCTGAAACCTGATCCTCTTTAACATGAAGTGGTTTTAGAAATACAGATTCTATAGATAGCCGACAGTAACCACGTCACTTAATCGATTATCAAATTTGTTTTATTATTATTATCTGGAGATCAACCAACTTGGTGGTTTAACTCATTGTTTCAGCTCTAGTCTAGACCACAAGGGTGACAAGAACATAGACACAAAGTTCACACTGTGGTGGTTTCACATCTCTACAAAGCAAAAATTTCAAAGCAAAACGAAAGGAAAGGAAACCTCTGTGTGATTCTGAGAACAGTCAGCAGTAATGGAAGTGCAACGGGGAAGTCAGCGGTTTGTTTTGTTGAGACGTAGTTTTCAGTAGGTCTTTCCATTTGTTTTCGAACTCTGAAGCCGAAAGCATTACTGCTGAATGTGTGTCTCACCAGGTGGTGAAGTCTTTGCTCTGCGGGGGTGATGGTTCACACTGATTCACTCACATGACAGGAATGTAAAACCCTCGGCTACAAAATTCATTTAGTGTCAGTTTGTGTGGAAGAAGTACTCAAATCTCTAAGGTAACGTTAGGATAATAAATACTTCTAATGGAGTATTTTTACATTGTGGTATTACTTTGAGGAAAGGTTAGTTTTAACTAATTTATATATAGTCAGTTAGTTTTAATAACTTTAGGCTAGCTTAGTCATCCTAAGGTCCGGGCCCCAGCAAAGGGCCACCAGATAAATCTAAGGGGTCATGAGATAATTAATGGATAATTAAAGGAAAGAAGAATTAACAAAGCCCTGATACACAAATCTGTTTTCTCATTTGACCTCAAACAGTTATTTCAATGAATCGATGTGAGACGTTCAGAGCTGAAATGTGTCTTTGGCTGAACTGATAACAACTCAAGACATCTGAAACATGAGCTTTTCCAAAAATGCTGAGAACTCATTAACTCCTCGCGAGGATTTTGTAAATCTATATTTTTATGTAAAATCTTACAAAAAACTACAGCAGTAGTTACTTTTACTTAAATGTAGTGAAGTAGAAGTATAAAGTATATAAAAACCGATATACTTCAGTTAAAGTAAAAATTCCCTAAAAATGTTCTTTAGTATTTTAGTAAATGTACTCAGTTCGCCTGGTTCACTTCCACACTGATGCAGTGCTAAAACACACAACACACATTCACTCATGATAACAGATAATAAACACATTACAGGCACAACAGTCAGATGAAGCTCCAGGCGTGCACTACAATGATTCATGTGAGGGAATAAAGTATAACTGAAACAATCAAAGAATAAATTTCATAACCGATTAATCATTTATGTTATTTTGTTTTAAAAGAAATAAAAGACAAAATGATTTGTTTCCAGCTTCAGGTTTCCTTTGACTTCTATGATATAAAGCTGTATATCTCTTGCTTCGCTGTTGAGACAAAAGCAGGCGGCTGAATGTCAATTTGTGATGTGCATTTCCACTATTTTCTGATATTTTATGGATCAAACCAATGAATCACTTAATGCAGAAAATAACTGTCAGATTAATCAATATTAAAAGTGCTAATTTGTACCATTCACATCAGAGCAGAAGTCTTATTCAGCAACTTTCTGACTGAACTCACCACATGTTAGACTGTATTTTAACATACTGGTGAGTTCTGGTCCAGATAGGGCTCTGGATCTGCCTGCGGCACACTAAACACAGCACCGCAATGCAGAGCCATAAATTTCACCAACGAGCTCCGGCTCAAAATGTTCACTTCACGTACAGAAGATTAAAACAGAAATCTGTGAGGCCTTTTTAACATCCTGAGCTTCAGACATCAGAAGGATTTACTCTGATTTAACCTTCTGCCAGCTCTCTGTGACCCTTGACCTCTCTCGCTGTTTGCTCCGCAACTGCGAGTATCTGGATAAAGACATCAGTCAGGTCCTTATCATGCCAAGCTGTTTGTACTATCCCACTTCCTGCTGCCAGGGTCACCTCCTCATCCTCAACACTTCTTTAACCACATGTAAATGAAGAACAGTCACCCAAATCGTGGATTTTAAATCTTTTAATATTCAAAAAATACTTCACTTTTCTGCTTCTTAGTACATAAACCACCAGGATCTGCTCCTCTGTTAATACAGTGTAGTTCTCTACTGTCTGTTAGGAAATGAAAAGTGCAAAGTAGTGGACACTCTGTCCTCCACACTGAGAGGAAAGGCTACTTCAATGCTCCAGAAAAACAGTCGGCATGACATCCGTAATCGAAGAGGCGATGTCAGTTCTCCAAAAGAAAAAAGAGCAGGGGGGCACAAGTGACCCCGAGCCTCGTGCAAAATCAAACTTGTGTTTCCACAGTAGACATCCTGTGGGTGGAAATAAAAAATATGAGCCCATAAAAGTCCTCGGTGAGCTACAGCAGGAGTTTGTTCTTCAGAGTCAAACTGTGTTCAAAGTCCAGATGAAGCAGCAGATAAACAGGCCAGCTGTTTCTCTCCCTCCAGGCTGATCTGAAGAGTCATTTCAAGTTTCTTTTTTGGTTATTTTGTACGTTATATCCTGCAAAAGCAGAGCTTCACAGCATCAACAGCTTTAATCCAAACAGAGGATACATTTTTTTTGTTTGTTTTTTTAAAATCACTGCAAAGTAAACCTGTTTGGGGCAACACTGGCAGAACCCGGACTCCTTACAGTAAATGAGACTCAAACACTGTCCAAAGAATCAGCAGCTGTTACCGCTTCTTCTTCTGTTTCAGGGATTTCCTCCTCTTCAGTATCATTTCATACAGTTTGTCCATTCCCTCGTGGAGCCCCTCACCTATTATAGCACATGCAGGTTGGATGTGGTAGGTGGTGGAGGGGGTGAGCTCGTGCAGAGCCAGCTGCTTCTCAATGTCTGCCACTGGAAGAGATTTGGGCAGGTCCTGCTTGTTGGCGATGACCAGCAGCGGCGTGCCCTGGTTCTCGGCAAACTTGGTGACTTTGTGCAGTTCAGTCTTGGCCTCCTCCAGCCGGTCAACGTCCACAGAGTCCACAACATAAATGATCCCATCTGTGCACCGGCTGTAGGACTTCCACAGGGGCCTCAGTTTCTCCTGGCCCCCCACGTCCCAGAAATGACAGCTGATGCCCTTCGCGGTGCCGTTACTGAGCTTGATCTTCTCAGTGTTGAACCCGATCGTGGGAACCGTGTTGACAAATTCATTAAATTTGAGTCTGTAAAGGACTGTGGTCTTCCCAGCAGAGTCCAAACCCAGCATGACGATGTGAAGAGACTGGAAGGCAGAGATGTTGGAGAAGCTGTTGCCCATTTTGGCGTTTTTCCCCCCTGCAGCTGCTGGAGGGTTTTATCCACCACCTGAGTCTGGAAATAACACCTCCCCTGTGCTCAGACCCCGCTCGGTAATTCCTGGTTTGAGGGTGTAAAAGTCGAGGCAAATGAGGTGCGCAGGCCCCGGTGCTCTCTGGATGACTGATCGGCTCTGTTGTGGCCCTCAGCAGCAGCGGGGGACGCGGTGCGCCTCAGCAGGACGCAGAGCGCCGTTCATTAGTATTCTCCTCACGCTCTCACATCCATTTGGTGACGAGGAAGGTCCACTGTTAAAACGCTCCTACAGGACGCAGTGGACGGTGTCCGCGCTGTAAAGGACAACGATGATCACAAACCTTTCCCAGCCTTTGTACCCCTCCTCTCTGCGTGTCCTCTGATTCAGTCCCCTTCACAATCAAAGTCCCTGGAAGCTGCGCGCAAAGAGACCCGCCTCTCGGGCGTGTGACTGCGCCCTGCTCCTGCCGTCGAACCGGTGAAAATAACACCGAAATCCACCGGTCTGTGTCGGACGCTCCTCTCCTGACGGTCCCTGCAGCTGCACTGTTGTGAGGCTGACAAAACAAGACCGCAAAACAAGAGGCGGCCCCGCTACGCTCCACCCCGCCGGGACATGTGCCAATGAGGCAGCGAGCGTCCCCACGAGCTGCTGTGGAGATCCTGCAGACACAGACACACCGCGCCTCTGCAGTAGCATGACCTGTACAGCAAATTAAACAACTTTAATATTATATTGTTTTGTGACAGAAAGAAAAAAAATAAATTAAGAGTTGTTTCAGATCAATCTCTGAGAAATCAAGGTTTATTTTCATGGTGATTAATAGAATCATTCACGGGCAACGACGCCACCTTCTGGCACCAATGTGCAAGAACATGTGCGGGCTCTGTAGGGAATCACAAAACAAACAACAAAACGGAAGTTGACATTTAAAATTGGAAAGCTAAATATGGTCAGATGCTTTTTGGAAACAAACTTTAAATAAAACAGTTTTAATTCAACCAATGAAGAACTGAGGCTTTTTATGGTTACTGAAAAGTAAACCCACAGACAGATAGATAGATAACTTTATTAATCCCAAAGGGAAAGTGTAACCACTTCACATTAAACACGTGTGATAGATAAGAAACAAATACAATTTAAGAACCAAAGTAAATGTAATAACTAAAATAGACTAATTCAAATAGAATATGGTAACTTAAATTCAAGAGTAAAGATAGGCCAACCAGTAACTTAAGATGGTAGATGTCCCTTTATTGATCCGCCATAGGGGAAATTTAAATTGGCACAGCAGTAGTGTAAAGAGTAAAACAAATGAACAAAATATAATACAATTAGAATATACAGTGACAGAATGAGTAATCATATCTATATATGTAATACTGCACTGTAGTGCAGTGTAGTCAATACAAATAGGTACAGTAGAGGCAATGCCCTGTAGTGATGTCATGAGTTATATAAGTAAAAACACAGAAAACAGAAACATACAACAGATGGCCAAAAGCATGTTGATACTAATATGTCGAGCGTCAGCTGGTGTATATCAGCGTTCACTCTTCTGAACAAATTCCTGCAGCCCGGATCAAAAATTTTGTGGAAAGACTTCCAATAGAGCACTTTTCTTCCTGAGACAGGTACATACAGCTGCTCAAACTACAAACATATATATATATAAATTAAAGAATCCCCCTCTCACCCTTTGCAGGATGGTATGTGTCATCCTCAAGCTCAGGTCCTCTACCAGAGGCCTGGGAGTTTGAGGGTTCTGCGCAGTATCTTAGCTGTTCCTAGGACTGAACTCTTCTGGACAGAAACCTCTGATGTTTTACCTGGAATCTGCTGTAGCCACTCTCCCAGTTTGGGGGTCACAGCCCCCAGTGCTCCGATTACCACTGGCACCACTGTTGCTCTTACTTTCTCTTACTGTACTGAGTGCCTGTTCTTGTGCCGCCATGATTAGTGCTTCGGTGCTGTCCTTCAGTCCAGCCTTTTCCAGCCACTGGTAGGATTTCTTGATATCAGCCACTTCTTCTATTTGTGGTACACGCCGTGTAGCGGCTTGTCCTTCCATGATCCTTCATCTTCCTTGTCCTCACCTTCGGCTTTCTGCTGCCTGAGGTATTCACTAAGCCCTTCATCTTTGGTGGCCATCTTTCTGATGTACTCCTGGATCTTCGTCGTTTCATCCTGGACAGTGGTCTTGACACTGGATTTGGGGTGCTGGATTTGGGGTGAAACCCTCCATGCATTGTGAGGAGCTTTCTTGTCTTGATGTCAGTAGCTCTATCTCCTCCTTTGGCCAGTTTATTATACCAGCGGGGTATCTGATGACTCGGATCTTGTTTTTCCCATTCAGCTGACTTCTCGAGACCTGCCTTACTCTCTGTAGGTATTTGGCTGTGGCGGACTTGCTTGCTGCCTCCTCATGGCTTCCGTTAGCCTGTCGCACCTGAACATCTGCAATGTGGCCTTCTCGTAGTTCAGCCCCCTTGGTTCTGATCATTTTCCCTCTTTTTGACCTATATGATACTATGTGACCACACTTATCCACTTCAAACAACATTCCAATGTCGTTGCTGTAGATCCTGGTAGTGGCATACAGCTTGATGTCATCCATGTACAGGAGGTGACTAACGGTTGTTCCACTTCGGAACTGGTATCCGTAGCTATATATATGCGTGCATTGATATTGACTACCAGCTATATACAGAATGCTAGCCTTAAAAATCCAGCTGCATTCTAACATTAACTTAGCTCTCCTTATTAGCTCGACATAAGTCGCATAAAATGGAAATATTCAAGTAGCCTACAGTTTTGACATACTGGTAAGTACTTTTTTCAAGCGCAGTACTGGTAATTTTTAGCAAAGTGTTTTGATTTTGACAATAACTTCTTTTCTTTTGTTGCTCCCAGACTGTGGAATAAACTTCCCATTTTCATTAGATCATCTCCGACTACTGAGACTTTCAAATCTCATCTTATTTTTATTCTCTGGCGTTTTGTCTTATGTTTTATTATTGGTATATGTTTTGTCTGACTGGTCTGCTTCTTTTGTTTTTAATTGTATCAATTAATTTTTACTTTGTAGAGCACTTTTCAACATTGGTTGTCTTTAAATGTGCTTTATAAATGAACTGACTTGAATAATAAAACACTGATACTGTCTCAGTAATGTGAGAGTTTACTGCACTAACCTGCTGTACTGCTTTCATCCACTAGATGGAAACATCCAACAATAAAAACCAAACTGTTTTCTCTCACAGTCAGCTGGCAGATGTTTTTATTTCATTGCAACACTAATGTCACATGGATATGAGACAAAGAGTGATTTTTAAAATCTGCATGTATAGAGAGTGTTGTGATGGAGGCGATACATTCCAAATAAATGTGGAGGAAGATTTCAGTGTCAGTTCCAGGAAGTAGCTGGTACCTGTTACAACAAACAGTCAGTGTGCATGTGCACACACGTTTTCAGCGTCTTCAGCTTCTCCTTCATCATTATTCCACAGAGGATACCTGCAGGCGCGTCAGCCTTCCCACCTCCTCTTCTCTCTAAATAAATGCTCACACACACGTGTTTTACTGTATATGTGAGACTGCATTCATTCCCCCTGCAGCCTGATTCATTTCCAGGGATGTCGTTACCCGGTGGTGTTTTGGATGGTGAGTGTACATAAACTCTATTTACCCTCAAGTCAAAAGCAGAAATAGAACTCAGGACCTCTCTTCCCTTATATTGTTATTTTCACAAGAGCCCAAAGGAGCCATTAAACCACCGCCCACACATGTGAGGTGGAGGCACGAAGAGATGAACATTCCTCCCGTATCAGCCAGACATGTTACATTAAACAATCTTTAAAATAAAATACTGTGAAGGTTAATAAATACATTTAAGCTGAGGTACCCCCCCCACACACACACACACACACACAATGCACAATCAGCCCAACATGTACTTGGACCTTGATACTGAAGAATAGTATTATATCTTTGTTAAAATAACAAAGTGTCCAGGTTCTGCTGTGCAGTACAGTAGACACACATTTTGTTTACATTGGGAAGAAAACTCCATGATGTTGTTTCAGTCTACAAGAAAACCACTGTAACACAAAGGCTACAGGAACAGCAGCTGGGCCAAGACTTTTTTCCATTAGGCCTGTAAAATAACCAAAAGAAAGGTGAAATGCTTTACAAAATTAGTAAAATATCCCCCCAAAATTCAGTAAAATATCTCCAAATTATTAGTAAAATCTTCAAAACATGCTGTAAAAATCTTCAAAATTCTAAGTAAATTTTTTGTTTAAATCTGTAAAATCTCCAAAAGTTAAGAAAACATAAACAATAAAAAATAAAGATGCCATGTTGTTGCCGAAATCAAAAGGGTTAATCTTTTTTACGGTGGAGACCAAACGTTATGCCACTTGTGACGATGTGGAGCTGTGCATGACAAGCTGAGTCTACGATGCTTAAATGAACATGTTAGCATGCAATGCTTATATTTAGCATTTTAAAATACCCATAACAATCACTCTAAAGTATGTTGACATGTAATGTTGGTAATGTACAGTGGCGATGATGCAGTAAGACACTTAACCCCTGGTTTCCCCAGAGGCATGCATACAGCAGTTGTAAGTCACTTCAAATAAAAGATTCAGCTACATGAGTACACATTATTATAGTGTTCAGTGTAGATTCATGCCATTATTAACAATACAGCATGTAAACACGCTAAGGTTATGTTCAGCATCCCATCGCCTCCAAAATCTAATTCAAGTCACTAATGCTTGCATGCAGAGTGACCAGTGGGTCTGCACCATCTACCTAAACTCCATAGTACAAGCTTACGTTCTTTCTGGGTCACTGCTCTCCTCCAACAAACGCCGCCTGGCTCTGCCACTCCTGCACACAAAGCAATCTCCCTGTTCTCATCTGTGACACCATGAACATGCACTTCCTGTGCCCCTCTCTCTCAATCTCTTTACAACTCGCACTATTTGTTGACTCTTTTTTTCATCCTCTAGGCATCTTACTTCTCTTATTGCTTCTCTTACTAGTATCTGTTACTCGTAGTTCTCTTACTTTACTTTACTTACTTTAAAAATGATGTTCTGATGAAGTTCAGAACAGTTAATTACTTCGTGCCTAAGAGGGACAAGTAGACTTGGGAACTCACAAAAAACTTGCACGTGTCACGTTCAGCTGTTGGCTGAACGCTGGTGAGCAGAGGTGGTAACTGGTAGAGTGATAGTGAAGTTTATTGCAACACGGTGAAACTTACAGGAGATGTCAGCAGTCCAAAAAACACAACGGGTGAATAATCCAAGAAGTCCAACAGAAAGTAAATCCAAGGTAAATCCACAAAACACTGCAGAACACAGTCATGGAAAACACACAAGGCTTGAACACACAAGATCGACAATGAACTGGCACAGAGTGAAGGGGCAAACCACACACAACAGGTGTGGGAGCAACTAAAGAGACACATGAGGCAGACAAAACTACAAAATAAAACAGGAAATAAAGCTCACATGATACACAAGAAATGAATTAACAATAAAAAACGTAGCACAGATGACGTTAGTGCATAGCTGACAAAACCTACCAAAGCAAGGAACATAGACAGCAAGACCAGAACACTAGTAAAACAACACACTACAAAACACACTACAGAGAACAGCAAACACACGGGCAGGGAATGAACACAGAAAAAAAGCCAAAAACAGACCCAACCAACCCAAAACCACGACGGCATGATTTTTTACTTCAGACAGAAACAAACGTGGAGGTGAACACTTGTCGCCAAGTCAATTGGCTGCTCTCACGGAGGTTTAATTCAACCAAAGAGATGGTTTCTGTTGTCACGCTGGCCCGAAAGCCGAAGAACTTCTTAAGATCTAAAACTCCATTCTGCCTGCAGCCCACATCTGTGTGAACCAAATATTTAAAATCATGATTTATTCACATTGCCGAGCATGTTTTCCAGAAGCATCTTCATGTTCTCAGTGGGAGATTTCTAATCTCCTGATGGGGGTTCGTTTCCATCTGTGTGAGCATGTTTATCGAGAGTTATAAGAGAGTTATAGTCTGTATAAAGAGTTATGTAAATTTCATGCTTTTGTTTCTGCAAGAAGTGATTCATTGTCATCTGAAGGTTTGAAACATTCACGTACGAAGCTCAAAGTGGGTCACATCTGTACAAACAGCCGCGAGAGGGTGAATGTTTCCAAACGGATGATGTTCAGCTGGTTTATATCCACCATTACCACTTTGAAATGTATTTTTTGTAAATAAAAGTGTAACCAGGAACGGAGCGTACTTAATGTTTCATAAGGTCTGAATGAATAATAGAGGAAGATAAAATGAAAGATGGTCTTATGCTCAAGGACAAAGAGAAACCAGGGTCCATGTCCATGAAGAAACATGGTGTCAGAGCGGTCCGGTCTGTCTGAGCTGTTTGCTAATGAAGACTTCAAAGTCAGATCTGCAGGATATCACAGCGCTGATCTCACATCCACACATTCCTAATGACCCTCAAGTGTTCACATTTCTGAAGTTTGGAAGCTTTTTTTATTCTCCTATTTTGAAGAGAAAGGCTGCAGAAAATTGGGGCGCAGCAGCCGAGAACGATGAGTGATGCAAGCGAGGTGTTCGGCTGTGAAATCCTGTTAAATGACTCGTGGGCCGGTGGCTTCCAGGTCTGAGCTCACGCTTCAGTCAGGAAGTCAGATTCCATTCAAAACTCTGCCAATGAAAAATCACACACACACACGGAACAGTCAGGGGATGGGAAGCTATCCCAGCATGCACACTGGTTCAACTCACTTGTCTTGTCAGGACAAAAATACAATGGATGTGTTCAGTTTCTTGTTCCTCTCTTTATAAAGTCTAATATCATCCCTCTTACACATTTGATGAAGTGTGACAGCTCTAGATGCTCCTGTGCTCTTTGTGGACTCCAAATGTGAAGTCCAGACATTTGGATTGTTTGGAGTGAAAGGACGGGCGTCCTAAAAATGCTCCACGTGCCCCATCTCCCGCCATCTTTCACCGTCCTATGCCCGACGCACACTGTAGGATTTTCAAATCTAAACACATTTTTAAAACATGGGATCCCACAGACATAATGACAGAATAAACCTTTGTTTATTATTTTAATCAGAAGAACACACACACACCAGGCGGTTCAGTCCAGACGCAGGACCACACACTCTGCGTTTATACTAAACCCTCTCAGAGTGGCGGTTCCGAGGTCGTGGGATCTCGCGTCGTCAGCCGGTTGACCTTGTGTGTGCTGTGTTTTGCAAAGAAAAACAAAACATGAGAATCAAACTGTGGATGAACTCGAGGCTGAGAAGAGAGAAGTTAGCAGGTTATTTTTACATTTTATAGCGCGAGCAGATACAGAACTCGCTGGTGGCGCTTAACGATCAGCCTGCTCTCATTGGCTGTTGTGGGTTTCTGCTCAGAGGCTTCTTTTTGGGCCGATAATCGGTTCCCACCAGCCTCGGCTCAGGAACACCTCCGTGATTGTTGGGAGGGTGAATCGGACCCAATGATCCTTTAGTTTGCGGCCAGCATTAACCATGCAGTTTCCTAAACCTAACTAAACCAGAAAGATGTTGCCTTTCCCGGAGCATCAGACCAGAAACTAATATTTTTGACTTTGGTGCCCCCCAGTGGTCATATTAAAGATGGTGTAATTATAAAAAAAAAAATTTGCATAGTGGCTTTAATATGAAATATAGCCATAAAGATTTGTCATTTGTGTTATATTTATTGCTAGTGTTAAACGTGGACACCTGAAAATTTTTGCAGGAGGAGGTTTTTGCCTGAAAGCAGAATCATGCTGCAGACCTACATATTGTGTGAATGGGAACCGCCTGCAGGAGCTTGTTGATTGAGATGTGCTGCAGGTCTTGTGTTACTCCACCACTGATAGACCACTGAGCTCCGTCTTAATGGCTCCTTCAGCCTGCTCGGGGGAGATAAAAGCATCGCTCTCGATATCACATGTAGGAGGTATAATGGAAGCTGACAGGACTGGTTCACCTCCCTGAAGAAAGAGTCCGGACTGTAGAAGCCCCAGATAAAGAGTGAGTGAGAGATAAAGAAAGAGAGAGAGAGAGTGGCAGAGTGGCAGAGCAGCATGACAGCGAGGCCCGAATTCTACTTTCATGCTTCACATCTCTACTCAAGTGCTGCAGATGGAAGTGGAGTGTTGTTTTTCTGTATGTTTCTGTGTTTGGAAGCACAAACAAGCCACCATGCATAGCACATTTAATGTATATCATTCCAAGACTGATGCGACATCTGTGAGTCATTATCACTTTCTTAGACTGTTTGATTTGGGTGTTTCGTCCGGGTCCCGTGTGACCATGCTGTAGTTTAAGATGTGTGTTTCATACTGTTTAGAATTAAGATGATTATTAAAATGTTTCTTTAACAATAGAAAAACCCAGTTGGTAAAAACTAAAAAATGTAGTTTAAAAATAAAGGAAAAATCAGTAATTGCCAAATCACACTGCTGGAGAACTGTAAATCCAAACTGGTCTGTATTTTTTAGCGTTTAGACCAGCTCATCGTCATCAGAGAAACAGCCATATTGGTCGATTGTGCAGCAGCTTAATATGACCCATATTTAAATTTTTTGTCAGGCCTTGACCTCTAGTGCCTGAAGAAGTCAGGTGGCCTAGTATAAAGAGCAAGAAAGTCGGTGTAACGAGGTGGTCACATTTTTTAATTGCTGATGATTGTGTCCTTCCTCAGCAGTGACCACTCTGAACCATGAACAGGGTCCCCTAGTGAATAATTTTAATTGATTGGTGTAAATCCTCCTTTTTAAACTTTAATGTGGCAAAAACAAAAGAGATTTGCATCAATTTCGGGGGAAACCCCACGGTCATCTCCCCTGTTGTGATGAGCAATCAGGCAGTTGAACTGGTGAGCAGTACAAATAGCTTTGACCAACAACAAACTGTGCTTTGAGCTCCAGGTTGATCCTGTGTGCCAAAAAGCAAATTATATTTATTCCAAAGCTTTGCAGTTGTGTCGACATTTTCAGGAAATTGTTTATGAATTTTTATTTTATGTTTTTATAAAAATGTTTTAGTCCTGTTTAGTTGAATCGGTTCTTACCTTCGCCGTCACCTTCTGTTAAACAGAAAGGTTGTCTGCAAGGTATTGTGAAGGTGTGCAAAAATGCTGTTACACCCTTGAATGACCTCCATGACCTGTATAACCTTAAAGAAAGCGAGAACAACCTTGTGAGGTGAACTCATGCTGCTGCAGATTATCTCTGCGCCCTGATGCAGTACAAGAAGCTAAAAAGGTCAATTATCCCTGCTGTTATCAGCCTTGTAAATATAATTTGTGTTGTATTTGTTGATTATTTATTTGTTGTCGTCTGATATCTATTTGTTACTGCTGGGTGTGCCCTACAGAGAGAATAAAGTTACCTTGAACCTTGAAGTAAACTCAGGATTTTCACTCAGGAGACCGAGTTAGAGCCCCTTGTGGAAGAAAGGTGGGTCAAGTTAAATAATGTTTTTGTAGATGACTTATGTCACGTGACTTACTCAATATACTTGTTTTAACCAAAATCACGATCTTTTCCTGAATCTAACCAAGTGGTTTTGTTGCCTAAACTTAGCCAAACTACATGCCTACAAACTACAACCAAACATGATGTTAAACATCAACATGTGACAACATGAGACAGATCCAGTGAGGGCAAAAACAAGAGAGGTGAAATCTCTGTGCTGCTGTTTGGACAGAACGCCGCCTGTTGACTTCTCCGGCTGTTTGTGAACCCGTCCGACAAACATCTGCACATCACAGAGCAGGAATTCATCACCTCTGTGAGGACAAATGGTCTGTGTGGAGTCAAATCCAGCCAGGCAGAGCGGTGACACACGCAGCTGCCATTTATACACTGACTTGACAACAGCACCGACTTCACCGAATCGAATCACTGCAGGACAAAACGAGGACAAAGCTGTGTGTGGTTGTTTTTTCCAGAGATGGAGACCCAGCGAGCAGCCTCGAACACACAGCAGCGAGCTCCGTTCATTAACACCTCCTGTTGGATGCAAATTAGAAGCACTGATTGAAAAATGAATAGCTGCAGGTCACAGCAGTGTCTCTGAAAGTCTGGAGGCAATTAGGAACTTCCTGTGAACGCAGGAAAATGGTGAATTCAATTTTCAAATTTGGCTTACCATGTTTGTCAAAATCTTACTTGTACTTTTATAGTTTTTTGTTTTTCTCTTGACATTAGTAAAGATGATGTACACAGCACCGTTGTTGTTACATGCTGCTTTACAGAGTTTGTTAAGATGAAACCTTAAAGACTTTCTTTTAATAAAAGGCATTATTTCCTAAAACAGCTTCTCACTTTTTATCAAACATGTAAAACAGTGCATTTTATTGGGGACTATTTTCAGCGGCGGATGAATCCACATGTGGTGCTTCAGTGAGTATTCGGGGCAGCAGGACGGTCGTATGTGCTAGCATGTTAGCAGCTTTGTGATGCTGTGCATTTGGGCTAAATGCTAACATCAGTATGCTATCATGCTCACAGTGACATGGTGATGTTGATCATGTTCACCATATTAGTTTAGCATGTTAGCATTTGTTTTTGCATCAACTTCCAGTGCTTCATTTACTTCCGCTGCTGCAGAATAACAAGTTGTCAGCTCATTACATGATCGCTGAACTTTACATTATTTCTCAGGTTTGCTGATCTAAACTTTGTCTTTACCTTCTTTGGTTATTCTGCTGCAGTGCAAGTGAATGAAACAAATTTCTACAATAAACACCTTGGAACAGCCTGTGAATACACCCTTAGAAGCTTTATTTGTACTATGTTATAAATATTATATTTATGATGAATGATGAAGACAGAGCAGCTGGTCATCGGTTGATCCAACAGTGTAGTACGTATATATTGATATATTACTGCTGCTAGATAGAGAATCACAAAGTTATTACCACTAATGACGGGGACAAAATTTTACGCCAATCCATCCAATACTTTTCTAGAGAATTCACTAAAAAACAAAAACTTCATGGCGTTGGAGAAAAGTCAGAGGGTCCCCAAAATCAGTCTGATTCATCATCAGGGGAACATAAATATTTACATTTACTCATTTAGCTGACAGTTTTATCAAAATGTACATTCAATTGCCTGTGGAGCAACTAGGGGTTAAGTGTCTTGCTCAGGGAACCAAAGGCATGTGTCTTATCCACTGCGCCATCATCACCTAAATATCTGTGCAAATGATCATCACAATCCATCCAACTGTTGTTGAGATATTTCAGTCTGGACCAAAGTGGCAGACTAACAGCAACATCCCCAGCCCTCACTGACACCGACACCACTCGCAGAGCAAAAACCATAATACAAAATCTCAAATTACAAAAAATGACGCCTTGGGGAGAGTATTGTACCCATAACAGCGTTAAATTCACAGCTGAAATGATGAAGGTTGCTCTTTTAGGCACAGTCCATGAGAAGAAGAATGAATCTGAATCTGATCTCTTCGTCCCCGTCAGCCTCATGTTACGCAGACTTGTGAACAGCTTGTATTTTGGATGAACTGATCCTTCTAGTAAAACCTGGAGCAGCGATTGAAGAGTGAAGTGAGGAGTGCCTTTGAGAGAGCCGTTTGTTGTTGTTGTTTCTCTATGTTGCCCCCCCCTCCCCTGTCAGTCAGAGAGATTAAGTGTGAATGCACTGATTCTAAATATGCTTGCTGCACTTCTCACTATCACTTGTCTTGATGTCTTTCAATCACTGCCTCTCGTTTTCTGTCTCACACACACCAACACACAAAGGTTTAAATGCAAATTTGCATGCTGTGCTCTGCAGGTTGCCATGGCACCGGTTTTTACTAGGCGGAGTATTTTGTTGGCTGCGGTGGGCGCTCTGCCTCCTCCAGCAGCTCAAATAAATTCATTTGTTTGTGCCTGCTGAACGCA
This sequence comes from Lepomis macrochirus, assembly GCA_024633595.2. Taxonomy (NCBI): domain Eukaryota; kingdom Metazoa; phylum Chordata; class Actinopteri; order Centrarchiformes; family Centrarchidae; genus Lepomis; species Lepomis macrochirus. The sequence continues at coordinate 28,090,357 of JALXJV020000016.1, read as the reverse complement.
GCGCTGGATGTTTACTGACTCCTGAAATTGATGGACGCCGAGGAAGAGGAGGATGTGGGCAAGACAGAGAGTGAGAAAGGGGGTGTGCTCCGGGGAGATGATGGACGATCTGGTGATTGAGAAACAGCCCTGAAGTGAGTGCGAGGGGCGAGCAGAGCGCTCAGCACAGCGCTGTTGTTCTTCCTTTACTTCATCCTGAGTTAGAGCCTCGCTGCTAATAGGAAGACAAATACATCTTATTACTGATCCGTCATGCTGTTTTTACCACAAACCTTAGCCATTAGTCTCCCTCTTAGATCTGTCCGTGCCTTAAACATCTAAAACCTCCCTCTGTGTGTTGGTGTACTATAAAAGAGAATCAGGGGACCCTGCAGAGGAGACATATCTTCTGAATCCAGTGAATTTAACCACAAACAGGACATTTTAAATAAGGGCTTAAAAGACTTTCTCTCTGCCTTTGTTACTTAGTTCAACCCAGAGTGAGCTTAGCTAAAAACTGTATTTGATTTCCAAATTCTATTATGTTGCATTGAGATTAGGGGAAACTATGCCCATCAGCCACAACATTAAAACCGCCTTGCCTAATATTGTGTAGGTCCCCACTTTTGCAGCCAAAACAGCCCCGGGTCATCTGGCACCAAGACATTAGCAGCAGATCCTTTAAGACCTGTAAGTTGCGAGGTAGGGCCTCCATGGATCAGACTTGTATGTCCAGCACATCCCACAGATGCTCTATTGGATTGAGATCTGGGGAATTTGGAGGCCAAGTCAACACCTTGAACTTGTTATTGTGTTCCTCAAAGTGTTCCTGTACCATTGTTGCTTTGTGGCAGGAGGCATCATCCTGCTGAAAGAGGCCACTGCCATCAGGGAATACTGCTTCCATGAAAGGGTGTACATGGCCAGCAACAATTCTTAGCTACAGCAGGTGGTATGTAGGGATGGGGATCGAGACCTGCAGGCAGCAGAGAGCAGGAGGAGGGACTGATACAGACTCAAGTCAGAGTTTTTATTCTTTCTAAACATCACTCAGGATTGTGATGTCAGATATTGAGTTAATATATAGTGACTTCACTGTTGTAAACATTAAGGTTGCTGCTCTAGAAACAACATTTTGCTGTATTTAAAACATTCAATTCTAATCCTGTAATTAATTTAAAAATATATGCAGACTTTAGTGGGTTTATTTATCGCAAGTCATATGTCATCTCAATATATAACAATGTTATTGCACATTGAATATTTTCCTCATACATTAGCCATTTTCCTAGGCCTACCTCTATCTCATGCCCGTTGGGTCTGGTCTTGGCAAATAACCGTCACCAAATAATAGTAAAGTATCGATAGTCGTATCGAAAATCGCATCATGTTCGGATCGGATCTGTTAATTAGTATCAAGGCTTCGAAGCTCATAAAATGGCATTCGAGGCAGCCATAGTACGGACCGCTGCAGACCGTTTCGAAGATACTTTGACCCAGTCGTCTTAACATTACAATCTGGCGCTTGTCCAAGTCACTTGGATCCTTACACTTGCCCATATTTCCTTTCTCTACCACATCGACTGAGGACACAGAGCGTACTTGCTGCGTGAATTACTTCACCTGTCAGTGTTCAACATGTTATGGCTGTGTGTGTGTTTGATATAAGGTATGCAGTGAAGATTAATGGTAAAATGTTTGTTTCTGTTGCTCTCTGGTGATAAAGAGTTTTCTTAGGCTGGTCTCCTGTGTAATGCTGATGAAATGCCCTTATCTCTGACAAACCTATCCTCCTTGAAACCAAGTAGGTTTCACACCAACAAGGTTTCCAAGGAGACGGCTAACGGCCCCCACAGTTATATGTTAAAAAGAGAGAAAAACCGGGAGAAGAGGCCAGAATCTGTGAGCTGGGATCTGTTAGATCCTCATACACAGATGTCACCAGTAAAAAGTAATATATTCTGTCCATCATCAACAAGAGCTGTTTGGCCTCTTTCCAGTTTTACCTTCACAACCGGTTCTCAACAGAAAATCCTGGAAATCCAACAAAGGTCGTCTCAGTGCGGGGATTCTGTTTGAACAACAAACAGAGAAGCACTTCTCTGTAAAGACTCTACATCGAGTGACTTAGTTTGACTTAGTTTTAGGAAATACTGCCAGTGCCAATGAAGTAACACTCTGAAGGTAAAAACACAGCTAGATGGATAAGATTTCAGTGATTTTGGGCCACTAGGAAGCAGAAGCGGTCGCGGTAATTATGACTCGCGTCCATCTGGAACAAAGTTGAACGGCGTGTGACTTGTAATTGAGCCACAAAGTCCACAGAGAGAGGAGGCCGGGGTGGATGGATGGAAGAACAAAATGTCAGACCTTGAGGAACGTGGCCACGATCATTCCCTGACTTTAAGCAAAGGGTTGCCGACAAAGGTCTCCTAACCTTAGTGAAGAATTCATTTTAACCCAAACCATGATCTCCCCCTGACAAAAACAAATTGTTTTGTGCCTAAACCTAGCCAAACTGTACCCATTGCTGTGTCAGATCTGAAAACTGTTTTATATTTATAACTTTAATCTGCACAGACAATGACGCTGTCCAGCTGACAGGGCATTTAATTTGGAGACTGGATTGAGAGTTTGGGCGCCAACTTCCTGTACCGAAGCTATAGGTGTTCAAGCAAGCTGAATGTATTGAATGACCTGTGCCACTGACTGAATTAGTACCTTTAACAAACACCATTTCCTGTAGGCCCGTTGTGGGCCAGCCTTTGTTACCTGGTAACAGCCTCAGGGGCCACAGAGAGGTGACGTGGTCTTCATCACAATACTGAAGCATCATTTTCCTTTTCATCTGAGAAAAGAGCTGTGACTCTAATAAGACACAACTTTATCTAAATGATTAACCATTATGTTAATAAGTTAACTCTCAGTGTTCAATCATCATAGTAAGACACACGACTGCGACGGTCCTGGAGGTGGTTACAAGTTATTTTCAGTTGAAACCTCTTTTTATCTCATCAGCTGTTGGATAAACGCCATGAAATTTAGTTCAGGCATTCATGTTCCTCCTCAGGATGAATTATAATGACTTTTGGTATCGTATGACTTTATCCCAATACTTAGTTCACTGCTAATTAACAGATGTAAGCATACTAACACACTACACTAAAGTGGTGAACATGATAAACATTAGAAACACTGGCATGGCTGCAGATTCGAAGTCTTGTTCTTAGTACAACAATATGACTGTATGTATACAAATGTATGTACATACATGAATGTGTGTGGGTTTTTGTTGCACCTGTATGTCATGTAACCATAGAGATGGCCATGGCATCTGCCTCCGGTCTCCATCCATCCAAGTCTTTCCTTTTGCTCTGGCTTCTGTTTGTTAGCACTCCTTATCTCCCCATGAACCCTCATATCTGAGTGTGTTTACGGCACACAGACACACAAAGGGTTAAGTGAGTGGACTGCGGGCACACACACAGAGGTGGCTCTGGTTTGGGGAGGAGGCTGATGGTGCTGAGTACACAGAGAGAGTCGGCCTCCCTGCCAGGTTTCGATCTTAACTCACCTTTCTCATCAGAGAGCTGCTCTGAGAACAAACACACTTCTGTTCTGCTCGTGTCAGCACAGACTCCTGCTGCAGCACCCATATCAGAAGACACTATTCGCCTGTTTTTATTCATGCATTTATCCCAAAAAACAAAGGTACTGCAGTTTATGAAATCCATATATTAGGTGTAAGTCTCACTTTTTAAAAACTAGAATATACCCAAATATACAGTACTATTGTGCAAAAGTATGTACAACCACATCAGTTACAGCTTCTTAAAACCTTAAGTATGTAATAAAATCGAGATAAAATAAATATGTTGTGTTATATAAAACCATGTTGCAGTAAAACAACTTATTCTACTTTGTTTGTTGTATTAAATGCAGATGTGTTCTTCTTCATTGTCAACAAGGGACCTTAAGGCAGAAACAGATACTAAAATGAAAAACATCAGCCCGCTCCCTGAGCGCCAAAGTCACGGTTTGTCACGTCCTTCGGTGTCTAGTACCAATCAAGCGAGAAGCTTCCAGTCTGAGATGTAAATCCAATGTGGAATCCCCCTAAACCTGCATTCTTTTGAACGGCCAGCAGGGGGCGACTCTTCTGGTTGCAAAAGACTAGAAAAGATTAGAAATAATGGGAAAATGACCCTACTTCTCTCCTGATTTATTACCTCAGTAAACACTTTCCTAATGAGTTTATGGTCTCAGTCGCTAGTTTCAAGTCTTCTTCAACACAACAAAATTATTGTCCCATATGGAGGAAAATAGGCCATTATCTATGATTGATAAGTTGTTACCATGGCAACCTGTCAATCGGGCTAGAGTGACTAGTACCCACAGTACTGTATAAATTTAACCAAAACAAAGGTGTTGGCTGCTCACTTTCTCTGGTGTGTACATTTAAGCCTGCTGTTTGCTAGACGTAAATTACAGATGCACCTAGCTCCATACACGGCCATTAGCGTCCCATCCAAATATGGTCACGTCCGGTGCCGCTGGTTGCAAAAACTCAACGCTAAAAGTACCAGTACACTGCGTGCACAATTATTGGGCAGGTAAGTATTCTGATTAAATCATTATTTCTATGAACATTCTGATTAAATCATTATTTCTATGCACATTTTCCAACTTCAAACCATTTAAACTTGAACGCTCATTGGATTTAATTATTTTTAGGGGCTATGTATTTGTGTAATGATGGAGGGTGTGGCGAAAGTGAAACACACCTTAAGGTGTGCATGATTGTTAGGCAGCTTCATTACCTCAGGAAAAATGGGTTTAACTGGCACTGAAGAGACAAAAATTATAAAATGCCTTTCAGACAGATGCAACACTCTTGAAATAGCTTTTGAGGCGTGACCACCGGACAATCAAATGTTTTGTTGGGACGCTAAAATGGAGGGGAAAAAAGCACAAATTAACTGCAAAAAACTTGAGTAGAATTAAACGCTGAAGCTACCAGGAACCCATTATCCTCCAACGCCACCATATTACAGAACTGCAACCTACCTGGAGGGTCCAGAAGTACAAGGTGCCAAGTGCTCAGAGACTTGTAGTTCAATTCCCAAACCTACTTCCAGTTACTGGAAGATACTTTCTTCAAGCAAAAAAAAAGCGAATGTTAATCGTGAACAGATCAACAAACTGACGGACTCTATGGATGGAAGGCTCATGTCAGTTATTGAACAGAACGGTGGCTAAAAATGTTACACTTATTCTAAAAATTGAGAATAAACAAGTCATTTGATATAAATTATTTTTTGTAATTTAGTTGCGTAATAATTCTGCACACTCAGGATGTCACAAGCATCCACTTTTTATGCTCGAGACATCCTGATATATATTCTCCTGAGCAAAACAAAACACTTCTCCTTGGTTTGAGGGTCAATTATAATAATTGTGTTTGTTCAACAATAAAATTAATCCTGAGCAATACAGTTTGCCTAATCAAGGTGCACGCAGTGTATAAATAACAGAAAAGTCTGAGTAAGGAGGTGGTGGGGTGGCCCGGGTGGTTCAAAAAATTGACTTTCATCCAGGAGACCAGTGTTTGTTTCTTTCTTGACTTACAAAAGTTATGTAACGTAACATATTTATTTTAAAACAAACTTTGCCTAAACTTAACCAAAATGGTTTTGAGACCTAAACATAACCAAACTGTGACATTTCATGTTCATGTTTCATGTTATCCACTAGTTTTATTTTGAAAGTCAAACCAGATGTTACATATTTATTCTTGCAAACTTGACCACGGAGCCCTACATGTGCATAAATGATGCGAGAGGCGTCACATATGGATGCTCTGTCTTGACAAAGTGTCCAAATGTGACGCCATGGGATGAGAAAATTTATATTTATCAATTAACAAAATGCAAAATGAATGAACACGTGCAAATGTACCTAGAGGATTTGATTTTGAAGGCAAATGGTGTCTAAATATTGATGTGATATAGATGTTTCCTCTGTTCGTATGAAAGCATTCTCACTTTCCATCACACACCTTAAACTTTTGCATGGTACTGTACATACTGATAAATATAGTCGAAATAGCAACAAAAAGCAGTACATTGTATTTGTATTTGTATTTGATGCACATCAGCGAGTTTTAGTTTGTCTGCTGGTGCCGGAGGAGCTGACTCTGTTCAGCTCAGTTTACAGTAAACAGGCTCCTCTGGTGGTGAAGACAGATCAAAATCTACAGAAAGTAGATTTGACAGAAAGTGAAGAGAAACATGGAGAGAAAACACCACAGAGCTGCCGAGTTCCTCCAAGTTGTTTATCTAAAAAAGAAACATTGAAATGTCTGGACTGGAGTCATATTTTTATACTCTGGTTTCACCTTGAGATTTGCAGTAATTGTTGTTTTTCCAGATTTCATGAAGATCAAATTGACTATAATAACTTCATGCAGGAACTGAAAAGTATGATGGGGTCATTAACGTGGTGATTATCCTCTGAGGATGTGACCAGTCAGGGCTGGACTGGTAATCTGGCATGCACACCTTCAGGGCTGGTGTAACGTAAATTATGTATTTATATATCTGTTTTTAAAAAATGGGCCAATGTAATAGTAGGCTTAATAAAATATATTCCTCATGGCCCCAATCTTGTGCAATGTTATGGCTCATGGGCTGTGTTTCAACACACCCCTAATCTGAGCCCTTAAATGGAAGGATAGTGTATTGGTGAGACGTGTCCAACCGATTTTGGTAGGCCGCCTGGGCCAAAAATGCCAGGCCCAATTTTTTGTCCCAATCCAGCCCTGTGACCAGTGAATATAACGACAATCTACCTTCTTTATAGGAATATTTCTTTTGTACATCCTGATAAGTCCAGGATTCACCAAAATATGTTTGTATGTTTTATTGTTGTTGCTTTGTTTTTTTTACTATTTCACAGTCCTATTTCTAATATTTTCCTCTTGTAAAAGCACTTTGTGACCTTGCCCTGTTAAAGGTGCTTTACTAAATACACTTTACTTAGTTCAAGCAAAATTCATTTTGCATTCCATCTGTGGCTATCAAGATATTTTGAAGTTTGGGGCCAAATGACCATAAACTAAAATTTTGCACATTGCACACAAGCTAAAAACACAGCGCTGACATGTTATGACCTCATGAAGTTGTTCAGGCTTACATGTTAGCAAGAGGTTTACCAGTTTACACCTTTAGCAGTTACGGAGCAACCGGCTGATGCCATTGGAGTTGTGTTTATGGCCAATATTCTCTCTTTTAGCTCAGTTTCTTCAGTTTCTTTGGGGTGTAGCGACACTGTCAGCTTAATGGAGTTAAGTAAAACGTAGTGACAGTATTAACACCTTCACGACCTAAAAACAAGTGTGGGAGCATTTCACTCTTCACTAAGCCAAACAGGTTTGGAACTGCTGCATTTGCAATGCTGACTTTTCCTAACATGCAACAAGCACACCAGTTATGCCGCAGCATCAGAGGCCTGTTGGTGAGCTAGTTAGCTAACTAGCTTGCTCAGTGTTAAAAGCCAGGTTATTTTACGTTACATTAAATAACGTTAACCCTCACATGAAGGAACATGCAGAAATGATGGATGATTGTTCGATCATTTTTTGGGTGTTTTTGTTCTTTGCTTCCTTACAGGTTCTTCACTCTAGGTAGCATTAACAAGTTTAAACACGTTTCATGAGACCGCACCTGTTAAACTCGTCTCCAGAAGAAGACAAGAGAGCAGTGGATCTTAGCGGAAAGTCCTTTTTCAGAGACAGAAGAAAATGGTTCCATTAAGAGTCCCCGAGCCTCTCGGGCTGAGAGGTTCATATCAGACGCTGACCTTTTCTCACTGCTGCTGATAGCTGCCACAGTGAAACGACAACACAATGATAAAAAATGACTCAAATTACACTGAGCTCCTCTTCAGCTGGCAGGGGGTGTCAAAGCCTTTGCCTCAGTCTCAGATGTAGTTAAACATTAGACATTTGGCCGCTGTTGTTGACAGAAGGAGCCGTCGCTCTTCGCGGTAAAAAAAAACAACAAAACCCCACAATCATCGTGTCAGAGATGGCAGGGTGTTATTCTTTCACCAATGTTTTTATATTCTACTGGGAAGATAAATGTAAATGTGTTGACGTTTCCCTGGTGGGTTTGTCTTCCGGTGTTCAGGAAGTCTTCGGTCAAGAATCAAGTAGCTTTGACTGTGCTGTATTAGAAAATAGGTTTGGTCTGAATTTAATATTTAATGTAAATATTATATGGCCAATAGTATGTGGACACATTTTGTGTACTTTTGGTTTGTGCTGTTTTTCCTGGTTTGGGTGTCTTGTTTCCTAAACATGAATGAATTTGCAACCTTTCCCATTAACCACTAGTTTTATGTTCAAAGTGTAACCAGCCGTTGCATATGTATTGCTGCACGTCCAAAAACAACGCTAAAGGGCTACCCAGGGCATTAAAAATGACCCCAAACGTCTTGACCATTTTACTGGGGCACAGCACACAAATACTACCCCAGTAAAAAAGGGTCTAGTGACGTCCACGGGTGACAAATATAGACAAACAAGGCAGTCACACCAACCAAGACTCCCGGCTACCCCAGATCAATTACTGGACATAGAGTCACCATTTAACCAACCTGCATGTCTTTAGACAGCAGGAGAAAGCCGGAGAACCCACGCAGACAACATGCAAACTCCACACAGAAAGGCCTGGGACGACCAAGGTTTAGCCCCCACACCATGCTAATCACTGCACCATAAACATATTTAACCCTACTTTAGTGCATCAGATGATGTAACTGGTGAAGTGGTGGAAAAAATGAAAAAGAAAGTAAAAATCACAGGTTTCTGATTTGAGGAGGATGAAGAGCAACTCCTGCACGGCCTCTTTGCATTTCTGGGGAACTTTGATTTCCTGCTCTGTGTTCGTTCTCCACAAAGGGCCAAATTTAGAAGCAGCATTATGGAAATGGAGCGGGAGCAGAAGGGGAGCCAGAAACATAAGGACTTTATCCCTTTTATAAAAATGTGCAGCATGTGCAAGCATTGTGATTCAGGACAAAGAAACAGGGAGATTACTAACTTTTAATTTTCCACTCTGCTCTGTCCCTGTGTACAGACTGAGTCCTGCAGGTATTTATAGAGCTTAAACAATAATCCACTCATTTGTGATACGGCATCATCTGAAAGCTAAAACTGAAGCCAAATGAGCGTACTGGAGAAAAAAAAAAACAATCTCAAGGAAGCAGCAGTGTTGGACATAACAATGAAAAGTCAACACGTTGAATGAGCGGCCCCGGAGTCCCCTCTTTGCACAGATTAGCTCTGCATTTTGAAGCTGAGTACAGAGCTGTGTGCTGTGCTGTGAGCCCTGTCACCCTGGGGGACCTCATTACCAGCACTCCAGGCTGGGATTTGAAGCATGTCAGCCCATACTCTGCTGTAATTAATTCCACTGCTTTTGGCTCTTTTTTCTCCTCCATTAATCTGTGTATTTAATTACGGTCTGCTTGCTTTAACGGCACAGAGAGCGAGAGGCACGAAAAAGACAGCCTTAAAAGTTACAGGCGATTTGAAGTAGAAATCCTCTAATTATCAGAGTAAAGACGCTGGCCTTCCCCTGTCCTCTCTGACACTTTGAATAAGATCTGGTATCACTGAAGTCACATGACCAGTAACTAGATCTCTTCAGATCGTCTTCATCCCAACAGGATGTCCAGCATGTGGTGCCACCAACACAACAAAATGCCTGAGCTGCTCTCCAGGAAGCTGTGGATAAACATGCGTCCGGTCAAGTTAGCTGTGTGGCTCAAGAGATTGAGATGTTGGTCAGTCCAGAATTAAATATCTTGAAGATTTGTACAGACATTCATGTTCCCCAGAAGATGAATATAAGTAACTGTGGTGATCCTCTGACTTTTCTTCTAGCTGGGTTTGTAAACCAGACTGTTACTGTTATGCTGCCACACACTAGAGCACAACAGGGCCAATATTAGGTCCGATTTGTCCCTGATAATTGAGGGGACAATCCGAGCTGATGCTGATCGAAGAGACTACCGGCCAAAAATATCCTTTGAGGTGTTTACGAACGTAAATCATATTCACGATTTAAAATTGGTGAGCCTCAGATCAGAAACCCACTATCGGGAAGCGTCACTAGCGGGGTTGTGTTTCTGCTCACGCTATAAAAAATGTATAAACCTGCTGATTTCCTCTTCTCAGCCTCCAGTTCATCCACAGTTTTATTTTCTTTTTCTGTTTTTCTGTGCAAAACACAAAACGCAACAAGGTCAACCAGCTGACCACGACAGTCTGCCTCCTCTCAACGTTTTTTACTGTTACACCATCTGGGTACTGATGCATTTTGCCATACTTCTCAGTGTAAATGCACTTATGCACTCTAGCAAGTGTGAGTTCAGAAGGACGCAAATTGAGACAAATTGAGAAATTGCACAGTAATGGTATACGTGAGCATGTTCATATTAAGTATAAGCATTTAGCTAAATGTCAGAATGATGTTAATGTGCTAACAGCAGCAGCCCAAGTGCTAATGATCTTTTTCATAATCCAAGATGGTATTTTCTGTGTGTAGTCATCACAAGTGTGCCTATTATCCTTGTTCTGGTAAGACCATAATTATTTCTACCTCTAGCAGAGCTTTGCTGCTTGGAAATATAACGATAAGTGAAGCTCCAAAGACTCTCTTTTGAGGCTGCAGCCATTTGAACTCAGACAGGACAGACTTCAACGCTGCACATCCCTTTTCACTCATCTCTCTCCTTCACTTTCTCCCTCTCAGTTTTGACATTGGTCCGTCTGCACCCTGAACTCTCTCTGTCCATGTCGTCCCTCCTGCACCATCCCAGTTTACCTTCCTCTGCACATTTTGTCACACGGTGTTTTCTCCACAAACAGAACGCGAGATAACACGACGGCCTGTCGCTCCCGCTTCAGATAAGGAAAGCGCCTGACTGTGACGTTCTGGTCGAGTTGTGCTTTTACAGCGAAACTGGACGCAGGCACAGTATGACAAATATTTACATTTTATTTAGAATCTTCTTTCACAAAAGTATGCAGTCACAAAAAGGTTTTGGAAACTCACCACTGGATGTGTTACTACGACATTATACAGTATGCAGCACAGAGACAGAACCTCACCAGAAGCTTTGACAGAGTCAGTGGTGTCAACATTATACAAGGTCATCTGTGTGGAGCTGGATTCATTTTTGGCAAGCTTTGGTAGAAAGTACATCCATCAGAAAACAGAAACACACAGCAAGATGGGAAAGACTTGAAATGAGTGGGTAACGTTTCGTTGGTAAATGGATTAAAGGCTGAAAATAATCACTTTACGCGATTAATTAATAGATGAATCTTTGGCAGAACAATCTCAACTCTCTACTTTCTTACTGGAGCTTTCTGTCATATCACATGGTCCTCATCAGCAGATTGAGAGTAAGTGAACATTGATAATAAGTCCTTGAGGTTCTCTGAATCATGGAGAGACAGTACAGCAGCTCCAGCAAACTGAATCTGCTGATGAAGACCATGGCATACCACAGAACAGGTGGATCTACGGCTGGGCAATAAAACTATAATCATAATTATCACAATATCATTTTCCTCAATAATAATATTACAAATGTGCAATAAATGTTCGATTGAATTCATTTGAATCACAAAACATATTAACTTATTTTTTTCTATTAAGATATTTATTTAAGATTTTACTTGTGTATATTTTTTATTTATTTATTTTTTTTTATCATAACAGTATGACCTCAGATTTGTTAAGTGGTCCACTGATCCACTGACCACAAAGAAAAGTTTAAAATCACAATTGACCATCTGGTTTCTTCAACTTTCACTCAAAAATGCGCCTTTAAACATGAGAGAAACTGACATTTCACCCCTTACTCCCACCACTTGGTAGCCCTTGGCCCTTAAAACAGAGTTCCAAGGGCCAAGGTGTTGAAATATTCCCCTACGAAATGGAACCTGATACGGCATCAGTAGTCGACGATGGCTCTGACGTTAATAGAAGCGACCAGTTTTTACAGGATTTCTCCATGACAACGATTGAAAACAACTCCAATATGCCGTCCTCCGCTGTAGTAATCTCTGAACGTGCAAAACGGAGTGCTAAGGCTAAGGGGTGAAATGGGATTGAGCCTTACCCTGATAATTACTGATGTTATGACATTTAGCATCGGTGATATCGGTTTTGGCCATATGAATTGAGATTGTTCTGCTAACCAGGTCAAGGATGAACTGCCGAGCTTGTTTCAATAATAGTTCTGTCGGAAAACTGTGAAAAATGTCCGTCACAATTTTCAAACAGATTCAATTAACGACAGAAATATGAGAAAAGCAGCAAATTCTCACAATAGAGAAGCTGAAACTGGAGGCTGCAAACATTAAGTCAATTCAGACTATTTAATCAGCTGTTTAATTAATTAAATTAAAACGAATTGACTAAATGTTTCGGCACTAGTGGAGAGCTCCATTCAAACTTAATTAGATTATTAAATGATGCTGTTTTCTTCAGTGCCAGGACATAAAAAAAAAAACACAGACTGGCAGCAGAATATTTGGAAATGAGAAGGACCACAGTGAGAAAGAACCTGAAGAAGAAGTGACTTTTTTCCTTGATGTACAAATAAATAGAACAGATCTGACACACGTGACGAGGCTACGGTAACAAGGAAACGATATTGAAAAGTGTCTTTTCTTGAAAAAGTGTCTTTCTTGGCGTTCGATCCACAGTTCTTAACCAAAGTGTTGCTTTAAAAAAATGCTGTGCCATAATAAGGTACAAAAATACATAACTATGAGATCGAGACGGGAACCATTAAAAGAGTCTTTGTGAATACTGCGAGCTCCGTACAGCACTGTGTTGTTTGGCCGGCGGCCGCGGAGACGGGCGTGGCAGTTTGGCTCGAGGCGAAGGCTTCGACAGCAGTAGTGGCGTTCAGAGTGAGCAGACAGCTGATGTGCAGCATTTCAAACTGTAACTCAAATCCCCCATGGAGCGAGGTGAGCCGGTGCGGGCAAAACACCGGCGGGATCGGCACGGGAGTCACTAAGGACAGAGTTTAGATGGCGTAGTCGTCCTGAGCGGCTGGGCTGAAGGCGGAGCTCCGCAGGGCGTCCAGGCAGTTGACCAGGATGAGCGTGCCGGTCAGGTGCTTCCAGCGTTTGGTGATGGGGTTCTTCATCTTGTCTAGGCCCATGTGCAGCTCCTGGATCACGTCCCTGTAGCTGTCGCCGATCTGAGCGGCCCACGTGACCAGGAAGTCATACGCCGGCTTCCACATGGCCTGCAGACGGACAGAGAGAACAAACATCCCGTGATCTGCTGGTACACGGACAAAGAAGATGTTGTCCTGACTGCAGACTGTTAATGTATGTCAACATTTCAGCGTTTTACTGATTTTATTGATTCTGTGGATCGTCTGTTCACCTGTTGTTCCTTTGTTTCTGTCCTTTCAAAAAAATAGCCCTAGTCTTGATCAGCAGGTAGTAGGGATGTCACAACACCAGGAATTTAGTAGTTGATACCGATACCAGTAAAATTCCACAATTCTCACTACCAATATGATACCACGATAAAAAACTGTGTGGTTTGATAAATTCATAAATGAACAAGATGTTGAAATTACAGGAAATTAATAACTTTATTTTCATAACTTTTCTTTACAATCTCTCAGGTGTGAAATTTTTAAGGGAATTTATTTCCAGTTGTCTCAGATTTTTATATTGATTTACTCCTGCGTAGACCCTACGCAGGAGTAAATCAAGCTTTAGCTCCCCAACGTTCCAGAACTGGGAGAACTTGAGGCTTTGACACAATTATTGAAGGTAACAGGTGCGAAACTAACCACTTTTCATACACGACTCTTTTCTATTCGACGAGCACCGACATGTTTTCAGAATTTTGGTATCGACTTGGTACCAAAGTATCTGGTCTCGTGACATCCCTAGCAGGTAGCATGTACTGACCTTATAAAATCAGGATATTAAAACCAAAAAAAGTCAGTAACGACAGCTGGAACTTGTGTTCAGCCACCTTGTTGGGTTCTCGTCTAAAGATGTTTCCGAAAACTACCGAGAGTCATCACAGGTGTTTTGTTCTGCTCACACAGAAGGATTTCTTAAAGGCAAGATGACGTACGTCAGAACAACTCGTTGCTTTCTATTGTAAAAATCTAGCTGCTACATCTGGACGCACAACAAAGCATCAGGACACGCCACCGTCCTCCTTCCCAGCATCAACACTCCATTAATTATTAATGAGATGTGTGTATAAGTTTTCAGGTATGACTAATGACTAACTTTCCTTTACAATACTATGAGGGGAAGGAGGAGGTGTTGGTTCAGACGGAGCACTGAGGTTGTGCTGATCAGCTTGATTCATGCGTCACAATCACTGATGTGCAGCTCATCGTGAAGTCTAATCCTATTCATGCAGGTGTTCAGCACAGCCATTACAACCCACCCCCCAAACCTCCACCTTTTGTGCTACATTGATTTAAAGTTCGTACATGTCGTGGACCAAATCCTACTGTATAACCACTTAAATAAATTCCCTCCTCTAAGTGTGTGGGACTCTGACTGGCCTTAATATTTCCAAACTATGAAAGGGAAATAATCAGCTGATGGGGGGGCGCTTATAAGAAAATACTGCAGTTTGTAGTTTACCGCGGTTAAACCAAAGGCTTTAGACACATGCGTCTAGAGAATGTGAACTTGCCTTTAGGCTTTCATTTTAATTCCAGTTTCACCTGAATAAACCATTTCCATGTTCACGTGTTAAACAACAGATGTACCTCACTGTCCACCACCCCGTTTTTGTCGCGATGCGGGGCCTCGTAAGCATCCATCTGCTGCCGTGAGACCTTGGCGAGCCTCTCAGCCAGCTCCCTCCAGCGTCCGGCCACCTCCACCGCCGTGGTCAGGAGGACAAAGTCCATGACCAGTCTGGCCACGAGACCTTGACAGTCCATCTTCAGCAGGGCCTGCAGAGAAAGGACACAAGAGGACTTTAGACTGAGGGGAAAGCAGAAGAAAGAGAGAAGGAGTACAGTCTGAAATAACTTAAGATATGTGGGGTCTGAACTGTGAAGAAAAATCAGATGAGCTCTGACTGGGAATCAGTGGACAAGAGAGAGGCCGTCTAGTGAAGATGGAAACTGAGCGGAGGACAATGAAGCCTGACCAACACCACACACTTCACAGAGACTAATAAATCTACAGGTTTCATTCCACTGACTTGATCCTTGTTGTTTTCCACAGCCTGCCTCCCAAATCCCCCTGCAAATCTCAGCTTTGTGCATTTTTCAGATGCTTTCTAGTGGAAACACTGAGATTTATTGTGTCACATTTGAACTGAGCGTGGTAACCAATACTGATACGGACTACAACAGGGCGAAACAAGTGCTGCTTTCAACCAGATTAAAGTGTCAAGACCTGATCTGGAACATGGAGGATGTTTACACCTGGCATTAACATGTTTCCTGTATCCAGATAAGGGCTGCTATGAACTAACGATTATTTTACAATCGATCATTTCCTAGATTAATTGATAAGTTGTTCGGTCCAAAAAATATCCAAAAAATGGTGAAAAATGTTTTACAAAACTCTAAAGGACGCCCTCAAACGTCTTGTTTTGTCCAAAACCCAAATATATTCAGTTTACTGTCACAGCAAATTAGAACGCACATTCCGGCGATAAATGTGTCGATTGAACTATTTTCACATATAAGAAGCGTCATCACCTGGCTCAACAGCTACATGTGTTAACTTGACTCGCTCTTCGCCTTCTCTATCCCGAGGCTAGGCTGAAGCTGGTTTGTAGTGTAAGAATACCAACCTCAAAATTGGATGTGCTTGCTTGTACTGTTGTGAATTTGTTATGTACAGTAAATGTGTTTTGTATTTAACTTTAAACAGTTAAAATATTGTTCAATTTAAAAAAAATTTTTAAAAATCTTTAATGTTATTTATTTATTTATTTAAACTAATTGTTAATTGCTAATTCAGATTGTATCTAAATTGATTTTAACCTGATTACATTTACACTTGGTATTAATATATTTATATTAATATATCTTCAGTCTTCAGTGTACACAATAAGATTCGATCAAGCTCCGACCAGCCCAGCTGAACAACACGTCTTCCTCTCGTTTGCTCGGGTCCAAAAAATAATTACAGACTGTATAATAAGTTTGTAATTTGTTTTCCTTCATGGATTATACACCATGGTTTCATCTCCCTTCAGTGGGGAGCTGATGTAACAGCTAGGTCGGAAAGTGAAAGTACAACTTTTCCTTGTTACCTTTCTTCATAGTGTGTGAACTCCTTTCTGTCATTTAAGTCGCTTATTGGTTTTAATTCAACAGTGCATGAGTTCATATTCACAAAGGCATTTTATTTTATCACTTTATGCACAACACACTGCCTGTCTGTACTGTCAGACTTTTGATATTCTTTGCAACAGGTTTGTATTTCCGCCCACGTAGTTGTTGTGTGCAGATTGACAACGTATTTTCATTTACACTTGTGTTCAGTGTGTTCGCAATTCCTCCCCGACCACCTCCCGAGGTTGTTTGGTTGATCGATCACAGTCCATCCTCCTTTCCTCTCATCTTGGCTGCATTTACACCTGTACTTTCACGAGGTCGAACACTAACAGGCTAATCTGATCACACAAAAAGCATTTTAATACCAGGTTTAAACATACTCATACTGTTTATTTAGCTACAGTTTGTCCTGAAGGTAACGTTACAGAAACAGACATCAAGCTTTCAGGCTCTGGACCAAAGTTCAGGCAGCCTGAACAACATCTCCATCCTCAGGCCCCCGCTGCCAGCGAGGCAAAATATGAGGAAGAAAAATGGCATGTGCCGATGTGGCTTGTGTTTGTTTGGGTCTAACCGGTCTGGACAGGAACCCTGCCCCTCCCATCAGCCTCTGTAACCCCTCTGTCTCCATCAGTCCTGCCCAGACGGCTGCTGTTTAGGGGGGCGGGGGGGAGTGACTCAGTCTGTTCCTACAGGAGAGACGACCTGCAGCACGTCACAAGGGAAATGCAAATACGGATGTCGCACATGCAAATACGAGTGCATTTGCACATGTATTTGATTAAGCACACACATTTGTGAGGATCCTTGTTGAAATAATCCAATCCCAAGCTCAAAACACTAACCTAAGTAATATAAAAGTCTTTACTGTTTTTGTGCAACACTTTATAAAACTGAAGGACAAAGGTACATTAAAGATATTAAACAGGACCAGAACCACTTTCCACATGTCCTCTCTTCATTCTGCTGGTGTCAAACTCAAACCGGTCCTCTGAAAAACAGAAGCACACAGACTCACACTCGGATGCAGACTCAACAGAGCGAAGGTGAATTTAAAGCTCCCGTTTGGGCTTCAGCTTCAGGAATGTGTGGAACGACAGGATATGAAGGGGGAGGACATGAGGATGAGATAGCAGACGCCGCTGACTGTTCTCCAGGAATGTTAAGTTGCCGCCAAATTACATTAATCAAAGAAAAAAAAAGAGTCAAAATAAAACATAACTTTTGTCCAAAAGCTTCACACAGCGTTTGTTTGTTTGTGCGTCTTTGTAGATGTTGAGGGGAAGAAGCTGTCAGGGAGACAAACACTTTGACAAGCACCTGTTTCCTCGCTGGATAACGACAGGAAATCCCTGCCAAAATAAAATGGATCACTTCCTGTCCTACTACAGGTTTAAGTCTGTCACTGGACTGGTAATAATATAGATGCTTTGTTTAATCAGAGGTGATTTACAGTTAAACTGATGAAGGTAAGCAAACATTTTGATGCAGAAGATTGTGTCTGTGGTCGTCCATTATTATAACTTGTGTTATTTTCTGAAAGCAGATTCTAAATATAATCTACCTTCCCAAAATAAAAAAAATGTCTAGCCTTATACAAATTACTTTTATTATTAGCGGTTATCAAATAACCTCAGCCCCTTGCTCCAAACACTTTGCTAGAGTTTTACCCACATTCTCACAGAAAACTTTATCCTGTTGTTTCCAGGATAAATGTAATTCATGCTTGCATATAATCAATCCTGCACTTAATCAGCTCTCCACAGATATGAGAAGAAAGCAAGATGGCTCCCTCCTTAGCTACTTCCATCATTAGCTCGCAAAAAAATGTGTTGCCCAAGTTCTTAGGTTTACTAGTCTGACATGGCATTTTACTGGCACTGGGGCAAATGAGTAATCTTTATTGTTGAGCCCCGGGTGTTTAAGGATGTTTAATGCGAGATTTCAAAGGAATAGTTGGACATTTGGAGTTAGATGAGAAGATTGATTCCTCCTGCAGCTTCATATTTATCTGTCCTGGAAAGAGGAGGGAACAGCTCTCATAGTGGTGTTGATCTTCTAATTTGACTCTTATACACTCTTTAACAAAATGCAGAACTATTCATTTAATGTAGAGATGTGTAGAGCTTGTTTGTATTTTACACAATTTAAGATTTAGGAACATGCAGGAACAGACGATGATTAAGAGCGTTGTTGGACTCTGTATTCCTCATGCAAACTTGATGTTTGCTAAAAGAAGAGTAAGATCTGGAGAATCTGAAGTTTTATCCATCAGACTACTTACTACTTTCACCCACTTCCTTTTTAATTTGTCTGAGAGGCTTTATTTGTGAAAATGAAATGAGTCTAAACAGCCAGAACTTGTTTGAAAGAGTCCTTTTAGGTGATCAAGTGTTTTCTCAGAGGCCCGTGTCGGACTCTTCACGGAGTGAAGGTTTCATTACCATATAAAAGCATCAAACCTCCCTATTATAAAAACACAGACGGTGAATTAAGGAGTGTCTCGATCAATAATTCCTCCAGCATCTCTCCCTGCTGCCTTATTTCGTTCTCAGCAGTGTATTAATTCCTTCAGATCCAATTTAATTGCCGGGCTAATGTAAACTTGATCCTCCCCTTCATAGAAAAATGGTCCTGGAGGATTCTGGGAGGCTTTACATGAGCTCAGGGGTGATGTGAAGAGATCCCAGATAATGGTCCCGATTGACTATTGCAAATATTTCATCTGCAGTTAGAGATGAAAGAGTTAGAGTTAAGAGTTAAGTTTCTTAACCCTCTGTCTGACATGTGGATTGAAGAGAAATTAAGGCAAACTTTCCGCAGATTGTACATCTTGATTAATGTTATCACTATTTTTCCTTGAATTATTTATTATAATAATATCAATATTATTATTTGATTATCAAAAGAGTTGCTGATAATTTTTCTGTTGCTACTAGATCGCCATTTTCAAACCTTTCAACCACATTGCATGGTCTTCATGACACTTGGGCCTTGAGATTATTATCTCAAACTATAGCTGCTGTGAAAAAAGTGAACATAGTTACCATGACATCACACCTGGGTTTGTGAACTACTGTTTTGAAGCCTTGAGTTTGGCATTTTTCCAGTCGCTATCTTGGTTTTTTAGTGCCACAAGGGTGGAGCTAGCTAGCTTGAATAGCAAGGTGTTTCCACAATTCACATTAACTGTGATTTTAACGAGGATTTCGCAGAACCACCGTCGTTTGCAGAACCAAAATGTTACAGTTAACTTCATGAAGTGAAAACACTCTGTGAAAGGGTCAAAGCTCTGAGACAGAGACACAGACAGCACCCAAAAAAAAGTTCACGGCTGGTTAAATGTACACAGAGCAGTTGATACGAGTCGCCTCTCTCCTGATTGACGTGTTAGCCACTTGTCAATCGCAAGGTAGCCTCGCCATAAAGCCTCTACTACTTTCTGGTCTATTTTCCTCTAAATGGCACCATAACTTACTAAATGAACATCATGCTGTGTTGGAGAAGACTTGAAACTAGCGACTGACACCATAAACTGATTAGGAAAGTGTTTACTGAGGTAATAAATCAGCTGAGAAGTAGCCTAATTTTCTCAGACTTCTTTCTGCAGCCAGAGGAGTCGCCCCCTGCTGGCCATTAGAGAGAATACATGTCACTTAACCATTTGCTTCACTTTTTCAGATCCAGAGGTTCCAGCTTGTGTCTAACTATCACACTTAGGGTGGTGGTTAACACAACAGGGAATTTGATGAGCACATTGTTAAACGTCTAGCTCAACGATAAGAGCTTTAAGAAGTTTTGTGAGGCTGCACTTTTCCTGGCACGTCGGAAACATTCTGGCTGCTGTAAATCTTTGATGGTGTGTTGTAAAGTATTTATCACTGAGCCTGATTTTAAACTAATAATTGCACTGCAGCAGACAGAGCTGGGTGTCACTACTGCAGTTCAAACAGCTTCTCTGCAACAATACACTGAGACAGAGGAGGAGTTCAACGCTGGGCTGCGTTGTTCTAAAATGTCAGCTGGTCTATGTGGACGGGTTATAGGACTGTGTGTGAGTGTGTGTGTGTGCGTGCATGCTTTTAGTTAAATGCCACAGAGTTTGTTTCACCAGCTCAGCAATCAGCGCTCTGAAGCCCGCAGCCCCCCCCCCTCCCCCGACCACTGCATAAATCATCTGCTTGTCAAAACGAGAAGAAAATTCCTGCAGACATATTTCCAGAGATAACGTTGATGTGGAAACGAAGCGGGTGCTTCAATCATGTCTGTCGCTGAACACCAAAACACACACACACACACACACACACACTGTGCTTTCATATTCGAAGAAAACGGCCACACTAAACCCTTGCTATAAGCAGCAGTGAGGCTTTTGATAAATTACTTGTTCCTTCCGTCGTCCTGTTTCTGTTTTTCCTCTCAGCTACAAAACTGACACTCAATCTCTCCACTTCAATCTCCTCTTTATTATTTTTCTATCTCATCTTCATTTTCCGTCTGACTTCCTCCACCTCTCCCATTTGCGGCTCTTTACACTCCATCTTAGCTGCACCGCAGCTTTGCAATTGCGTTTCTCACCCAGTTTTGCCCTGAACCTGCCTTTTTGTCTCTTTACCTTTTTATGTGAAGAAACCTCAACATCAATACCCGGGGAGGCTGGAAGAAATCAAAGATTGTGGTGCGCCGGTTTTGGACATGTGAACTCCCTTCATTCGTCATAAACTGGCTCTGAAATAACTCCCACATTCCCAAACAAGGCCAAAATCTCCAGAGAATGAGTGATCTGTTGTTTAGTCAATTATTCCAAAAGCAGCAGCTTGCCACACCCAGTCACTGAAGGACGGGAGAAGAGGAAACGGGGAGGGGGGAGGAGGCCGGAGAAGCTCCTGTGCACATTTTTGTGTACAAAAATGGCAAAGCACTGAGCTAATAGCACATAATGGGCCCGGGTGCTGCTCTGCTTTTCAGAGCCCTGCTCCAGAAATAGGATGTTATTGTTATTCCCAGTTTTCACCGCCACACTGATCTCCACTGCAAATAATTCAGGAGGGTCAGACGCTTTGCTGCAGAGCTGAGCGAGAGCTTTGAAATGAAAATCACCCTTTTAGCAGAGAGATACAGGAAAAGCTCCACCTCATGCTCCAAGATATTGCAACTGTTTTCACCTTGTGAGTCTGTGTGTGTCATCGTGGCCAAATGTGGTCCTGGAGACACGCTGTATCCGGAACGACCACAGAGACGGTTTTGAGTACTTTGGAGGGGGTTAATATGTCAACGATATTGTGTCAGAACTGAACCAAACTTTACAGGTGTGTAGTTGTGATCAAACTGAGGGAAGAGTTTGAAGATGGGTGTTGTCCGACCTATGAACACTGAGTACAAGATGGTGGGTGGGTGGGTGAGCAAGGTGGTCTCTGGTGGAATCTGCCGTCAGTTCACTGTGTGTCTGCAATGAGAGGAGGAAGAACAGGGAGGAGGAGGAGGGTTTTCCATGCTCCCTCTGTTAAGTCACTCACAGAAGCAGTGGAGGAAACTCACAGTATTTACTTCATGTAGGATTTAAGTATTAAATAAGTGGAAAGTGTTCAGATTGGACTCTGTGTCTTGTCCTGTACAAACAAAGAAAATACACTATAAAGTTTTTTTAATATATTGACTTTTTTTGCACACTGCTGCAATGGCAGATCTATTCTGAGTTAGATTTTACTGTAAAACCTAGACATGCCTTAACATCATGTGGAGGTTACAGCTGGACATGAGAGAGTAGAGAGATTGTCATCACTTTCTGTTTAGCATTTTTAATTCTATTTCCACAAAGACATCTGCAGCAGCTTAAGAGAGAAAGAGACAGGACCTGTGGAGGCTTGCCTAGAATGACCCAGTCACAAGTGAGTCATTCAACAATGCTTTGTTGAAATCGGGTAATTACCTCACCTTAAATCAGTGAGAGAAAAATGAGGAGTACTAACGTCATGTGCAGGGATGTCACAATACCAGAAATTTAGTAGTCGATATAAATACAAGTGAAATTCCCAGATTCTCAATATCAAATTCAATACCACGGTACAAAAATACACAATAATAAAAGCCCTGTACTTCAACATACACCCCTCTGATAAATTATCTGTTTCACTCAACTAAAAACAGCAGAGGCTACACACACACCTCCACTCAGAGTACAAGCAGTAGTATAAATTTACTGACGTGGCTACGTCACACATCTTTCAAAAAAAATTAAAAACAATCAAAAAAGCCTCCGCTCAGTCACTGCATCATGCACGTGGTATATCCGAAAAATTCATGACTGAAGTTACACATGAGTGAACAAACAGCGGCAGGAGATAAAACACTGAAACCAGCCGCCTCACAGTCTACGTTGTCCGGCTGAATCGCTGCTAGACGTAGATCCACCCCACTCACATGGAGCTGGTGTGGCTGTGAAAGGCAGGTGTTGTTGCAAGGATGTCAATCTGCAAACTATGTGGATCACCGTTTGCCATCAGAGACCAAAAGAATAAGAATATCAAGAATATGAAAAGCTATGAGTCAACTAAACCATTACCTACCTGAACCAGCTGAGGTACCAGCACAGAAACCAACTCTGATTCAAACACCACATATTCAGCTCATTTTCAGGTCCATCATTTGTGTTGAACGCTTCGTTTTAGCTATGGAGCGATACATCTCACTTCTACAAGATCTTTGTTGGGAGTTGCACATGCGCAGTTGGTAGGTAAGGACTACTAGCCTATTGGCCTTTTCACACGGGAAGCGATTTACGCGCCTCATAATTCATTTTCAATGAGAGGTGAGCATGTAGGAAGGGAGGCTCGGGCGTTGCGACAGGCGTAGCGACAAGCGGTCGGGTGATTCTCACGAAATCCAGATTTATAAGGTGTCCAGCATCAGAATTTTTAAAATGCCTTTGAAGCCAATTTTCTTTTTGCACATATAAGATTAAGGTCTGAACTTACTATAACCATTATTTTTTAGGAGATTTAAAAAAATATTTCCTATGTAATTATTTACATTTTTTATACAGTCCATAAAAAAGTATCATTACCGCAACATGACATTACATTAAATATATGGTTATTTTTTTTATTTTTGGATAATGTTAAAGTAGACTCTTTTTACTCATGCTCAAAGCTATGTAAAACTCTGAAGAGATTGCTTTTTCATATTTATTATTTTTTGTAATTTCCTTATTTTCTCTCATTACCGAAACATACGTGATGATTTACAATTTGTTTTATTTTATTGTTTTACTAAAAGATAAAATACATATTTTTTATGTAGCAGACCTTAAATAAGTAGTGTTGTATAATATGTATATACATTTTAAAACAAAATATGATTATCTAATTATTACTTAATTTGTAAAAAAGATACACGTTGCGGTAATGAAAATGCCATTTTGGTAATGAGGATCAATGTTTCGGAAATGAGCTCGCGTGTGTAACATATACGTGGGGTCACAGAAGACAAGGTTTCGGTATAAGGAGGTGTTGAAAAAGTAAAAAATGACACTGAGGCTGATAATTATATTTGGTGTTGGTACCATATATTATGTGAAAACAAGACAAAAAAAACAACAACAATAACAATACCCAAATATTTACAATCTGCAGAAAGTTGGTTTTGATATAGTGCACTTAGGAGAATTCAGTTCCGTAGACTCAGTAGTTCACAGAAATAAACAAAATATAGCAACAAATTCAGGAGTACTCAAAGATAATGACAGACACAACACACTATAAGACATTCTCTTTTGTTCAAGAGAGATGAACGTCCAAATGACGAGAATGATGTGCGGGATGCAAACAGTCCATAAGCCAAGTCTTTAGTAAATGGCCATGTGTGTGTGTGTGTGTGTGTGTGTGAATGAGAGTGAAGGGGGTGAGCCAAGCTGCAGCAGTCTCCTACCAGACCCACATGGGGCGAGGATGTTATAGGGGCAGGTTCTGTTCCAGGTAGTAGCTCGCCATCAATTGACCCACAACTGGCCGCACTTGGCCTGTATTAAATAACAGGACCCATAGGTTAACCACTACTCATTTAATTTATCAACTAGCTAGTTTAACTTCTATAGTCTATTTTCTATGTGTACACAATAATATTCAAGATATGGCATAATTAATTTTTAAATGACAATAACAACTTGCATAAAAGTACTTCCATGCATGTAAATAAACACCCATAATTATTAGGAGTATCTACAACATGACATTCCATTTGATACAATGATCTTGTCATTCAGTAAGTAAATAAACCATTTAAATACTTAATTCTTAAATACCAAAACCATAGTTTTAACAACAAGGTGCTATTTATATTGAGAGGGCTAATGATGTTAGCATTGAGCCAGTGGAACATTGCAACAATAGATAGATAGCATGGCTAATGCTATTAGCATTAGCTAGTAGAGCATCAAAACACATAGGGATGCTAATGCTAATGTTAGCAACATGCATATGGACCCAACAAACAGACTCACCAATTCCGCAGATATTCGACTAGGGCTGGGGTAAGCGATTATTAATTAAGCGATTAGTCTGGCGATTATTTTATCGATTAGTCGACTAATCTAACGACTAATTGGACGGTTATTTTAAAGATTATTTTTCTGTAGCTCGATTAATAAAACCATAATGTATCTCAAATAAATACTTATTTATTAACAGTGTTTGGAATAACGGCGTTTAAAAGAGCGGCGTTACGTAATGGCGTTATTTTTTTCAGTAGCGGGGTAATCTAACTAATTACTTTTCCCGTCGTTACAAGCGCCGTTAACGTTACTGGTGCGATTAAATGCGGTGCGTTACTATGTAATAAACTGTGTAATCCGAACGTTCCAGCTGGCTCACACAGCTAGTCAGGAGGTGGGTTAATAACGAGGTAAGCAGTGCTTGAAGTGGACCGGTACGCTGCGCTCTCCATTTCAGGTTCTCTGGGCATAGCGTGGCTCACCTGTTCCGTTCTCTCTGCCTGCTAAACTCTGTCGGTGGGAGAGGCGAGGGACAAGAGAAGCTCGTGTGCCTTTCAACCAGCGATTATGTTGGCTAAGGCAGAGTCATGTTTCTTGGTAGCCAATCAGAGCCAGTGTTTTTACACACATGCCAGCACACGCGCCACACATGGTTTAGGGCGATTTTTTCTTTTGTTGGGGCTTTTATTGGTTGCTGTTTCGTCCTCCATTCTGTAATGTTTCGGTGTGGCGAGCTGTACATCCGCGAACGGTGCAAAACCAAAACAAACTTTGCGTCGACGCAAAAATATGACGTTGAAGTAAGGCCTATATTTGACACACCGCGGCACCAGTTGGCTTCTAAAGACCACGATAGTGGACACTACAAATACACAATCGCAT
This sequence comes from Lepomis macrochirus, assembly GCA_024633595.2. Taxonomy (NCBI): domain Eukaryota; kingdom Metazoa; phylum Chordata; class Actinopteri; order Centrarchiformes; family Centrarchidae; genus Lepomis; species Lepomis macrochirus. The sequence continues at coordinate 28,064,625 of JALXJV020000016.1, read as the reverse complement.
GCTAAAGTCAATAAGCATTTAAGATGGAAATTAAGCGAAATTAGTATTTGTTTGTGTAGAGACATACCGAGTGCAGCTGCTTCGGTGGCTTCCCCCTCACACTACTGATTGGGGAAACTCACCTCAGCTTGTAAACGCAGCTTGAGCTCTGTGATTGGTTACACTCAAGGGTGTGTCTTGTGGTGTGTTCAGGTGACTGGGAAAAAAATTGGGACCATGGAATTTTTACCTGGGTTACACGTGCGTGTGTCTGTTTGGGAGTGAGTGCAAGTGTTGGTCAAAACAATGAATCCAAATTATATTTTTTCCTATTATTTCCCTATTATCACCCTGTCCCCAGACCTCTCTCTTTCCTTTCTTCTGTACTCCTCAAGTAACACTGGATTGCTGTATATTTTTTCCCTATGCTTTGCCAGCCTGTCTTTCGCTGATGCCCTTTTCTTTTCAACTGATGCTTGCCTGTAACAAAACACACAATAGCCATCTTGAATGTAACATTTCGTAAAAGACATAGAAATACATTGTTTCACAGTAAAACAATTAAATATTAAATATTACATGTATAATAGATGGCCTATTCTGCATTCATACTGCTTTTTGTGGAAGCACTTCATATAAATGAAAAATTAGTGACCCCTGCTGGGAGGGTTATAATAGCTATATTGTTTACGTAATCTATTCACGAAGTGTTTAAGGCAAATATCAAGTTATATTGAAATGAGCAAGAGTTATAGTGCATGACCCTCTTTCATAAGTCTGTTTCTCATTACCGAAACATTGAGTATCTCCACCGCAACAGGCCTTCAATTGTTGCGGTGAATGATAATGGTGTTGCGGAGGATGAGCGACCTTAAACATTCTTGCTAACTGTGGAAGCTAAATGAGGATTAGCTAAACTTTCCCTCTCTTATTATATTTAGACCATAATGGGGTATATAGTAATAAAAAATTAAAACGGCAACATTTTTTAAAACTTCACAAACTCATGTTTCAGTAATGAGAACTAAAAAGTTGTGTAGGTACTATGACAAACAAAATTTAAACTTTTATCTGGAGAGAAAAAATAAGAACTGCTTACCTGGTAGCCATCTTGAGTGTCACAGTCAATTATGTCCCTTCCAACAAAATTCCTTGAAAATGTTAGTTCCTTGAGGACTTAAACAATGATTGAAAATTGTTGCGGAGGATGAGAAATTTCGTCTTGGACACATTTATATTCCTTATTATTGTCACTACATTTACCAATGATCACCAAATACCACATGTTTCTTTACTGTAAATGTTTATAGTATAACATGCACTGAAGCTTTTTATTTTTTATATTTTTTAATTATAAATATTTTCATCTCAAAGAACCCAAATCCAGTCATGGACACGTTGCGGTAATGAAAATTTTCCCCTTAAATGTGGAAAAAAACTCAAAATTGGTATTTTTAATGTCATTTGAAATCATGTGCAAAATAGTACATAAAGAGATGTTTGTAACTGTATCCTTCTTATTTTGATAGCATTAACTTTTATCATCAAAATGTTTCATGACACCTCATAAGTCTAATTTCGCGAGAATCACCCGGGCGTGTTCCCATCGAAACTGTCGCCCGCCTAGGGCTGGGTATCGTTCAAAGATTTTCGATATCGATACCGGTATCGATACCTCAACTTCGATACCGGTACCTGAACGATACTTTTTTTGATACCAATTTTATTGGTATAAAATTTGTACATTTTCTCAACATACAGAGAATCATTGTTGTTTGTATAAAGTAACTTAATTATCACATTATTATCATTAATAGTTTATTTTAATAATTGTTCCTTTAAAAATACTACAGCTCGTCAAAACCAAGATATATTTTCAATGTAACATCGGCCTATATTGTGTTTTGTTGTTTTTATTCCTCTCTCTTTAGTTTTTATAATGTAATTTTATTGTCTATTAATTATATATTTTTTATTGTTTATATGTGAATTTGTGCTCTGGCACCATGGCAACCTAAACATTCATGGCAACAGGCCTGAGAGAAAGAGAGAGAAATCTCTCATCTGATGGAAACAAGTTTCCTCCTCACTAGAGGAAGAGGTGTCCAGGCGACAACAATCACAATAGAAAGTAAACTCAGCCGCACGTCTTTAATCCACTGCAGCAAAGTCGCAGACATCAGCCCAAGGATCGCTATGTGATGTCACTTCCCCCGGCTGCACATACAGGTCCGTGTGCGGCGGTGGCGTCACTTACTGTAACTGATCCTTCAGAAACACTTGGGAAAATGTAGCGTGTGTGGAAGCTGCCGCGCTACTCTGTCAATAAAAGAGCTTTGCTTTGATTCAGAAAACAGCGACGCTGCCACCAAGCTACTGAGAAATGTCGTTAAACTAGTAACGGTGCTGCTTGTAGTGACGCTGCTGCCCAACGCTGCTCGTACAGTGGGCGTGTTGAAGCAGCTCGGTGGCAGCAGGGCGCTGAGACGATGATGCACCGTCTCTGTCTTGTTGCAGCAAAGACGGAGCGACTTTCTGCTCTTAAGTTTATTTCACGCACAGTCAAGGGCTTCACCAGGTTTGTCGTGTCGCCACTCTTATCTTACGTTGCAAATATTGCATCACGCGCTCTTGCATCAAGCCACACTTTTGATTTTCTCCGCGTCTTTTACATCCACGTCTCTGTGCGTAACCGCCGCGAGCTAGTGTTTACATCACTACAGCGAATTACAATCACTTTTAGATGTGGGCACATCAAGAATGCTGCATGCTTATTGGCTCATTGGCGTTAACAAGAACCTTTAGGTATCGAACTTTGGTACCGAAAGACAAGACATTTTTTGATACTCGGTGGTATTGAAGCAATTCGGTCGGTGCCTAAAAAGTATTGAACTCGATACCCAGCCCTACGCCCGCCCCTGCCAAAGTTGAACTGACTTGAACTTTTTGTAGCCTACGCGACGCGCAGCACAAAAAAGATAGAAGAGAGACGGATCCCCTCCGTCTTTTACTTCCCTGAAATATATAGGCTAAGTGTTCACTGAACAGGAACATTAACAGGAGGGCGTTTGCATGACTAGATTTATCAGCTATATGAATATGAATAATATAGTGTATATAATACCCTAGGTATTTACCCATTGATGTGATATGTACTATGAGCTCTTACTAGGATTTATTGCTGCTCTTACTAGTATGTATTGTCAGTTGTTAGATCTGTATTTGATGCTCTGTTGATACTTGTAAGTTGTTCCTCAAATGTAAGTCGCTTTGGATAAAAGCGTCTGCCAAATGAGTAAATGTAAATGTAATGTAAATATAATAATATAGCCTACAGAAGCCATTGCCGTGGTTACTACCTACTGACCACCTTCCGTTTACTCGCTTGCCATGTGAAAAGACCTTATCAGCAGCAGAGAAGGGCGGGCCCTGAAAAGCCGGTAAACATGGCTTCGGTTCAGCTGTATATGTGTTGCTGGAGCAAGAGTTTGTGAGTGGTGAGTTATTCTTTTTTTTTAACTGAGCTCTGTCTCTACATCACAGTAACAACTTTATATCCATTGACTGCCTGGAGGGTAGCTAGTGTTTGGAAGGGAGAGGAGAGGTGTGTGCTGCAGCTCAGTGTGTTTCCACCGGTGTTTTTGAGGGCGTACCTTACAAGCGGCTAGGAGAGTATTATGATGCATGTTTTCTTGTGACATCACAAGAAAGCGGAAGAAACAGCTGGACTACAAATGAGCTGTTTTCAGGCTGTTCAGAGCAGAGTTTTCTGTGGGAGATGGGAAGTCCCTTTGGGCTTTTTTCACTTTGCAAATCTGTTACACAAACAAGATAACTCAATAAAGGAGAGGAAAAGCCAAAAAAAATATTTTTTTTGTTTTTTCTGATTTGGTTTTGAAACGAAATAATCAAAGAATGAACCATACACGGATTAAAACCTTTAATGCATCACGGATTGAAATCCAAAGACATGTTAATCATGTCTCTGCAGATACAGACAAAGCCACACATCATATGTGACGACTGAGACGTATTATTTCAGATTCTTCTGTCTCTTCCATGTAGAACAGTGTACAACATGTACTTACTTGCATGGCGTGTGAATTTTCACAAGGTAGTGTTGCCTTAAATCGAACACCGCTGTTGTGCCCTTGCTGGAGATGAGCAGCAGAAGAGAGAGAGCACAGATTTTCTGCAGCAATGATTTGAATTCAATAAGCGAGACAGAAGTGAACATGTTTAGATGTGACTGCAGAGGGAATCTGAACAAATACAGCTTGCTCACACTGTGACAGACATTCAGGTTGGATGTTTGAAATGTGGAAAACACAGGACAAATATTAATGCCTAAATGAAATGTTCCTGAATTATTAAACACTCATTCTAATTAGTATTGTAAAAGGTTAATGTGTAGTGCAGCTGACATTAAAAGCACCTGCAGACAAAGAACTGTGACAGTGGCAGCTAACTATGAAGGGTCATATGTGCAGAGGAGGATTATGGGAAGGACGTGGAAGTCGTACCGACTGCAGGCGCCTGCGGGTCCACAAGTGAAGCTTCTGTTTAGTTTCTGAACAATACAGCAGGAAACATCTGCAGGCCTGAGACCCAACAGACACAAGCTGGATCCTTTCCATCGGCCGCTGACAACAACACAACCTCTTAAAAAACAAACAAGAGTCTGAGACTGCTTCATCCACACAGATATTTATGCGGGAACCCCCAACATGAATAAGAGTGAAAGAGTTTCAAAGAATGTATTAATTAAGAGTCTGCTTCAGTCCATGCTGCACTGTTTTGAAGCCTCAAGAAGCCCAAGTTGAGATTAAAAGCAACTTGTGCAAAATCTTCTCTGGAAAACACAACGTTCAGTCAACTCTGGGGTCACAAAATACCAGTGGTGGATCCTAAGGAAGTACATTTACTCATGTACTGTACAAATTTGAGGTAGCTGTACTTCAATATTTTCTTTTCTACTTCTACTCCACTATATTTTAGAGGGGGATATTGTACTTTTTACTTCACTACATTTATTATTACTTTACAAATTAAGCTTTTTACAGCTAAAACATATGAAGAGTTTATGAAATATGATGTTTTGTTATAAATAAAACAGCTGAAACGATTAGTCAGTTGCCAGAAAAATAACTGGCAGCTATTTTGATCATTGAAGTCATTTTTATGCAATTAAACAATTTGCTTTTCCTTTTAATAATTTGAATAATTTAAATGTGTGTTGAGGTTTAAAATGTTAATCGGACAAAACAAAGTATTGTAAGGCGTCACTCTATCAATTTCTCACTATTTTCAGAATTTTTACAATCTACTGATAGAAAAAATACTCGATGAATCTATAAGGAAAATCATTATTAGCTGCAGTTCAATACAAAATCGTTTAAAATGAGCTCTACCTCAATAACTATAGCAGTAAAATCCTTTTTTAAAATAATGCATGAGTTCATATTATAATTAAAATAGTTAATATAATAATGATCTCATGATAAAATATAAAGAGGCACAGGAGATAATTTACAGCTTTGAGTACTTTTAATACTTTAGATAAATTCTCCTGATTTTACTAACATACTTTTACTTAACATTTTTGAAAGCAGTACTTTTACAGTGTGGCTTTTACTTAAGTAAGGGATCTGAATACTACGTCCACAACTGCAAAATACTACCTAATAAGAGGCTTTCTCACTGCTCCGGAAAAACCACACTCTCTCTGCAGCCAAGTCACTCACTCAGGTGAACCAGCTCCGATAACACACCTGCTTCAGTTCACACCACTCTGCTAACACACAGGGCGCTGACACAAACACACACTGGTGTAGACACATGTGGAAAACAGTGGCTTCACCGTGTTAAAGTTAGACTGAGAGATGTTAACAGGAACATGTTAACTAAACATGTCGTAACATCCCTGGTCGGGTCTTCCCCCCATTCCTTTCCTGTCACCTGTCTACTGTCACTATCTAATTAAAAGCAAAGACACTTGATATGCGGACAGATAATACCCTAATCTTCCAAACTGGTCCCTTAAGCAAAGGAGGAGGTTTAACGGATGTGGTGAACATCTAAATTAATGAAAATAATACTATTGTATTCTGTTTATATTCATTCTGAAAGCACGACCATGCATTAGAAAACAGAAGGTGCACTCTGTGAGTGGGGGCTGTCAGGTAGTCGGCACACAATTATCAATCTCAACCTGTACTACTGTTTGCTTCTAGTAGCCTATCTGTTGGTTTATGCGCTTTTCCTGTTAACAAACATAATGAATAATCGCTTGAAGCTAAAAGCACAAAGTTAAAGTCTTTTCAAAATGAAATACTCTAAGCTCAAGCCAAGTTGGAACAGTTAACAAATTTCCAAGAACCATGGGTTTGATTAGACCCATGCGTTCGGACTCTGCTTCTTGTGAGTGAGCATTTTGCAGTCCATAAAAGTGTCTCTTATCTGCCAGGACCTGCTAAGCCGACCTAGAGTCACCTCATTTTTTACGCAAAATGTCAACAAAGCATGAAGAAGTCCTGGACCACAGCAAACAGCAAAGTTTGGCTTAGCTTCATTAAAAAAAAGAAACAGCTGCAGTAAGGAGGTTTGGTGTGAGGGAGGAAGCAGCTCCAACATGACAAAGCATTTCCTTCAACAATCTGAAGGAACGCACCGTGTTCAATGTGTCGAGCTCTCCCTTGCTACAATGAAGCTAACAGTAGGAACAAGGGGTGTAACAGTACAAAAAAATCTTGGTTCGGTATGTACCTCGGTTTTGAAGTCACGGTACTGTTTCTTTTCGGTACAGTGGGGGGGGGGGGGGGGGGGTGCAAACATTAAATTGCTGCTGGTTTATTATGAACTTTTGTAAACATCCAAATTACTTACAATTTTTTAAACAAAGTTCCAATATGGATTACAGTGCATCATTCTTCTTATTCTTCAATTCTGTCTATGATCATTATCAATCCCAGCTTGAAGGCCTGCTCAGATAAAAAAAAAAAAATCTAAAGTCTGTTTAAATGGCTAAAGGCATTTGCACTGTGCTCTTTTTTTTTCTTTTTTTCCCTTGTTGCAGTGACCTTCTCCTGCATGTGGTACCATTAGTGAGTTAGCAACTCTGACGTGTTGCCAGAAACATACCTGATCAATACTGAGAAATGTCGGCCCACTGGTCTTATCCACCTGTCAGTTGTTGTATTTCACTGGACACCGAAGACCAGACAGAAGACCTTAGCAATAAGGGAGGGTTTTAAACCTCTGGCTTCCCTGCACTGGCTGTGATGCTCAAGTCCCTAGTTAGCCAGAGCCTGGGCTAAAGCAGCTGCTTGTGTAGCACTGTAGCATTGTAAGACGGAGATTGGGTCCGTAACTTAATGAAACTCAGAATTTACACATGTTCCACAAATAACAAGCCTAATATATGACGTTAAAGATTGCATTCGGTGCACATTCCGAAAGTCCTGTACCGAAACGGTCCAGTACAAATACATCATATCGATACATCCCTGGTAGCAACGTCTCAGGTACAAAACACAGGTGAGCTGACGTTCACCTTTTATACTGAAGGGAAACCAATGACGTCTACAAAGGATTCAATATATATTTTTCTTAGAGACGAATCCTCAGAGTACAGAGACTCCTTTCACTTTAGCCATGAAGGAGAAGATGAGCGAGGAGGAAGAGGAGGAAGGTCACCGAGCGCTAACAAGATCCGAGATTCATTAAGTAGAATCAATAACATTTAAACAATACTCAAACCTATTATTAAAATATTCAACAAGCTCAGCTCTTGGTTTGGGAGTTAAGATATTCACTGCGCAGCCTGAGAAGCATTTAAACATTGAACAAAGGGAAATGGAAAATCTATATTTGTAATAAACACACCGTGTTCAAACACTGCTGACGACACTGTTCTCCAATGACAATCAAAGCAGAATGGATTCAGACATTTGAGCACAAAGGAAGCTCTCTGGTTTGACCACAGTGATTCTGATTCGGCTCTCTTCTAAAAATAGATGTAGATCCACGTCCAATGACACACCGGCACATCACAAGATATCCTCTTCTGTGACGTGGAAAAAAGTTTCTTTGCAAGGGCCGAGGAAGATGAGGATTTCATCTGACAAGTCTTTAGTCTCACTCAGCTTTACTCTGAGGGCCACACACACACACACACACACACACACATGCACGAAACAAACCCCACTTTGTCCAGAGGACAAAAAAACAAACATCAGATGCTTGCACATAGCACAAACAGCATATTCGTGTGGCTTACACAAAGAGCATTCGTGATTTCACTTTGCTGGATCGCTGCGTGCTTTGATTGCCGCCACAGTAACCAGTAGTTTAGGTGTAATCCCGACAGAAGAAACAGACAAACAGACCTATATTCAGAAATGAACAGTAGGGACGCCCACAAACGGCATATTTTCAGTCACCACCTTTTATTATGTTCTTTTCCATACTGCAGTTTCTCTGTCTATAAATGGTCCTAACTAGTGTTTACAACCTCGCGTAAATTATAGTGCTTCTGCTCCGTGTTACCTCAGCTGTAGTCCGTCCACGACTTCTGACAGAGACTCTCAGTAGGATAATATGCAGACAGAGAAACTTAGTCTGGGAACAGTGGTGTAAAGGCAGCAGGGAAGCTAAATGTCTCTCTCTTAAAACGTTGTAGCATTTCAAACTGGCACAGATACATAAAATAATGGAAAAGTATTTTGGAGCGTTAGGGCATAAGTCAGACTGGATATGATAAGGGTGTTCAGTGTGTTTAGACATCTACCTGCTACCAGGACTGCCTGAGGCATCACTGAACATCCACATTTCTGTGACAGAAGATCCACAACTAAGTGCCTGAGAGAGCCGGTGAACAAAGCTCAGCGTTTTGTCCTCTTTGAAGAAAAGCTGAATATATTTTAAAAAAAGAAAAGAAAAGCATGACGCATGAACAGGCCTCTTCATCTGCCGAGGACACATCTGTTCTTTTTTTTTTTTTTAATGCCAGCTATTGTCTGGCTCGGTAAAAGAACACCCGTCTGAAATTCTAATTAAAGCAGAACTCCTCGTGGAAAAGACACTTTTCTATCATTGCTGTATGAGAATAATGGTCATTACTATATAATAAGCACCTGTTCAGTAGCAGCACATTTTAGAAATTGGACACTGGTCCAATATCTAAAATTATATTTTACAAGAGTGCGGTTCTGTTTCACTGAGTTGTTCCCCCCCCCCCCCCCCGAGGGCTTTGATTCATATGTACATAAAGACAGAAAATTATCCAAGCAGCCTGAGCCTTCAGTTGGATTTATAAGATCAGCATACTACACACACCGACTGTGTAACTCAAGCAACAGATGCTCGTAAGAGGACAAAGTATTCTGCTGCTCCCCACATCTCCTCAGGTCCCGATTAGACCTCGATGCCTACACAGCAGTTATCGACTGCACTCCCAGCAGAATTAACGGACTAAAGCCGAGAGCCAAAAGCGTAAAGCAGCTGTGGGCAGACAACAGGAGAGAGGACGAACTCTGAGAGAGAAATCTACCAGGAGCACACAGGCAGAAACACATGACCGTTTAATAAAAGCACAAATAAAGGAAGAAAGACGCAAATGAGATTAAAAATTTAAAACAAGGAAGAACAATTTGCATTTTCTCAAATCAATGACTCAGGGAAAATGCAAAGTCACCGCAACAGAGGAGGATGCCAAGGCTGTAACTTACCGTCAGGAGTTCTTTCTGGAAGGACTTCCGCTCTTTGCCCTCTGCATTGTTGCAGTCCTCCTTCAGCCTCTCCAGCACTGACGCGACCCTCTCCGGCTCGCTGTCCAGCTCTGAGCGACAGAAGTGGGTCAAGGGCAGGTTGATGTAGCCGAGGGCGTCCGCAAACGCTCGCCAGTTGCCGATGTTCTCCATCAGTATAGTTCTTACCGAGGCGTAGATGTACGTGAGGAATTTGCAGGGCTTCAGAATTTGCTCCAGTAACAATGAAGTCGTGAGGTCGGGCCCGTTGAAGTAAATGGGCTTAATTTTGCCGACCACTAGAACATTCTTCGCATGAACAAATCCCATTTTACCCTGATAGTATCCAATGTACCATTCTTTTGTCCACAGCTGGCCCTTCAGCTTGATCTTCTCCTCGCTCAGCAGAGCTACAAAGTCTCCTTTCTTGTACTCGAGCAGGTACTGGTTTTTTGTTTGTCGGATGACTGTTTTGATTAATTTTCCAAACTTTAGGTTATTTATTCTCCTGTCCTGAAAAACAGGGTACTTGGTGGCAATGGCGAGAGGAGACAAGACTATCTTGCCCACTTCCTTCTTCTTCAGGAAGCGCCGTTGCACGGATGTCTTTGGGCCTGCTTTGGGTGGCGGTGTTGGCGTCTGGACACAAAACTGAGCCAGTATACAATCTTGGTCGTCTTTGACCTGGATCCTTAATGTGAAATCAGAAACATCTTCAGAGTTGCGCGAGGCAATGATGTAGACGAGCCGGCTGACTTTGCCTAGTTTCACCTGGAAGCCCCGGACAACCCTGGCCTGCTCACTAGCTTTTACCTCGTAGTTAGCCATGTTGGAGTAAACTCCAACGCGGAGGTCCTGGGGTTTGGATAAGACAAACTGGTGTTTACCCCAGAGCTGCAGCACTACGGATGGTGCAGACTGCACCTGTTTGCCTACCTCACTCACCAATAATGTCTTTGGTGCACAATCGTGGCCAAACATCGCCACGACTGTCTTGAAGGACGGGTGAATATGTTTGGGACCGTATACTCCTAAGGTGATCTTTTTAACCACATGCTCCCAGACTGTGCAGTCTGGAGATATGGACTGGGACTGAGCCACAACACACACATACATGCATGGTTCCAGGTTATCCAGGCACACCTGGACTGTGTCCCCATACATGTACGCCTGAGGAATGGGAGTGTAAGGGCCCTCTTTACAATCACTCCTGACACACAAGACTTCCGTCGTCTGCCTGCTCTCCATTTTCACCACAACAGACACTTTCATCTCCAGGGTGATGGTGGTTTTGGTCTCCATGTTGCTGAGTTTGATCTCCACCACAGGGCTGACGGTGGTGCAGCGGTCGTTGTTGAGCTCTAGTGGCGGGTCGAGCAGAGCTTTGATTGAGATCTGCTGGGTGTCCCCTGGGGCCACGTGGCCCTCGGGTATGTGGATGCTGATGTTGGTGTCTGGGAGTTGGACAGCGCCTCCTGAGCTGTCCAGCCGACAGACAATGTTGGTCTCCACCGGCTGTGTTTGGCCCCAACCTGGGTTCTGACCCAGCGAGTCCAAGTCATGGCAGGACCTGGCTATCTTGCGGTGGGTGAGCCACGCTGTCCGGAAATCCTCCCTGCTCTGGAATTGCTCTGGCGCCGGAGCTTTCAGGCCTCCGAAGAAACCCGAGGCCTGAGGGGCATCGGACTGAGCCTGCAGGATGGACAGCTCAGACAGACTGTAGGAACGTTTGCTTCTAAAAAACGGGTTGTCCCTGCGCAACGTTTGCCCCACCCCTACAGTGGGACTCAGAGGGTTCAAGTTAAAAACGCCACTGCCGAAACCATTGCTGTTAGCGGTGCTGCTGGTGGAGTTGGGCACTGATGGAGTGAGCGTATCAAACAGAAGGAGGTCAACTGATTTCTCATTACTGTTCTGATCAAGTGAACTCTGAGGACCCCCGTTCAGGAAAGGGTTTGTAGAGGTATGGGTTGTTGCAAAAGGATTTCCGTTTTGGGAGGTGGTTGGTTTCAGAATCACCCCCGCCCACTCGCCTAGAAGATCCATTTCTTTGGCTGCCTCCTCGTTACAGTCTCCCAAAGAGTCGATCATCCCGCTGTCGCTGAAGGACGAGTCTCTGTAGTTGATGGGCTGCACATACGCTGCAGGGATGTAACCCATCTCTGTGTTGTTGTGGGCATACCACCACTCTCCCCCTGACGAGTCCAGAACGTAGAGGCGGTCTCCTTTAGAGAACTTCAGGGTGGTGAAGCTGGATGGGCAGTAGTCCTTGATGGCAACGACTTCCCTGGCAGCGCCGAAGGAGGCAGTGGCGTCCAGTCGTAAGGCACTGGGAGAAGGCACTGGGGAAAAAAAAACAATTTCAGGTGGAGGTGGATGATGCAGCCTAAACATCAGGTGAGTGAATGCAGCAACTTTACCATTTTTTGATGAGTTAAACCATAACTTGCATTTAGCCTGTTCATTTTAGTGTCCCTGGATCAGATCCACGTGGTGGGGGATGTATCGACACACACTGCTTGTATCACAGTGCCTTTCAGAACCTTTCAAATCCTACGCATGGAGCTTTAATGGATATTTATTTATAAATTAAATATGATTCAAACACATATTTCTAAGGCCTAAAACTGATGTCGTCATTATGCATCTTTTCTTTTTAAATACAGGCTATCCCATGCAGCTACGGACTGTCACTACCAGATGCTTCAACCTAGCACAGCACAGACATCTATTTAATCTGTTTCAGCACAGACTGGAGGCGGTGGGGTGGGGGGTGGGGGGGCTCACGGACTCATCTGCTCCTGCTGTTTGTGTTTCTTTGAAGGGACAGGCCGAACAAAGTGGAATCCACTTACTGTTCAGTTTCACCCCTCTAACAAGAGACGGCTCAATATCTCATCAACAAATGAAAAACAAGAGTGTAGATGTGTGCAGAGTCTCTGCAACCAAAATGAGTCAGCCATCTAAAGTCACGTAAACTGTGGCGAGTATACACAGACCTTTAAAGTCAGTTTATCATCTTGATAACTTGATTCACATGTTTTTGACATTTTACACTTCATATAAAACCAAATTTCAATCGAGGTATTGAATGTAATGTTAAATGCCTTTTTTTGGGCAGCTGACCTTTGACATCAGTCAGACTGGCTTCTGACACTCCGTCGCTGAGATCGATGAGCGTCCCCTCGGACTTGCAGCGCGGGAGAGAAGCGTTGTTGGTGGTGGTGGCTCTTATTCGGTGAGCGGCCATGTTTTGGACGTGTCACTGTGCACCAACCGGTGTGTTCAGGCTACTCTAATGGGTTTCCTTTTGTGCTAGAGTCCAAGTCGGACGTCAACAGCCTCCCATGATCTCTGAAAGACACAGAAAATATTGGATTAAGAAAAAGGAAATAAATATTCTTACCAAATTACCAAAAGCTGTGTTTGGCAACTTATTTCAGAAGCATTTCTGTTATATTTGTTGAATCTGCTGACCGCCATCAATAAATCAAATGCTCTCGGTGTCTGTGGATGTCACAGGACTGTAGTAAGCATTTCATTCAGTCTCAATGAAATGATTAGCTGGCCTACCTGCCTGTCTGCTTAAAGGAGCGTACTTCCGTTGGGCACTTTCTAGTTGTCTCTTGCTAGTTTCTCCAAAGTGTTGCTTATTAATTACCTCATATATAAAGTAATTTGTGCTGAAGAGACTTCTCATCTTTTGAAATTTGTCTTGTTGATGTTGATCATCACGCTGAGATCAACCCCCTTTTAATGTTTCTGAATGTTTTTCAGTTTTCTGCTTATGAGCTTTCAGCGTGCTCCAAATCAACAGGAACTATGCAACAAACCCCCAGCATAAAGTGGATGTCTATAAATATGTGCGTGATTAAAGTCTACTAAATAACTCTGATCCTCCAGCCTCCTCTCAGGAGTTTGTATCTTCATGTCCAGACCAGCAGGAGATTTATTTTAAAAAAAAATCAATATAAACAGAATAACAAATTATTTCACGCAGAGATTCAGCTGTCTGACAGCAGACATCTGATTAATGTTCATCATGACAAATATGATTTATAAATATTTCTGTCATCATTAACACACTGGTGAACGGAGTGGAAATATTACAAAATCTTCCGTTCTTTTATTATTTTCAAAATCTGAAAAGCAACAGGAAAAACTGACTACCTGGCTGATCACAAGTCATACATTAACTTAATCATGATTTTTTTTTAAAATGCGCTTAAACAGATATCATTCAATAGCTGCTGGCAGGATATTGTATTATTCCAAAGTATTTATTTATTTATTTGATAGCTGCTCACTCTTAACTGTTTGCTAAAACATAAACATGATACATTATCAGTGCTTCCTCCAAACCTACTCAGCGATAAGGCTTTGTGATGTTTTCTTTTGTCTCATTGTTAACTAATCCCAAGAAATAACCATAATCCACACAGTGCTGTTGTCTCTTTACTCAGGATTATACACCATTGTATTCAATAAAGAGTTATTTAAAAGGGATAAAACACTGTAGTAAGCAAGCGTGTTAGCATTTGTCAATAACGGGACACAGAGTTTATTTAAAAGACATATTGGTACCACTTCCTTATGTCTCTTAAAGGGTTACTTCAGTATTTTTTAACCTGAACCCTATTTTCCCATGTTCTTGTGTAAAATTACCGTTTTAAGAGTCTGGTGCCTTTGACGAGAGCAATACAGCGACTGTTTCTGGTTAAACAAAAAGGATCTTATCTCTGTAGGGATCCTTTCCATAATGTTGTCAGACACTTGAAATACCAATCTGATTCAGTCAGTGGCCAAAAACAAGTAGTTTGGCAGACATACTTTGAAGGACTATAAGCATTGCAGTCCTGTTTCTCTGCTGCAGGTTGAAAGATATTGAAGTCGCTTTTAAGTGACTGTTCCGTGGAGCAGTTTATGCCTCAACAGATGAGGTCAAATTAAAGTGGACAGTGCGACTCAACCGCACAAACTTGAGAAGTTGAACTTGATGCAAGAAATTTGTCCAGATTTGCTTTGCCCACATTTTATATACTTTTAGTCTGAACGGTGTTTGGCTTTAAAATATCACTGTAATAAAATGCGCAGTGTCCTACAGTAGACAAGCACTTTCCTTTGACCTTCCTGTCGTCCTCCATACATCCATCCTCCAACACTGGAATAATCCTGGTTGGTAATTAGCTGTTTTCAGTTAACACATACTGCAGAAGAGGAATAAAACACTGAATGGTAATGTAGAGGAGGGAAGTTAAACACTGCCTTCATACCTGAGCAGTTGTTTTGTGTAAACAGTTTTTGAATGACACTTCCGAGTTTTAGCCTGAACTGCTTCCTTTAAACAACATAACAAATATTCAAACCACTGTTGTAAATGTAAACACGATGATGTAAAAAAAAAAAAAAACAAGTCTGAAAAACTGCAAAGAGCAGATTTGGGTCAGTGGAATACAGCACCATGAGAGTTACCAGGCTTTTTACTTGAATCCATAATTCATAGCAGTGTCAGCTTGAGGAAGACACACGGAGAGGATGAGGCTGACGAAGGTTTAAACTGCCAACAAAGGCCACAACTGCTCCTCTCAATTAAAATGATTTTGTCTTTTTATATAAGACAATCTTTTGGTGTGAAACCTGCAGTGGACTGGACAAATACAGGACTCTCAAATTCCACTGCTGATTTATTTGTTTTGTCAGTTGAACGTAATTTATTTTGTTCATCATTTGCTGCCTCCTCAAGCAGCCTGGGTATCAAGTGGGAGGCAAATTGGCCTTATCCACAGCAGGCATTGTGACTTATCGCAGTAGGAGAAGCAGCACAGGTATTACCAATCACATTAATGATTCCTCTGCTCTGTTCAAGTGAGTGAGGCACGGCAGTGAGCCAGCATGAACACCACCAGGATTAGTTACACCTGCGCTTGTACTGTGACATGTATAGTGATATGATCTTTTCCTGTTTTGAAAAGTAATGTAAATGCTCTGTATATGTATAGTGCCTTTCTAGTCTTTTCGACCACTCAAAGCTTTTACACTACATCTGCATTCACCTGTCACTCACTCAGTGAGCCTAAGTGCTCAAACAGAAACTAACATTCACACACATTCATACCCTGGCGGAACAGCCGCCACTGTTCCGCCAGGGGTTCAGTGTCTTGCCCATGGACACTTCGACATGCAGCCTGAGGGAGCCGGGGATTGAACCGCCAACCTTCCGATTAACGGCCAACCCGCTCTACCTCCTGAGCCACAGCCACCCGGAACTGTTGAACTAGCAACTCACTGGCCCTAAAACATTAATATAAAAGAAAACAAAAAAAACATCGCATTACAAACTCCTGCGGTTGTTTTGCAGCTCTTGGCACGCACTGTTAGCCAATCAAGAGTTGTAGTAACGTGACGAGTGGTTGTTAAATGTAATTTCTCTAATATTAATCAAGCGGCAACCTCTGGGTCTGAAAGTGAAACCATGCAGACAGAACTAAAACTTGCATTTTCTCTAACGGCCCGCAGGGGGCGAGTCCACTGGTTGCCAAAAGAAGTCCGGGTCCATTAGAAATAATGGTAAAATGACCCTACTTCTCAGCTGATTTATTCTCTCAGTAAACACTTTCCTAATGTGTTTATGGTCTCAGTCGCTAGTTTTAAGTCTTCTTCAACACGATATGATGTTCATTTAGTAAATTATGGTCCAACTTAGGGGAAAAAGACCAGAAAGCAGGGGAGGCTTTAAGGCGGGACTACCTTGTGATTGACATGTCGCGACCTGTCAATCAGGATAGAGGCACTTGTATCCTGCTCTGGGTAAATTTTTTTATTGAATGGCTGTCAGCAGGAGAGAGAGCACATCATGTTTGAGTCTGTTAATATGTTTTGTTTTAAAAGGTGATAGTTTTGTTAACCATTTTATTTTTTAGAATTTTAACTGATTAAATTTTAGTTTAGTTTTTTATATATTCAGCACGTATTTAATAAATGATTAAACATGTTAACAGAATAACATAACTTACAAGTCTTTGGTTTTAAAGCTGATAAATAACGTTTGGAGGGAGGGACAGTAAAATCTGTCTTGGGGCCAGTAAGTTTCCAACCCACTGGCATGGTGAGGCCTGTTGCAAAAAAGTTTAACGTTGAGCCCTGGTATGAATCTGAGCATTTTGTAAAATGATATGTTTTTCTAACTATTAGAAAGAGTGTGATGAAATTTTGTTCAGACATTAATCCCCAGAGAATTAATCCTATCGACTTTGGTGATCCCCTGACTTTTCCTCTAATACCATCATCAGGCTGAACAGCGTGTCCAAAGCTTTGGTTTATGAACAAATATCCCCAAAACTAATGACATTCCCATCAGCCTCAGTTGTATGCTGTATTTATGACTAATTAACAAATGTTAGCATGCTAACACACTGAACTAAGGCTACATTCAGATCTGCAGGCCAATGTGACCTAATTTTTTTGCCCACATGTGACTCAGATCTGATCTTTTTATGACAGTGTGAACAGGCCAAGTCACCTGGAATCTGATCTTTTCCAGTTTGGAATTGGGCCACTTCCATATGTGGTCCAAATCCGATACAGATCAGATGCTTTTAAATGCGACCTCAGTCTGGACACCAATAGATGTGACTTTGACATCACTGTATAGCAGCTGTCGTCAGTCCTGCTGTAGACGGAGCCGCTGAACGAAAAAGCTCCACAAAAAGCCATTATTAAACATGTGGCTCTCTTCCTCCTCTACATCGCTATAATCTGTTCACAAATTCCCTTTCTTACACCTGAAACCGTAATGAAACGAACAGAAAGTTTTCATATTTTGGGAGAAATGCGACTCCTGAAAGAACAATAAAAACCTTTGTTGTTCCTTGTTTACTTCTGTGGCCTGCAACAGTGTGCTGCTGCGTGTGACGTGTTATTCTTCTGCACATGTCACTTTCAGATGTACAGACTCCAGTTCACACTACCGTATGATATGGGCCAAATTTACACTAATGTGAACTGTCAAATCGGATCTGGGGAAAAAATTGGAATTGAGCATTTAAGCCTGCAGACTGAACGCAGCCTGAGATGGTTAACAGGGGCTGCCTTGACAGAGTTAGAGCCCTAGGCTGGATTTTTAGATAGGCGCCCCCACTCCGATCATTGAATAAAATCCCTGCTGAGTCAACACACGATTCACTCTTTCGTGTCTTTGTTTGGGGAAGGAACCTCTTTAAATGTGCATGTGGCACCTTTCATCATGAGAAATTAATTCATTTTAATTCAGTTAGAAACTCCTGCACTTTAATAGCTCCTGTGTTTCAGAAGATTTCCTGCTCATGTTCAAAACTTCCTGCACATTCAGAATCTCTCCCACAGATCTGTGTTCTCTGATTGAAAAAGTCATATTACATGACTAATGTCATTATTTAATGAGAGCTCATAATATTTTTTACTACCTACCCTATACTCTACTGTGCATTATATTATTGCTCTGCTGATATGGTAGTTTCCCCTTCATAAAGCGCGATGTACAACAGTAATAAATGTCAGTTCGAAATAGTGTGCTGTATAGTTATATGAGCATCGATGCAAAGAATTTAAAGGCCCCCTCCAGCCAGTTTTAACTGCCGTTTTTGGTGAACGTTCTTTCTCAAACAGGGAATGGGGGAGTGGCTAATAGTCGGACGTAATACATTACCATGACAACCAAAAACTGACAGGCTGGAGTGTTCACTAACGATATGCTGTGTTAACATCACTACACTGTAAAGTTTAGTCCACTTTACTATCTGGCAGGAGCAGCTATAACTCACCCATGATAGGAACTAATGTGCGCGTATCAGCTGTTATCAATCACACAGTCAATGCGCTTACTTTACCGCAGAGGTGTGGGGTGCCTCTACCAATGCATTGGTGAAACGGCCGTCAGTAAAATGCATGTTGCAGGCTGTATATAAGAGAGGTGGCAGGTGAAAGTGCGTTTTCTGTTATCTGTCCTCCAACACCGCACACACAGATGCCATAATGAACATACCTACCGTAAGTTCTAAGTAAATTACATGATAAATTGATTAGCTAGCTCACAACGATGTTAATCGGTCTGATGCTCTGACTTAACGAGGCGTGGCAGTTTTCTAATGAGGCATGACAGTGCGCCTGCGCAAGCTTGGAGAATGATGACTTATGGAATTATTATAGTCATCCGTCACAATCCCGTTTTAACAACTTAGCAACTTTTGAAACTTTGAGCACAAAAATTAAGCTATTTCTCAAAAAATATTTGGCGAACTATGTGGGTAATCAACATTGTGAGGAAATGAATCAGAAAAATATGAAATATCATAGAAATATCAAAATACACTGGAGGGGGGCTTTAAAACAATAACTTAGCAGGCTTAACTTAAGCATTATGGCTTTGGTATGGGTAGTAGGACAAATGCAAATAGCAATAAAGTTATGCTCGTTACAGATCGGTTGGTGGCTTGTTTTCCTTAAACAAGATTACTTTTTCTTTTATAACTGGTACTTACATTTATATTCCTCCTAATCAGCAAAGCCTGGCCTAGCATACAGCTCCGGTCTTGAAAAGATCATATCCTGCCATGTTATTGTCCTGTGTTGCTTTGTGTATACAAGAAGTTCAATGAGTCAACCAACAAAATGAGGTTTGATTATCTGAATTAGTGACGTAAGTGGGCCACTGTAGCATACCTGATCTATGATATATCTATCTATAAAAATATTCTTAAAAATCACACAGCTGTAGTTAATAATAAGGCAGTAGTTTAACTGTAGTTAACAAATTGCATTTATTTCTTGCTTTCTGTTACGCTCACTTAACCAGTTTGTTCTAAAGTCTAAAAGATAATAACTTTATGTTGCAGTCACCGTACAGTCAGTGCTGGAGTTCCTGCTGCTGCTTATAAAACATTCACACAGAGGCTGTCTGAGAGAGAAACAACCAGCTGCTCTGTGTTCTGCTTTTAAGCGTTTGTTTCCAGCAACAGAACAAGAAGTCACCATGTAACTACTTCCCCACTGTCTTGTGTTGACATTTAGGCTTTTTAAAACGCTAATAGCCCATTCACTGGTGCTGAATCATTATTTTGATATGTCAAACCTACTGGGTCAGTTACTTTACAGTTTGTGATGCTACATAAACCCTACAGCTGCATAAGCAAGTGGTTCAGTGTATGAACCCTCGCGTCTGAGCTTTATTTGGCTGAACAAAACAAGATGACATCTTTGGCTGGTATCTGATGAATCTGTATTAATGTTAAAAAAGCATCAACTGTAGCTAACTGCAGGAGTAAATGTTTCACAGACTGAACAAGTCTAGAAGAAAGCATTACTTACATTTTGATTGCAGGAAAGTGACTTTGGTAAAAGTGGAATAATCCAATCTGACATCTGAAAAATAACACACTCCATGGAGCTAAGTTATTTCTTGATAACTGTACACACCTTTTATTGTCTTAACAGTTTGTCATTCACCTGTAAAGCACTGATTCAACAGCTGTCTGCAGCTTTTATCCACATAGATTAGCATCACATTCAATAATCCATGTTAGTCAGACCCTGAAGGTAATTCTGTCTGTTATCTCCGTCCTAATGTTAGCGTGCTCTGCTTCCTCTACGGCATGACTTCTGGATCTCATCTCTTTTAAGCAGGGGGAGATGAGAGAGATGTGGGGGGGGGCAGACAAAAACTCTGGGTGGTCTGCAGCAGCAGCAGCAGCTATCCAAACCTCACCCTGACCACAGTGCACTGTTTACCTCCCACCACAGAACAATGGCGGGTGGGGCAACTGCTGGCATGCAAATCTGAGAAAACATAAGAAGAAGAAAACTCTCTCATGCAAATCTCCACATGTTGCCTGGTAATAAGGAGAGGCCATAATGAGGCTCAGCCAGCTTCTCTGCTAATGGCATGTCAAAAAACTGTCCCTCTGGACGTCTCTAATAACATTTCTGCGGTTAAATCGCTCGGCCTCTAGCGCAGACTGATGTGTGGAATTACCAGTTAACACAATCCCCCAGATGAGACACATGAAATAGTGTTAAGAAGGAAAGTCCTTGGCTCTCATGTTTCCTCAGATCTTGTTCCTATGTTGCTGAGGCTCTAATGTTGGTGTATTAGTCTCAAAAATGAGTCTTTGAGGATCTTTGTGTGGAAATTCAGTTCACCTTGGGAGGGGAGCGGCCGGTAAGAAGAGTTCAGAGGTAATCAGAAGACATCACAGAAAATCCATTAATCTATACTTATGTGTGAGAAATGATGAAATGTGTAGTTAAGTGTCAAGCCTGATGAAGGTGTACGTGACCAGAGCCAGTTTTAACAGCACAGGGGCTGCTTGTTGCTTAATAATGGTAAAGCCAATCCTTTCTTCCTGAGTATGAAATGACATTTTGTTTAGCTTCAATCACTTAGCCTGACACCATCTCAGTCGAATGTTGTTGGTGGGGCTTTCTTGTGTTTCAGGCCTGTGTTATGATGAAATTAGGTGATGCATGACTTAGTATTATTATGAGCAATGGTGGAGAAGGAGTATCAAATTATAATAAGATGAGAAAAATAATTCGAGAGTCAAGTCATGGCATTAAATAACATGATGTAATATCATTAGGTCGGCCTACAGACCACAAGAAAAACTAAGTTCACCACAGTTTGTTATACAGTAAGCGGTCAATACAAAACCCACAGTTCAACCAGCAATTAATATGTTCTTATCTCAGTTCAAATCTCCTAGGAGTCCATTTTTCTATATCCCAGTAAGCAAAAAAAAAAAACTCAGTTTGAGGTTCAGTTCAAAAGCTGGCCACTGAAAATAAAACCAAGTGACGCCTCTCGTGTTTAATAGACAAGCTTAGTAATTCTCATACACCGGAGTTCCCCCACAGCCTCCAATGCTGGTGAGCAGCACACTGGCTGGAACCAGGCTGGAACTCCGGACAGACTGGACCTCTTTCGAACTTATGCATTTAGCTTGAAACACCTTTTCACAGATATTTCCTGAGCTGACTGGTTGCTGTGTGTGTAACGCAGGCGTCGATCGTCACAATACGCTTACCTTACTACACGTCTCTTTCTGTTGTGCATTTTTCCTGCCGGATGGCCCGACGATTTCACCCCCCACCACCGCCGAAGTTGCCTGTGGGGGGCGGCTGTTATTTTCATTCCCTGTGTGACACTAAAATTTCTGTAGTTTCGGCTTCTGTCAAGCTTAAGGCCATTGTACAACAACAAGTCAAGGAACAGCATAACATGTGAAGTTGATGCTTTGTCTGCAGACTGCTTTACTCATGGGTGGCATGTGACCAAGCCACCCATGAGTGTAATCGCAGCATTAGCCATTAGAAAATCTTGTTATATCACATCGCGAAAATATCTCAAATGCAATTAATTATTCAGCCCTACATAAAAGTGTCTCTTATCTGCCAGGAGCTGCTTCACCGACCTAACGTCACCTCATTTGTTACGCAGTACGTCAACAAAGCACGAAGAAGAGAGTCCTCCTGTTTCCAGTCCTGGACCATGGCGGACTGCAGCAAACGCTCCAAAGTTTGGCTTAGCTTCACTACAAAAAAAGAGAATGACACAGCAAAATGCAACAGCTGCAGTAAAGAGGTTTGGTGCGAGGGAGGAAGCAGCTCCAACATGATGAACCATTTCATTCAACACGGCGTGAATCTGAAGGAACGCACCGTGTTCAACGTGTCACGCTCTCCCTGCTACAATGACGCCCCAAATACAGCTAACGCTAACAGTAACAACGTCTCAGGTACAAAACACAGGTGAGCTGACGTTCACCTTTTATATTGAAGGGAAACCAATGACGGCTACAAAGGATTCAATATATATTTTTCTTAGAGACGAGTCCTTAGAGACGCCCCTCTAGTACAGAGACTCCTTTCACTTTAGCCATGAAGGGGAAGATGAGCAAGGAGGAAGAGGAGGAAGGTCACTGAGCGCTGACAGGATCTGTGGTGAAGGAACCAGAACCGAGATTTGATAGAATTCCTTAAGTAGAATCAGAATTGATAAAATTGAAACGATACCCAACCACAGAAGGGGTCCATAAGTCTGCAGTTACAATTTGGTATAACAATTTCAGTGTATTTTTAAGCAAAATATGCAGCTGCATCCATCTCATCCTTGCCTGTCACCATTTTCTCGTTGGGACAGGAGGATGTCGCCCCCACTGAGTGGGTTCGGTTGTTTTTCCAACCAAGAGAAACAGCCGTCAGTGAGTGAAACTCCACACATTCTCCACATATTCTGAAACGCCGGCCAAATCTCAGCTGTAGACCTGCAAACAAAAACAAAATCCATGCAGGTTTTCCATCTTGCAGATTGTTGTGAGACTCCAAAGCCATGTGAGCCTTGGGTTTTAACGTGTAACTCTTCATATAAAGAGCTCGAGCAAGGTGATTAAGAACGGGATACCTTCAGTGAATTTAAAGTGATTTAGAGTTAAAAAATGTACTTTGTCTGTCCGGGTTTCAGCACAGGCACGTATTTACAAACTGATGACTGATTGTTTCTTTAGCTACTGTTTGCAATTTGACTTTAAAGCCACCAAACATCTTAAATTCATCTTTACAGTTGAAGAAAGAAGCAATAAAACTAAATTATTTACATAGGACGTTTGATAGGCTCCAGATCGTCCAATAAACTCGGGTGCAGTGGACTGTGAGGAGATATTCTGGTCATATCTTTTGTTTGCTGCCCTTCTCTGCTGAGTAGTTTAACTGTACAGATCCACTGTGAGCCCTGTTAGAGCTCAGAGCCTCGGGCTGCCTGCTGGTCTGCAGCAGGAGGACGAAGAGGAGAAGGAGGAGGGAGGCTCTGTTGTGTTAACTGCTGCCTCTGACCGATAGGACTCTCCCAACGCAAACCAAAGCTATGAATATAAAATTATAATCATGTCTGTCCTTCTCCAAATCTCTGCTCTCATTTCGTCTCTGGGCTGTGAGGAGGTCTTTGTCAGGTGGGAGCATGAGCGGCGACACTTTGACCCTGCTGAGGCACCATGAAGACGATTTCCACACTTGAATTCACTGCAGCGGCCGTGGGAGAACAGTCTTCGCTTGGCCTTTCCTTCATAATCCCCACAGAGGAAGCACTCTATGAAGCTGTCATCCATCCCACGCCTTTTATTCAGCGGACCAGTTCCTGTGGGGTGCATGTATCCAAGGAAAAGGCAGTTGCCAAATGTTTTTTTACTTCAAGAGGGAAAACACAAAGCCCCTTTTAATCAGCTGACAGGACACAGAAAGTGCTCACCTTCATGTAAGTGTGAGTCCTCACTGTGGACCTTGGTTGTATCTTTAGTTTTTAAATATGCTGGTAAAACTGGCAACAGACCTGAAGATTATTATATTATACTGAGCACAAATAAACAACCCGTTTCCCAGAGCGTCAAACAGCTCTGCTTTGTCTCATTTTACGGCATCTTGTATCAACGCACATAGCACCCTTTTCGTTTCCCAAAACATCAACATTGATTTGTTTTAGTGTTGTTACATAACTTCTGTAAGTAAATAATTTAAATCACTTGACTAACGTAGTTACTTTAAGTTAAACCATTACCTTTTCCTAAACCTAACCAAACTGCATTAACTACTATTTTTATTTTGAAAGTCTGAACAGACGCTGCATTTTAATTCTTGTTAACTTGACAGTAGAACACTGCATGTACAAAGATGACACCAAGGGGTCTCGACAAAGCATCTATATGTAAAGAGCTGGGATGAGAACGGGTTGTAATACACTGAGCTACAGGAAGACTATCTTTAGGGTTAGAGTTGTGCCGCGAAGCAACCCCCAAAATCCTGCAAGAGCGTGAACATGCTCCTGTGCCACAACAGAATGTAACATCTATCAATTAACAATCTTATTTATTATTATTTCTCTGGCTCAGAGACCCATGATGTTGATGGTCCTGATGCCAGCTGTATAAAACCTCAAACGCTTTAAACTGTATGTTTCTATATCCCAAGTGACCGACTGAACAGACTCAGTTCAACTTGGTTCAATAAGCTGCGACGGCCAAATCAAATGTGATCAACCCTGAAAATCCTAATGTGTTGTTTTAAAGCATCACTGAGCAACAACCAGTCACATAATTGTTTCTGCCCTGTCTCTGGAAGAAAACTGGAAACTTGGGAGAAAGGGATATTTTGAAGTAACATGATATAAGTCTACAGTTATACTAGCAGCTCTGTGAGGGACAGTGGTGCTTTGAGCTAAAGGCTAAATTCCGCAAGCTCACACTGACAATGCTAACATGCTGATGTTAAACAAGTATAATGTTTACCATGGTCCCCATCATAGAAGGGCTGAAACAATTCATCGATGAATTAATTTGATTACTAAAACTAACACGACATGATCAAGATGCCGCTGTTTGCAACGTGGAGGACAATGAAAAATGGGTGTCTCCTGTGAGTTAACCGGAGCTAACCTCTGCTGCACCTTGTTTACTTCTGAAGCCTGCAACAGCGTGCTGCGTGTGACATCGTGTTATTCTTCTGCGCATGCGGGTCACTTTCAGGCCGCGGACAGTTCACACTGGAGTCTGGCCACATTTAAACTGTAATGTGAAAAATCGGATCTGGGGAAAAAGTCGGAATTGAGCATTAAGGCCTGCAGTCTGAACGTAGCTTTTGTGTTGGTAAAGCCGCTGTCTGGTCCTATCTATCATCTATCAACTTGCATAGCTGATCCGGTTACCGGTGGGGTGCGGCCAGCAAAAGTACTTCTTAAACAATGCATCGAGGAAATAATCTGTAGAAGCTGTGAGTACTAAAATCATCCTTAGCTACAGCCCTGCATCATACTACTACTACTGTGTTAGCATGTGAACATTTGCTAGATAGCACTAAGAAGCTGTGGCCAGAGGTTAGACTTTCCCATTGTCCATCGTTCTGGGGGGAGCTGATCACGGACTGTAGTAACAGAGCTGACCCTCATGCTTATTTATCATCTCATCATGACTAGTTTATGCTGTTGATGCATTAGTAGGACGATATATTCTGTGTGTATCTGTAGAGGAAGACACTAAGGAGCATTAATGAGACCACAGCCATAAAACCAGTCACTGCACAAGGTCAAAGACACAACAACGTTCACCCCGCAGCAATAAAAGCATCCTCATGACCGAACGACTGGCTCCATATTACTCGTCAGCGCAGCCCAGAGCCTCTGCTGTAAGTTTAAGGACGAGTGCTCCTGAGCAGGAAGTGGCCGAGGAGGAAATGCCTTTGTGATGAGAGGGAGCCAGATCTCTGCTGGCTCTCCCTACATTTCCTTTAAAGCACCGCCTTCCACGCATTGTTCTTATCTGCTCACTCAACAGTCCAGAAGGATGCTTAAGAACCAAAAGCAAAAAAAAAAGAAAAGTCATCAGATATGTTCATTTACGGACGCTGGTAGGACATCATCTCCACACAGGAAGAGATGTAAAAGAATATCACGAGAACTGGCCTTTTCCACATCACTTTAGTCTGTTTGGTATCCAAACATTAAATCTGTTCTGAATGCAGTTCAGATGGATTACAGTAATGCCTTTTGTTTTCACCTGCTCTCTATTCCCTCCCTGGAGAACTAATCAAATGCATCAGATACTCTCAATCGCTATCTATTCTATTAGATTCTATTCTATTCACTTCAATTACACGCACGTGTCAGCAGTGCGCAGGTGGGCCGGATCATTTTTCTATGAGAAAGAACTGACAGGACAAGAGTCAATATCAGTCTGGATTTTACTCGTTGGTGTGAGCCAAAAAAAGGATGCAGGACAGATGCCGAGTCGGCCTTCTTTCTGTTGGACTACTCTGTAATAACTTATTAGCTGCTTTGTGTGTCTTGTGTTGTTGTGCTTGCTTGATCTTTGGCTGTGTTTGCAGACTCGAGCAAAATCAGCCACAGCCAGAGGTTTCACAGCCAGAGGTTTCACAGCCAGAGGTTTCACAGCCAGAGGCTAAGCTGCTGGCTATAAATCTTGAGTTAATGTTGGCAAACCTACTAACTAACACTCTGACATTGGTAACTTTAACTTAATGCTCGTGTGTCGAATGCTGTCTAGCTTGGTACTCAGTATTGCTGATACCCAAAGCCCAGGCATCGGTATCAGACTGGGATTGAAAAAAGTCAGATCAGTAAATTCCTAGTTCTTGGGGGTCGCACCGGTGAGCAACTCCGCCCTCTCACACTTGGACACTCACTGAGCTCAAATTACAGAGCAGAGGACAACACATTTAGGTAGCGGCTGTTCCTTTTTAGATGGCGTCCCAATGACAAAGAGCGCCAGCAGCTCACATCAGCTGTGACTAATTAATGTAAATTAGGAGAAACATATTTTTTGGATGTTGTCAGTTTTCGTGCTTTCTGCAAACTTCTAAACCAAAGCTGTTTGTGAGTGAAGAAACTCCCCACTGTAACACCACTGTACACTTGGAGTGTTATTGTAGCTCCCATGACTGCAACAGAGAGAGGCGTCACGCAACACCAGTGTCAGAAGTTGCAGTCTCCCAATGAACCTTTCATTCATATAACAATTTGAGCTGATCAATTTAATAGTTTTGAAGACCTTCAGAATTTGGATAAAGTAGCTCTGATTAAGTAGGATCTATAATTTTGACGTGTCAGATACATATTTTATCCAATATTTAACTGGCTCCTTGTGTTTTCTCCTACATGTTTCTGACACCAGGAGACATTACTGAGAGTGAAGACAGCATGAAGCATGTTGGGGGAAAAAAGCATCTTTAAGATGCAGCAAAACAATTTCAACTACAGCCCCCTCTCTCTATGGCAGTGAAGAGAATAAGGGAAACACAGCGACGCCACCGAGTTGGCGACTAACGATTACTTCCATTGTGGAGGAATCCATAGATTGTTTTCTCGATTGATCGATTAGAAGTTTGGTCTAAATGGTGCCAAAAAAAATGAAAAATGTCAATCAGTGTTTCCAAAAGCCCAAGGTGACGTCCTCAAATGTCTTGTTTTGTCCACAACCCAAAGATATTTAGTTTACTGTCACGGAGGAAGAAAGAAACCAGATAATATTCACAAGCTGGAATCAAAGAAGGGGATCTTCTTACCGTCGCTCATGCCACAACTTATTAGACTGTAAAGTATTAATAGTGTAGTGTGACGTCAACAGGTGACATCCGATGCTGTAACAGAAATCAAACCTACACCGTTACGTATTAATCCAACTCAAAGAAACAGGTTTCAAAATAAACAAAATCAGGGCACCGTTATATAATGCTGTGCCAACAGCATGAACTACAGCAGCAGAACACTTCTACAGAAACACCTAATATACAACTACACCTACTGTAAATCATTACAGCAGGAGGACAGGGACAACTTGGCATTACTGTGCAAAACCACAGCTAGTTTCTAAAATGCACGTAAATGCATTATTGTTTTAAATAAAAAGGATAAGGTGAGCTGCTGCAGCATTCAGTTTATAATCTGGTTGTTTTCTGTTAATCTGTTTCAAATTCTGACATGAAAACAACAAAGCAAACTTTCGTCTAAATCTGTTCTCTAACCACATACGGAGTGAACAGAAGTTAAACTGATCCCCAGCTCTGCCTCACATTAAAGAGTCACAAACATGCACCGTCGTCTGGTTTAGTTTCCAGAGAGGGAGCGCTGAGCAGCTGACGAGCAGCGGCTGCAGCGAGCTCACAGACCTTGAAGTAGCTGGTGAATTCATCAGATAATGAGAGGAACCCAGATGCCGTGTTCTCAGCAGCAGCGCAGCGAGAGATGTGAGGACACAGTTTCATACTGAGTCAACACTGCTGAGGAGTTTGGAAACAGAGCTCCAGGATCTCTGGTCTTCTACATCATTAATACAAATGTTGAGGCTGCTTAGAACTTGGCTTTATTCACACAGTAAGCAGCAATGTGCCACGGGAACCAACGACATTTCTTCTGATAGTTACTGACGTTAAAAACAAACGATGTTGGCGTCTCTGCAACCGAGACAACCAAGCAAGGCAAACCCCTTTTTTTCCTTTCTAAAGAATAAGCAAATCACCATTAAACACTCAGTGGACTGCCACCAGGTGCTCTGGATGTTTCAGACTCCACCTCTGCATGTCCCATTTTAATGAACTCACTCGAATTCATACAAACAATCAGACACAACAGTAAATAAAAAAGAACGACAGGGTGACTGTGTTTCCTCATGTGAAAATAGCCACTGATAAATATGTGATTTATACATATGTGGTCGGTTTAATTTGCCTAATCCTCACAGCTCTTCGGATGCGGTGGAAATGGAAACAGCCGTGAGATATGAGACATTTAGTTCCTCAGTGTAGTTTCTGTAGCTCAGTAGTTCCTGGAACGTTTTAGAAGCTAATTATATCTCCAAATCCTCACCTGAAAGTCTGGGACCAGTTAGTGGATAAATGACTCCAATAAGTTCACAATTCTCATTAGTTCTCAATAGTTGTTTTCACTATTTCATTGTGTCCGTGCAAAGAGGTTGCTGTGCAGAGTAGGTTGTAAATAGTGACATTTATAGAAGAGACACGCCACTTTAAGAATCCTCAATACAACTCTATAGGGAAATGATGGTTAACCCGCCGCTCCCTCTAAAAAGCCAATCTTCAGCTTTTAACAGCCGAGCAGGAAAACACATTAAACCAATCGAGTGGTTCTTCTGACTTAGGGTCTACTGTGCATGCATCACTACAACCACGTGCGGCGTAGTAGACGTATACCCTGTGGGGAAAAAATTTATTTTTGGACAAAGTCATCAAACTTATTCAACAGATTGTATACATGCAGGTACAATGTCCTGGTGACCAGTCAAACTGCAGTTCAGGCTCTCTCAGCAGCGTTGGGCAGCAGCGTCGCTACAAGTAGCACCGTTACTAGTTTAACTACATTTCTCAGTAGCCTGGTGGCAGTGTTGCTGTTTTCTGAATCAAATCAAAGCTCTTTTATTGACCGAGTAGCGCGGTAGCTTCCACACACGGCACATTTTTCCAAGTGTTTCTGAAGGATTAGTTAATCGACGCCACCGCCTCACACGGACCTGTATGTGCAACCAGCGGAAGCACTTCCGTGTGACAGTGACATCACGTACCGATCCTTGGGCTGATGTCTGTGACTTTGCAGCATCGGATTAAAGAGTTTCCTTTCTATTGTGATAGTTGTCGCCTGGCCACCTCTTCCTCTAGTGAGGAGGAAACTTTGATATGTAGTGGCAGAAACTTGTTTCCATGAGATCAGACAAGAGATTTCTCTCTTTCTCTCAGGCCTGTTGCCATGAATGTTTAGGTTGCCATGGTGCCAGAGCACAAATTCACATATAAACAATAAAAAATATAGAATTAATAAACAATGAAATGACATTATATAAACTAAAGAAAGAGGAATAAAAACAACAAAAACACAATACAGGCCGATGTTACATTGAAAATATGTCTTGGTTTTAACAAGCAGTAGCATTTTTCAAAGGAACAATTATTAAAATAAACTATAAATGATAATAATGTGATAATTAAGGTACTTTATACAAACAACAATGGTTCTCCGTTTATTGAGAAAATATACAAATTTTATACCAATAAAATTGGTATTGAAAAAAGTATCGTTCAGGAACCGGTATCGAAGTTGAGGTATTGATATCGGTACCTATACCGAAAATCTTTGAACGATACTCAGCCCTACTGCTGAGTGGCGGGTGACTTGATGTTGATGTTATGGACTTTGCCATAACATTCATTATAACCTGTTAGTGGTTTAGTATGCCAACAAATAAATGGGTTAAATAACAGATAAATCCTGCGTACCCTGCAGCTTCAGTGAGAGGATCTCTCATATCACAGCTTGGCTTGTCTTTAGGAACTATCTGAATTATTTCACACTTTTCTGACAGTCAGAGTCAGAAAAGTCCATAGCTCCCGATTGCCTAAGGTCCACACAACCAGACAAAGACAAAGGCACAAACACAAAAAGCATTTTTAGTTGAGTGTTTGTTGACTTACAAACTCTCCTCAGAGCACAAGGGGCAATAAACTGTGCATGAATTTAGGCTGAAAACGCCCCTGGCTCCATCAGTCAGACAGCGCATTTACTTGAGTACACCTTTACAAATGCTAGATATTCTACAGTTGTAGTCACCAGTTTGTTTTCTTAGTATGCAACCAGAAACGTGTTCTGTGTGGCTCAGTCGGTGCTGCAGCAGCTGCAGCCATCATCCATTCCTTTCCTTGACAATATAAACATACCAAGGTGGAACGGCTGCAGGGATAAAGTGAGGAGGAATGTGAGGAATGCCGAGCTCCAAATGAAATCATGCATTATTCAAGTGAAGAAGGAGAAAGAGAAAAAAAAGAGGAAAACTTATCATTCTTTTGACGACAAAGTGGAGGTTAAAGATCATGTTAAACTGTCATTCTGGCCTTTTATCAGCAAATTCATTGGGCTGCTTTCGTTGTTGTCAGTCTTGTCACGAACCTGAAAACAATGGCATTACACTCACACCCCTGTCCCCCTACCACATCACCCCTCCCCTTGCTTTCTTCAACAAGACTTCTCTACAGTCAGCAGTCACGCCACACAGTTAAACTGATGGACGAGGGAAACTTTGCTGTTACTCGTGGGCCAGGACAGTGACGTGCGGATATATCCTAAATTTATAACTCTATTTCTTTCAACAAACAAAAGCTTCAATCACCAGTATTGTTAATGACTGATCAAAATACAATTTGGAGGGGAGCCACAACTCGCTCAATGTTGTGTTATGGCGTTATGTTTTTATACCCTGGTCCTGAGAGGTACGATATTTCATTTAGCTGTATTTTATAGAGCTCAATCAAAAAATCAGCGTTGGATATAATCAGACTGCAGATGGTTGGTTTATGGCAACCAACTAGGGCTGGGTGATACGGCCAAAAATGGTATCACGATAACAAAAAATTTAAAAATCATTTGGTATAAATAATTATCCTGATAAAGATCACATCATTATTTCTGAGTTAAGTTTGAAGGCTGATTTTTACTCCTAAATGTGCAAGTTGAAAAAAATGGAGGTTTTAAACTTTTCTTTATGGTCTCAACAAACACTTGATGCCAAACAGTGGATCACTTTACAAATCTGAGGCAGAACATTCAAAACAACTGAATCTTTTTTAAACAAATATGCACGAGAATAATAAAATAAAATCTTTTTTTTAGTTTAGTCCCCTTTCCTAAACAAAATAAATTATGTGGCAGAAAAAGATTCCTCTGTTATTCAATAAATCAGCATTTATTGAAGATTTGTTGTTGTTATCGAGAAAAATTGTATTGCGATAGCTATTATTATTGCCCAGATGTACGACCAACAACCTAGTCAGTTAATAAATGTTAAAGACAAGTTTATATTTCAGTTGTAAAATGTTACCCTCTCCACATATCTCGGTCACAATAACCAAACTGAAACTTGATTCAGTCTTTAGAAGGATAATTTGATAATCTTATTATACTTGTGTTCTTGGAATATTTCTGCTGTAAAGGTGTTCTAAAGTGCTGCTGCTGTTTTGACCCTGCTTTCCTCTCTCCATTCACACACGCAAATATGCAAACGTGTGCAACAAACCTAAAACTCTACTCTGGACCACAACCGACAGACTGACCGACAGACTTCGCCAACCTCTTGAGCAACACGGCTAGCTCGCTACGAATGGTGTTTCTGTCGTGAGTGCCGAACACAAGGCAGGGAGATTAACAGTCACAGCATGTCACGGAACAATCGGTATGTGGCAGTGAAACTGTATGCAAAACCTAAAAGGTGAGCTTCTTTAACAGGCAAAGATGCCTCCTGAAAACAATGAACTCTCACTCTGAGCTCGACGGGATACAGAGCGTGAAGGAAGGGGGGCGGTGGGGGCTGTTGGGGAAAGACCGAGCTCCAGGATGACTCACGCCTGATATAATGGCTGGCTTGCCGCCCCTGACAAGTGAAGCTGACAGTGGGGTCCTGGGCTGATGTTGGAACGAGTAGGGTGGGGGGTACCAGCTGCCTGTCTGATGCCAACTACAGCTGTGCCCTCCCTGACACAACTCGTGCTGTAATCAGCTGGAACTGAGCGACACCAGAAGACGCACGTTCGCCCGGGGAAGAGGTGGGGGACGCTTATCTGGAATCACATGCATTCATTCAAACAATGAGGTCTATTCAGGTCCAGCTGTAACCCAACATCGGGTCCTCCACAAGAAAAGGGATGGAAAGTAGGTTTAGCGCAGTGAGTTAGAAAAAACGTCCAGAAACACATTCCTGAGCTCAATTCAGAGCAAACGTCTTCCCATGTAATGGACGACACATGACATTGGAAACGTTCTTCCATCACTTGGGAATAATGTCTCAACCTGCAGCTGCTGTAGCGGGAGAAATCCAGATCTGACGTTGTGTAAAAGTACAAACGTGTAAGCTGATAAAACAGTGTTGATTTAGTTAACATGACCTCTTGGAAAATGTAACTGCAGAGGAATTTTCTTTTTCTAGTCATGGTATGATTTCTCTTAACCAACAGAAATTTCCCAAATGTACAGGCGTCTGAGTGTATAAAGATCGACTGCTAAGAATGATGCTTTACCTTTTTACCTGAGACTGCTCTGTGTTGCTCTTTGGTGTCACCTTCAGCATGCAAGTGTAAGAATAAAACCCAGAACAGCCACTTTCTCTACTGTGAGTCTTTTTACAAAACACAGATTCAAGTAGTAAATAAACACTAAAATAAGGTGGAAAATTACCTAGGATAACCTCCTGTCATTATAATAACGACATAGGCCTACACTGCTACCGCCCCCACCGGTGTCAGAACCATTACAGTCCCATGCTGTATGTGTAGGCCTATTTACGCTGAGGTGTGGTTCTTACAAATGTCTGATACATGTGTGAGGGAAGGGGAGAGACCAGTGTGCCAAAGGAAAACTGATTATGATCTCACAGTATCATCCAGTATTTCTTCAAGAAATAATGGGCCCTCGATTCTCCTGATTGAGGTGGTTGTTGTCAAAGACACCATTTACTTATTTTTTCTTTTTCTCTTCTGATCAGTGGGCAACCCGCTCTTCCTCCTGAGCCACACATAACACATCAGTGAGTCACACCATTACACCGGGTGACATCTTCCTTCAACATAATGAAACTACACGCTGTCATTTTTTTTGTCCTGTTGCCCCAACAGTCTTCAGCAGGAACCAGTGGGTTTGGCCCTGAGAGCCACAGACAGTAAAGTATTTAGAGACAAATTGTTGGTGTTTTCATGGGATTTGTCAACAATAAGAAAAAAACAACACACACCTCATCCTTTCAGTTAAACCTGTCTTACAAAGAAAATTGTGCAACATTTTGAGAAACACACTTATTTGCTTTCTTACTGAGAATTAGAAGAGAAGATCAACACCGCTCTCATGTCTGAGTGCAGGCCAGGAGGCATTTAGCCTTAGCATAGCTTAGCATATAGACTGAAAACAGGGGGCGACAGTTAGCCTAACTTTATCCAAAGTCCAACATTACATCTACCAGCACCTCTGAAACTCACAAATTAACGGGGCCTAAGAACAAGAACAACAGCTGGGCAATTGAGCAACTTCTATGTGCTGAAGAAGACCATGAGATGTGGTTGAAAGCTCTGTAAGATACATGTTAGTTTTATAGCAACATTCAGAAGCAAGGACGTGTCCTGCTATTCAAATTCAATTAAAATATTACAGGCGGCAGCTCCGCTTCAATCTTGGGAAGCTGCAGAGCTGCAGTCTTTATTCATTAATCACTGTAACTTACACTGTACATTTCCAGCTAAACTGAGGCTTATTGTTGACCATTAGGCCTATCTCTCGGATCGCCTGCCAGTTTTACGTGCATGCAGTGCCATCACATGCAAGTCGAGGTTCCTTGCAGGTCTATTTCAAGTAGCCTACTATTTAAAAACGATATAATATTCTTTAAGTGGTTCATCAATGGTGATAAATGATCCAAATGTCCTGCGAGGTGCGGACAACTCAGCACAATACCGGTGAAGCTGGGGCTCTGTCTCATCAGCAAGTCTTCCTCTTCTGCCATATACACACATACACTGGCGCCCCAGGATTAGGGTTACAATTTTGGATTTATTCACGCAATTTAAAAACATTTATTAAAAGCTTTTTTCTTTTTACATTTTACATTTACAGCATTAAACGTTTAAATGTATATTGTAATAGGCTGTATATTAACTTATTGGTAGAACACTGGTAGCTCTATGTGAAATCAGACGTTGAGCACCCCGATATCGCCAAAATGGCATGATCCTGTTTTACTGCGAAGCTTCGACTGTGAGATTGAAAGTTGAATCAGGCTCCGCCCATCGAAGCCTCGGTCTTTGACTATTCGATTAGATGTAATACTAACCAAGAAAATGACTGGTATTATTTGAAACAGAAAGAATAAGAATAAGAATTTTTCTGCAGCATCCTTCCTTTTTATATCAGTACAGTGGCTTCTTGTGTGTGAACATGAAACTGGGTGAGTCATGGTCACACTGTCTAGTCCCAGCTCTCTCGAAATGAGCACATATTTCACCGACTGCCGGAGCACTGTGAGGCACTTCTAAATCAAACATACGGTTTTCAAGTATTATTCAATATGAAAATGATATCAAGGGTAAATAACAAGTACGCGGTTGTGGTGCCACATCCCAGTAAAATCAAATCTATGGGAAATTGACTGCTGGGAAACCACCCAGACTTTTCATTGTGTTTGTGCTGCAGCAAAAAATGTCAAAGCTGTTTTGTATTTATTAAATCTGCTTTTCCTTCAGGCAACCATTGGTTTCCATTTATCTTGGTAGAATACAAAAATCAACTTGCAGGCAGTTGATACATGCTTGAGATGACAAACATCACACACAGCATCGCGTCTGTTTTACTCATCAAACGATATCACATTTTGTGCAGTAGCACACAGCAGACTTACTCCAAAGCAATGGACAAATTAAGGTGCTAAATTAAACGTCAGAGGTTCAAAGTTCAAAGTTATTACAGTTCACTAGGGATCTGATCCTTATATCAGATAAAGGCTGACTCAAACGGGTAGATGGGTATTGTGACAAGGGGGCCGATCTATGGGGCCCGACATTTTCCTAGGAGAGCTAACATAAGATTTTGTTGCGCAACAGAATGATTTCCAGTCTCATCCTCACAGCAAGGAACTGAGCTTGTAATTTTACACTGGTACTGGATCCAGTGTTGGCCCAAATTAGGTTTGAACAATAAATCAAAATATTATCAATATCGCAATATGCCCACGTGCAATATAGCAGGCATTGCAAAGTTTTGATAAAAGGTCAAATTTGTCACAACATACAGTAGGGATGGGAATCTCAAGGCATCTCACAAATCAATTCTGATCGAGAGGGCTGTGATGTGATTATAAAACAATTTTCGATGCACCTTGATGCATTTAATTTGTGCATTAAAAAAACATCTCCTAATTAGCTTAAAAAGACTAGTTTGCATCCCTAATTTACTTTATTTCCCTCATCTCCATGGTAACCACCTTCATTTCTTTAACAACCACACACCTCTGAAAACTGAAGAATGATTATGAAGATGTACAGTATGTTTACAGGACAGAGCTGTACACCAGTTTAGTCTGAGCTTGTACCTGATGTTCTCAACCCTTTGACAAGAAGGTAAGTTAGTAATGACATACAGCTGAGCTACTTAATATTACTTTGTTACTAATTTAGCCAACGTTACATAACGTCGGTAAAAGGTCCAGTACAGGGGAGATGTCAGCTAGCGCTAACCGCCTTCACGTTTCCTGCAGTTGGGGAAACTACAGACTTTCATTGACAAACACACTGTGACCTACACTGGACATTTACTGCCAGACTGAAACTTCCTGATAACATTTTTCACAGCTAACTTTCACCGTCATGTTCTGCCGCTCGCTCTCTCTCATTCGCTCGTCCTCACACACAGGATACACAGAGAGCTGCCAAGCGTTGAAGGTCACCGTGCTCGCACAATGTGCGAGTTAAAATCATTACTTGCGCATTGATATTAATAATTGTGTAACATTTAAGTAGGGGGGTTATTCATCCTGCATGTGTGGTGTGCCGAATACAGGGGGAACACTGGTCTCTGGGTGCTGTAGTTCCGCGAGTTCTGCCTTTTGCGTCCCGTCAACATTACATTACCAATTAACATTTAAATAACGGATTTTTTGACATTTGTTAATCGAGATACAATCTTTCATGTCCGCATCGCGATGCATCCAAAAATCATGCTACATACGTGCTACAGAGGTCCCGGTCTACTAATCCTGTTCTATAGAAGTCAGGGAACATGCTTGTTTGGTACAGAACAAGAGAAAATCACATAATCATTATTTTTAGATTTTTTTCAGTGAAAAATGAAATGCAAAACATTACCATTCCTCTCCACTCATATCGCAACACCAATATGTCAGAGTAATCGCACTATGATTTTTTTTTTCAGCCCTAACACGAAGCCCAGGAAATGGTATCAGTATCAGGAATAAAGTCAGATCGGTGCACCGCTACAGTTCACCATGAGGTGCGCGTTGTTGAGATATTTCAATCAAATGACTTCAGTGTTGGGTAGAAGGCAACAATAGTCCAACAAAGCAGGAACTCGGGGCGTCACACAGGTTGTAAACAATCTCCCAGTTTAGCCAGATAATCTAAACTCACTTTATTTAGAAAAGGGGGGGAAAACACACAAAAATCACGGCCAGTACAGTAGGTCAGAGTTGAAGCAGGAAGCCTGTCTGTAAACTCTAATGTTCCCAAGAGACAGTTTAGATAAGAATTTTAACATTGGTTTTCTCTTACAAATAATCTGGTTTAGATGATGATGGTCAAAACTATGGCTTGAGTCAGAAAAATAAAAAACACACATTTTTCCTTATATTAATGGCAGCTTTGAAGTGCTCACTTTAAAGATAGGAACAAGCCCAGCATGTTGCTGTCAGATATTGACTAAACCACTTAACGTGGTATGTGTGGAGAACAGCAGGTCAGCTTAGAGA
The DNA here is from genome assembly GCA_024633595.2 of Lepomis macrochirus. NCBI lineage: Eukaryota > Metazoa > Chordata > Actinopteri > Centrarchiformes > Centrarchidae > Lepomis > Lepomis macrochirus. The sequence goes on along the minus strand of JALXJV020000016.1, from coordinate 28,026,854 downwards.
ATAAGAGGAAAGAGTCGGGAGACTAGCCTCAGCATGTTCACAGCTTTTCTTTTCACTGCCAGGAAACACATGGGTGAAGGATTAGAAGAGACAGAAATAAATATTCTCATTTTTATGACATAGTAAATCTGATTTAAGAGCCATTATTTTTTATTTGAAGACGATGCTTCATGGTACAGGTTCAAGGAATAGTGTGAAAAACACTTCTGATAAGTTATTCAAGCTCAGTATCAATCTCAAATCTGTGTGAAGCTACAGCCAGCAGCTGGTTAGCTTAGCGTAGCATGAAGACTGGAAACATGGGTAAACTGCTAGCATGACTCTGTCCAAAGGCAATAAGATCCACCTTCTAGCTCCTCTAAAGCCATAACCTGACACATTGTTTTAATGCGTACAAAAACCAAATGGTAAAATCAAAATTTTAAAAAAGTAATGTTCGCCCCCACTCCCATCTCAAAAAAAAAATTCCTTAACCTTCCACCTAACCACGGGTTAAAACAGTTATAGAGACACTGGTAAACCCAGCATACCTTGTTTTTGTAAACATAATGCACTCTGATAACAGACTCAGCAGATGTGACACCCAATCCATTATTATGTCATATCAGCACTGCTTGTTGTGAATTATCACTAACATGAGTTAGGATACTGATTCATAATCACGAGTTACAGTGTCTTTGTTTCGACTAAGTGGTTATTATTAGACATTCAAAGTAGAGCCTGGCACATGACATCAGCAGTCCAACATTAGAGGCTATGTTTATTTTTCTTCATTTAGAATAAACTTTCTCACTCTGACTGCACTGAAACTGTATTTTTAATGTTGTTCTAATGCATTTGTTTGCCTTATGTAAAGCACTTTAAGTTGTCTCTTCTGTGAAACATGTCTCCTTAATTCTCAAGCTTAAAATTCCCTATTTTTGTTGTATCATATCTGTTTTTATTTACAGTCAGTTGTAATATACAATTCAAAATCTTAGTTTAAAAAGAACTGTTACTTGTCCTCTCTGACTGTTAACTTTAGGTTATTGTTATAATATAATTAAATGTAATACCTCAGGGCATTTTGTTGTTACAGCTTTTTTGTAACCCACTCTGACGGATGACTGACAAAAATAGTTTTTACTTACTTATATATTATTAGAAAAGTTATAAGAACCTTAGAATCCTGACATTTCTGACATTTTATAGACTAAGCTTCAAACTTTTTCACATCAAGGACCCCTAAATTGACACAAATAAGACCCCAATTTTACAAGATATTGTCCCAGGCTCCGCCATCTGTTAGGATTTTTGCTTTTAGATGTTTTATTACAAAAAGTGTATGAAATCCATGACCACACATTCAGTCAATTTAACACTCATAGATGGAATTATAACGAAAATAATTAGTCCACTTTTTGCAGTGGACCCCCTGTATCCTCCGCATACACCTCTGGGGTTCCCGGAACCCACTTTGAGAACCACTGCACTAAATAACTAATCAACTTTCTTTTAAATTCTGTTAGATTCTGCCAATTGGCTAGTGAATACTCAAAGTGTATCAGCCACTCAAGAGATAACCATTATTTTGTTGTCTACTGAGTAAAGTGAAGTAAATCTAATTTGCATATTTTACCAGCATGTGGCTGGTTGCAGGGGAATCTGAATCTGAATAAAAAGCAGCACATAAGTCACATTTGAGATGCTGGAATCACAGATTTTGGGCAGATAAATTACTTCATAATTTTCCTCCTCTTCCTGTGTGTATTTGCTGTGGCTGCACACTCGGGTCTTTACAGTCTTAAACCTCTGTTATTGATCTGTGTTTCATCCCAGTATGCCAAAAAATGACCGCGATGACGATGTCTCGCTGGCGGTTGTGTTATTTAATGCCATGGTAACCAGTGTCACCCAGAGTGCCACCGTGGTACCGTGTTCAGCGGCATCACAGGGACACTTAACGGTTCATCATGTTATAACACGGCTACAGATCAATATTTGACATTTATTACAGCTTTTAAAGGCTTTGAGTTTTTTCTTTCAGACAGGGTTTAAACTTGAAACGAAAGATTTTTTTAAAGAAAGACTTTTGATGACATTAGCTTAGAAAACAGCCGTTGCTTTTTTAAACGAAAACAACGGATAGTCTAACGTTAGTTTTAACGGTTAACGTTACACCCACAGAATGGATTTTACAACGGTCCAACAAACAGCGAGGCAGAAAGAGAGAAAAGAGACCAGTGGAGCTTAACTGTTAAAGTCTGAACACATTCAGGACTTGGAAAGATTAACGTTAGTCTGGTTTGGATTTCGACAGTTTGTTGTCGATTATCTCAACAACAGCCCCAAAAATATGCACCACTTTGGTTGAAATTCCCTCAGTGAAAAGTTGCAGCTAATTCTTCGGGCTTCAGGATGGAAAACCCCGTCGCTTTAACATTTACTCACACCGAAAAACACTTTTTTTCCATGTCGGAACAGACACACAGAGGAAGATGAAGACGAAGAGAAGAAATGGCAGCTTACCTGCTGGAGAAGAAGTCTTGTTTTGTCCCATGGAGAAAGCGATAACAATAATAATAGCCGAGCAGGCGCTGTTTCCGTCGACCTCTCCCAGCGGTGCTGGATGTGTTATGTGCGGATCCACCGTGTGCTCTCTCCTGAAGGAAAGAGGCACAGCTCCGGCTGATGTCACCGGGGCAGGGAGGGGCCTCACCGGGACACATGATGTCACTTCACCGGTTCAAATGACTACACACACAGACACATTTATAGCATATAAACAGGAAAAATGTATTTTATTATGACGGAGTGGTGTTAGTTTATGGGACTAGACTCTCTAACACTGCAACAGGTTCCCCCACAAACTACAACAAAGAAAAATACCAGTAACGTTAGGCCTAATAGCGTAGGAGGTGGCTTAAGGTACCTTTAATTTCGATTTTATGTTAAATTATCCACAACAATGTAGAGGGAAGTACTTTTTTAGTCCTTACTGGTTTCTTTTCAGGTTGAGATTTTATTGAGGTTTTACTTCTTTTATAGGCTACAGTCTATGAATTATACATAAAACATTATATTGTTTGTCATTCCTTCAAAGTATAGGGGCCTACAGAAACTCCCTATAAGTCATAAGATAGGAAGAGACTAAGATTTTTCTCTAAAACTAGCTAATTGGGTGTAAAGGAATTAAAACTAAATGTCAAGCTACAAGTGGCTCACTGTATGTGAAGGCGCTAAACTAGCTAACTGTATGTAGATGAGTTAAACTAGCTCACTGTATGTAAAGGAGTTAAACTAGCTAACTCTATGTAAATGAGTTAAACTAGCTCACTGTATGTAAAGGAGTTAAACTAGCTAACTATGTAAATGAGTTAACTAGCTCACTGTATTTAAAAGAGTTAAACTAGCTTACTGTATGTAAATAAGTTAAACTAGCTTACTGTAAAGGAGTTAAACTAGCTCACTGTATGTAAAGGAGTTAAACTAGCTCACTGTATGTAAAGGAATTAAACTAGCTCACTGTATGTAAAGAGTTAAACTATCTCACTGTATGTAAAGGAGTTAAAAAATAACTGACTGTGTGTAAACAAGCTAAATGAGCTCAGTGTATGTTAAGGAGTTAAACAGCTCACTGTGTGTAAAGGAGTTAAGGGGGCATTATGTAATTTCCAGCGACCACTAGCGGTGCCGTTTTAAGATTGCAACCAGGTGTGTGCTCGTACGCGTGCTCGCTTGAACTCATGAGTGAGCAGAATCCCAAACACAACCGCTTTCATACAGAAATTCTGCAAAAAACGAAGGAACCATAGCATGCAGGCCTTGGCTTTTCACACAGACATGTTCAGGCTCGGTTACTTAAAGGTTCCCGTCTCACAGGCAGATCAACACCGGCGACATAACGTTACTTTAGACAGCGGCATATCGACACAGTAACGTTACTCACGAAAAAAGGCAAAGCGAGAGCAGCTATAGACAGGTGGGGAGCCAGCTTCACACAACATGTAGGAAACTTAGGTAAACTCCCACTGCAACGTTACAGTAATAGTTTTATCAGCTGCAGGTTGAACTAATCCATTCTCGTTACGTGATCACGGTACATTTATTGCATTTAGCTAACGTGCTACATCGTTAGCTCGCCTGTTGCTTTTCAGTAACTATCTTTACTATCTGTGAATCTGTCACCGTAGGCTCAGCAATGTCAGCACAGCTACATGTATTGGACGATTGGGTGGTGAGCTGGACTGAATATTATAAGATTGCGTCACACTTTATAACAGACCGCAATAAGTAAATTTACTGTAACTAGTGGTAGTGGATGGCTCTTCCTCTGGGTTGTATATTATGTGTGTATTATGTATATTATGTATATCATGTTAGTTACAACGACTGAGAGGTGGAGAAGCTGTGTATCAAAGGCAATGAATCTAAATTGAACGTTATAAGCAAACAGCAGCGAGCTACTGCAGCGTTAGCTAGCTGCTCGTGGCTGCATCACAATGGGATTAGTAAACAAATCGCTCCACATTAGCTTTTTACCGTTACATCATTTCTTGCAGGTGTGACACCAAAATCTGTGACTGATTCTGTGACTACACCCAAACGATTATGTTTTCCTAACCATAACTAAGTACTTTTAGTGCCTAAACCCAACCAAGTACTTTTAGTGCCTAAACCCAACCAAGTACTTTTAGTGCCTAAACCCAACCAAGTACTTTTCGTGCCTAAACCCAACCAAGCTACATCCGCTATCAAACAATCGTCAACAAAGCCTCTGGCGCTTAACTTCCCATTTGGGTCACAGAATCTGATAGGTCACACATTTTGGTGTTACACAGGCTTTGACAAGTTGAGTTTGTGTTGGTGTCTGTGTTGTGCTGGGAGCAGGTCTTTCTTAGTGTTAGCAGACTCCATGTCATAAGTCGTCGCTGCTGAGTGCAAAGTAGATACAGCGAGAGGCTCGGGAGCGCGCATGCAGGTGTCAGTCACTGGATTTCGTGGAAAATCTGACCCGGAGTCCTCGAATACGAATAGGAATACCTGCCTTCAGAGTTAATGGCCAAACCCGGCAAGTGGATCATTTCAATGTCAGATAACAACCCCTTCACACGCAGGCAATAAAAAAGGATTCATTTTAGTAGAAAAACTACATAAAGCCCCCTTAAAACTAGCTAAATGTGTGTAAAGGAGTTAAAACTAGCTAACTGTGTGTAAAGAGTTAAATCTAGCTGACTGTACATCTAGCTTACTGTGTGTGAAGCAGTTAAAACTAGCTCTCTGTAAAGGAGTTAAACTAGCTTACAATATGTAAAGGATTTAAACTAGCTGACTGTGTGTGAAGCAGTTAAAACTAGCTCTCTGTAAAGGAGTTAAACTAGCTTACAATATGTAAAGGATTTAAACTAGCTGACTGTGTGTAAAGCAGTTAAAACTAGCTCTCTGTAAAGGAGTTAAAACTAACAACAGTACAAATCTGCGATAACATTGATGCATGAGTATCAACAATCTAATATATAATAAATCAGTCACCTTTTATATTTTATAGTCATTTCATTTAATAAAAAATATTTATTAGCACACATTAAAAGATCAGCATACTTCACCCAACACTTTGTGATTAATAATCTTACTATAATAGTTATAATTAAAGGTCAGAGGACAATAAAATTAATTAATCTTAATGAAAGCAAAATGTTACAGAATCATTACTTCAACACTACAACAACTTTAGTCATTTAAAAAAGTAACGGCAGTGTTTAGGAATCTGTTTTGAAACACCTCAGACATAAATTAGTTAGTTACAATTTCCAAGGAAATTGGAAGGATTAGATACATACAGTACTTGAAAAATGTATTATCCAAATCCCACATATTCACAAACCTGGAAATTGACATGTTGGCAACTCTAAGTGACCAGATGTCTGGCAGTTTTTATACTGTTTTAACAACTGCACATGAATGGTGAAGCGTCATAGAAATGTAATTCTGAAATATCATTTATGAATTTTATCAGGAACACAAAGGGCAAGAGCTTACAGTCTGTCCTCTGATGTTAACTCTAAAATTAAAAAAATTATAGAACAAAATCTAACAGAATATCAAAGAAAGTCTGGCATTGAAAACAAGTTGATATGCGTGGAGATGTTGAATGACTGTATGAGGTTCAATCACACTTTAAAGTGTCTGGAAGAATAATTTATGATCTGCAGTGGAAAATTCAGAACCAGAATATTTTACATAATATTTTGCTGAATTAGTATTAACTGTATCACTGAGATGTAGCATGTCTCGTCAGTGTATATTCTTGTTGTTACAAGCAAATACTTAAATTCTTTGGTGACTGAAACATTTAAAATCTTTTTCTCATCTGTATCTTGTAGTACAGACAGAGCTTCTGGGAGATTATTTCTGGCGTCATCACCTTCATGACAACTCAAAAAACGCCAATTTATGGTGTCCAAGGACAGATCTCCACTCACAATGAGTATGCTTGCATTTGAATGCAGCACAGTATTTGAAACAGTCTTTGAAAACACATCAAGTTTAATTTAGAAATTAGTATCCAGGGCCCTGTACCATGGGGTCATTAAAATCAAAAGGGTTCGGTCTCCAGGGAGAAGGAATGTGCTTAATGCATTTTTAACAACAACCTGCTTGACAAATCTAACCAAAAACTACATGGTTAGGCTCCAGAAAAGTCTTCATTATATATTCATAAAGTTTGTTGTCTGGGATTGGAACCACAGACTGTATAAAACATGGACTTAGTGTCTGAGACATGACCTAAAGGTTTGTTGTAAAGCTCAATGTGGGCGGCTCCTGGCAGCTCTGGCCGTCACCTTCTTGGCAGTGCCTGAGTCCAGCCAATCCAAAAATGGGCAAACAGGTGGGATACAGGCGGGCCGAATGAAGCCTGGTTGCTGCCACCGAGCAAATAGCCATCTGAGAGGGCAACCACCTGTCACTCAAAATAGTTAGTTTAGCTGGTGATTTTATTCAAATCAACTTACAATTGCTATATATGTCAGAGGTCACACACCTCTGGAGCAACCTTTATACTTTATGCCTCAATATCATTTAAAGAGGTGAGTTATACAAGAATTCAACCCTAACCCTCATGAAGGGGGTTGGCTATAAATAAGTTAGCCAATCCAGAGCAAGGGTGTCCTTCTCTTTCAACTTGCTGTTGAAAACTCATCAGGTCCGAGACTCAATTTCGTCCTCATCTTCTTCTTCTTCTTCGCTTACAATTATCTTGTATTGATTGCACTCTTAACTCTTACTTCTTCCTATACAGGTATTTTTTATTGATGCTGTACATTCTAATATCTAGTCCTACTATTCATTGCTGTTCTTACTACATCATTGTTACTTGTGGATCTCTTCCTTTATTAATGATTGTATGTTGTTCCTTAAATATAACACAAAGCTGTGTTAAACACAAAGCTACAGCTGACGATGATGGGATTACTACAGAATGTTGCACTCAGACACTGGATGAAAAGTTAAGGGATAACCAAAAGTTATAATTCATCCTGAAGGGAACATGAATGTCTGTATTATTTCATGACTATTTTACTTAGAGCCTCAAGTATCAACCTTATACACAGTAGCACTAGAAGAAAAGTCAGAGGATCCCCAAAGTCAATAGGATTAATTTTCTGGGGACATGAATACCTGCACTGAATTTCATCACAATCTATGGAATAGTACTTGAGATATTTCAGTCTGGACTGACTGATGAATGATCAGCCGAAGCTGACATCCCTTGAGCAACTCTGCTAGCATGTCTAAAAACAAACAAAGTACAGATCATGTAAAAAAGGTAGAATATGAATGATTCATTTGCTTATGTATTGTCATTATCTGGCCTTTCAAATCAGTGTGATGAATGACAAGGTGGAGATGTAGGAATTGATCGACTGCGAGGCTCCCGTCGGCAATAAATCAGAGTCTGGGTCATAAATGGCACCACAGCCTGACAGACAGACAGGCTGCCACAGCACGTCCATGCAACTAGATTACATTACACTCACACTGTAGAGCAGACAGCTAATATACACTGTATAATAACACCTAACAAATTTTATGTTTCATACCCTTAAGAGAGCTTCCACCCCCAAAAAAAACAGATATGTACTAACAGTGCCTGAATGAAAATCTCGTCATTTATATTCATTGGAAGACAGCGCCTTGATAAAATGCATTTGATATATATGAATAAGGATGTGTGGTGTAACAATAAGGCTCGCAGGCAGACTGAAGACAGATTGCAAAGTGCGGTTTCATAATATGCGTTCGCCCATGAAACAAATGGCACCATTATTGCAGAACATTCCAGTTCGTAGTGTAGATCCTGTGAATCTCTGTCTTCAGGCAAATCCACTGATGGCTTCCAGGTAGATGGAGTGGCTGCGTAAATGTGAGGTATATGCATTTGACTTCACAAAAAGAGTTATGAGTGTTGACTGGAGGTAAACTTTGGAGCATGACCAAATGTATGTGGACACTTGAAAATTACAGCCATATGTAGCACATGAAAGTTAGATTGCACTCAGCATGATGAAAATTTAAGGAATAATACCCAACATTGTACATTCCATGATTGTGATAAATGTAGAGTTTTTACTACTAAGAACTTGAAGGTTGTTATCCAGCTTATACCGCAGCCACTCACCAACCAAATACCACATTCTCCAATTCAAAGCACCAGTCGTTCATTAACTTATATACAGTGGTGCTTGAGAGTTTGGGAACCATTTAGATTTTTCTAGATTTCTACACAAAAATGACCTAAAACATACTCATGTTTTCACAGAAGTCACACATCAGGAGATCAGGAGAACCCAATGAAACAAAAATATTATGCTTGGTAAATTCTTCATTGAGAGAATATTTTAAACACATAGTTTTTTGTACCTATATTGAGTGTTATTGAATCACTTTTGATGCTGTTGATCCATTCAAAAATAAATATATTGTGGTAAAAGTTTATAGGCATAGTTTTGCACTTGTCTATAAGTAAAACCAAAAACAAAATTCTTTGTGATTGAACAATTTGTGCATTAAAGGGTTAAACTCCCTTAGGACCGCCTGTCGTCCAGAAGATGGTGGTATCATATGAAATTAGATAACCTAAGGCCATTTTCAAAGGGGACCTCTCACCTCAAGATATCTGAATGAAAATGGGTTCTTTGAATACACATGGGCCATGAGTCTACTCATGTTACATTTCAGAGGAAACAGGAGTGAACCCAGAAGCACGACTCAAAGACAGCAATGTAAAAAGCAAAGTTCAATTTACTTGTATTAACAGAGGCAGGTTACAACATACCAGGTAATCAGTACGAGTGAAACTAACAAATCCAATCCGAAGGGAAGAAGCTACAAAGTCAAACAGAAACACAGTGGAGACATGCAGCCTCAAACAAACTACGTAAGCTGGGCCGCTAGGCTGAAGACACCAAACCGTCTGGAACTTGATCAAAATAACAGAGACCAACTACATAAAGTTTATGAGCTAGGGGAATTTGTGGCACCTCTTTACAGACTTGTAGAACTTTACAAAAATCCCATGCAATTTTTGGGCTGTTTTTTGTATGGTGTATTTAAAATATGCCACTAAATAACAGAAGTAACAGTATCAGAATTGTGGATTCATTTAACCCAATTGTATTTATGTGGGATTTTGTTAATCCTCATTGTGGACATTTCAGTGTAGTGAAACTTGACCTCACTGTATAAAAGTACCTAATTTGACTTCTAGGACAAATACAGCTACATTAAACTTTACAACCACAAACTAGAGACCCAGGGCATTCCTAGCATTTCCTGGGTATACTGACAATAAGGGGTTTCAGAGCAGAAGTGCTCCAAATTTCCAATTGTCAAAAGTCTTCTGATACAAAAAATCAAATGCATTTTCCTCAGGTGTTCTTCAAGGTGTTCTTCAATGTGGTATCTTGGGGATTTTTGACAAATTGATATGGTTACATTTTACACCAAATCGTGTATCAAATGGCATCAACCAATGGTATCAAAGATTGCTGACATAATTGAGCATGGGAACGGTAATCATGTACTACCATCACAGTTACTAAAAGTCCTGAAAAGTAAAACATTAACTAGACAAAATGAAGATTTAACTGCACCATTCCAGGTTCCAACTAAAAATCTTTTTAGTGACGCACTGATCGGACATGTTCACAAATCACATTTATGTCTGACGTTTGCACGATTCCATCCCACAACACCACCAACTCTAGGACCCCAAATTGCCCGAAGCAGCATCTGAAACAGGATTTGTCCAAATGTGTGTAGTTACATAATCAAAAGGTAATCAAAGTATCTACCTGCTAAATTAGCTCAGACATCCTCGCACAGATTACACTTGTCGAGAAGGAGTCATTGTTGGCCTTTTCAAAGGAATTGCTGATCAATTTTGAAAAGGTAAATAATTCCAGTGTTATCTGTGGAAAAAAAATAGCTGAATGGAAAACGTGTCAGCATGAACAGTCTGTAATCCAGTGTACAGCCACTGTCTCTATTAGCACGTTTAAAAGGTACAATGTGTAATTCCTGGCCACATGCTCCAAAACAAATAATGGGCAGCATTTCACCTCCTCCACCCCCTCAGCAACGCTCCGAGATATTCTGCTCCTCTGCTCTTTTCTAATCACATGTATAGTTAGAGCTTATCTTTGCTCTGTAGCTGTGGCAAAATACCTCAATCCAGCGAAGGCAGCATAAAACTCAGCCTGCTTCTTGTTTAGTTTTGAGACATCTGCCTCATAGTGGTCAGCAATTAACAGCAGATTATCTCTGGTACATCGATAAAACCCCTCCAGAGAAGGAAATATAACCAACTCTCCCAATTTAAACTCAGAGCCAGCAAACCTCAAAGCCCACAGCACAAAACACTGCAGCACTAAAACAGCCTCAATGCAACTACAAAACTCCTGACTCACAAACAACTGCACCCCACAGTACAGCATGAACCATGCATCACTGGAAAAACAACAAGGTTGCGTCCATAAAGGTACACAAACACTAAGAGGAAATGGACCAGTACATAATAATAACAATAATAATAATAATAATAATAATAATGCGTTCAGGGCCTTGCTCAGGGGGTACCCTCCGGTTCCCAACCCACGTCCTCACGGTCTAAGCTAATGTTACCTGCAATTCAATCCCCAATTTTATATGTCACAAAACCACATTGAAAACATGTTAAGTTAGAAAGGACGAGCCCATAAATGATGTTAGGTGCCCCACAAAGGCTTATTACAAGAGTCCTAATATAATCAAAAGGGTGAAGGAGGTGCAAAAACAAGCATTATGTTTATTTAATAAACTACCGTATAATGAATTGTGCCTAAAAAACGAATAATGATCCAAACATGTCTAATGGGCCGGCCAAAGGGAACTAAAGAAAGGGAAGCCATGGATTCTTCCCTCTACTATAAACCTCAAACTGAACATAACCAAACAGAACATTAAAAAAGCCAAGAGCCTTCATTAGTTTTCCCCTCAATACAGCTGAGGAACAGAAGACATCATGAGCCTTAACCAGCAGGGGCGAGCGTCTAACATGACTATATAACAGCAGTGAAGGATTAATTTAGCTGCACTTTAATCTACATATGTCAGAGGTCACACGCTTCTGGAACAACAGGGATTGAGTGTCTTGCTCAGGGATTCGAACCCAGGTCTGTTACATCAAGGGCATGCGTCTTATCCACTGCACCATCACAATCCCCACAAGTTCATTTGTATAGCACATTTCAAAAACAAGGCAATTCAAAGTGCTTTGCATGAAACATAAAAGCAACATTGGGAAATATTAAAAATATATATATATATTTGGACAGTAAAAGTTATAGTGTAAGATATCAATCCAAAGTCTTACATTTGATTTAATAAAATGCAAAAAGAAAAGTCTTCAGTCTTGATTTAAAAGAGAGTTTCAGCACATCTACAGTTTCCTGGGAGGTTGTTCCAGATAAAAAAAAAAAAAACTGGTTTGGGTTTAACTCTGGAGACAGAAAGCAGACCTGATCCCAGACGACCTGAGAGGTCTAGATGGTTCATAACGAAGCAGATGATCAGGCCTAAACCGTTCAGTGCTTTATAAACCAGCAGCAGTATTTTAAAATCAATTCTCTGACAGACAGGAAGCCAGTGTAAAGACCTCAGAACTGGACGGATGTGATCCACTTGTTAAGGACTTGACTAGCTGGTTAGCACGCTAGCTCCATTAAATATCTCCGTCTTCTGTCTTTGACACGATGTCAGAACTTTTAATCACGTTAGTTCATTTTTTTTAATGTTTTAAACCAAAATTCTGGCTAAATCTGAAATGTTGAACCTTTAACCAGCAGTTTAGATCACTTTAACATAACAAAGCATGACTCAGCTCCCAGTCTGCAGGGGATGTCAGTTCCAGCTGTTCCTCGGAAAGAAATGCTGGAAATAGCCGAACAAAGGAAGGAACACCAGCCTCTGAGCAGCTATTGACATCTGACAAACATGCTTTCCCAAACTTCCCTCCACAGCAGAATTAAAGCAAACCACATTTTCTCAGTAGAAGTTTTCATGTGTCGACTGTTTTTAGAGGTGTCGCCAGTACAGAGTGTTAAACCACTATTTTAACTTCATAACAAACTATTGTGTATCATTTATCTACACCGCAAGCTTCATGTTTAACAGGGTTTAGTTAAGTAGAGATTGTGGTGATGGATGGGCGTTTGCCTTGAAACTTGGCATCCCACATTCACATCCTGCCTCATTATAATAGCTAGTGTTGACAGTTTTATAATAAAACCATGACTACTATCTTTCACTTAACTTGTGGTTTTATCTGCCTGAACATTAAGTACCGTACCAATGTGTCTGCAGGTTTAAGCTCTTTAGCAACAAAACATGTGTACTTCACATTTTTGCCTTTTCAAAGGCTGACTGTGCAGTTTTATATTTGGAGTATTTTTAGCAATGTGTCCATAAATATAGCTGATTTATAGTGCACATTCACTCGACTTTAAAGGCTCAGTGTGTAATATTTAGGAGGAATATACAGAAATGCAATATAATATCCATAACTATGTTTTCTGTGGTATATAAAGACCTTGCATATCTCTGCACATAGTTGTGTTATTTTTCTCTATTATTTTATTCTTTTACTATTCTTACATAACTTGCATCTCTTTAGTGCATATTTATATATTTCTACATTTATTTATGTCAACTGTATGTTTGTATACATGTAGCGCTTTCTGATTCTGATTCTGCTTCTGAACCGTTATGTTTTTATTTTTCATAGTTCTCAGTCACGTGACATGCGCAGTGACCCGTAGGGCAAAACAACAGACCAAAATGGCGGCTCACAATGGACTCCCCCTTAGAGATGCCATAGTAGCATCCATGTTGATTCCACATTCTGACTTAAGAGCACAGGCAGTGATGCCTCAGCCGTGGTGGTTATAAACCAAAGTATTGGTGGCGCTAGATTAAAAGTTAGAGGATCACCACAGTCAGTAGGATGCATCCTCCTGCGCACATGACTGTCTGCAAAATTACATGACTATCCATGCAGTAGTTTAGATATTTCCGTCTGGACCATGGAGGTGGACCAACCAACAAATATCCCTGGAGCCACGCCACTAGCATGGCTTAAAATATGCCCTGCATTATTTCATACCAGTAATGTAACTTTGACACAATGCAAACAAAATGGCTGTCTGGAACAGTGGGGAAAGAACTAAATTCACATTTCTCAAAAGCATGGAGGACCACACTACAATGAGACACATATGGGAAAAGCTTCGCTGTCATGTACAACACTAACATCTGATAGAACATATAAGAGATATAGCAGGTATCTTAAATGATAAGGTTTTTTTCTACCAGTAACACACAGGTTTAAACTGTAAAAATCTCAACACAATGACAGAAACACACATCAGAAGAAGATTATGTAAATGCTCTGTATTTGTATAGCGCCTTTCTAGTCTTTTCGACCACTCAGAGTGATTTTACACTACATCTGCATTCACCATTCACACACTGAGCCTAATTGCAACCTGGAGGAGCCGGTGATTGAACCGCACTACCTCCTGTAGCCCCTCTTCTTATATGTAAGAAGGAAGAAAAATACCCACTATTTTATCTCAGGAAGATTATCAACCTGAGCAGTATCTTGCTCGCATTCACCTTGCAGCAACAAGACTTATATCCACGTGCTTCAGAGTCCTCTTCATGATGTTAACAAATGTCAACAATACAAAAAGTTAACTCTTGTGCAGCACAAATTAGACATAACCTATACTTTACCCACACACTATTGTTTTATCTTATTGGCATATCTTCACTATTTAAACAACTTTTGTATCCCTGATTCAATGAGAAGCTCCATCGCTGTTACCTGGAAGGAACATTTGTTTTTAGATTTTTAGAAAACACTGAACATTTTTCTTGTCATTTATACTAGTTTTCCTGTGTGTCCCATCCGGAGCTCTGTGGCTCTTAAACGTTTGTCAATAGCTGTCAAGGTGAATAATTCTGCCTCTGGCTCATTGACCCTTCAGCTGTCAGAAAAGTATCCCAGGCCTTAAGAATGGAAATAAAACACAACCAGGCAAAGAAGATGTGACAATAAATTAAGAAATTCCCATCACGAAGCACTTTATCAGGACACAACCTTGTCATGTGAACATGTAATGCAGCTCCTGATAAATACAGCCAATTTCTAATGTGTGTGAAGTGGTGGATGGATGTGTGGATAGACAGGTGGCATTTTAAAATTATTATTTTCCTCACTAATAGCTGCCTCAATCCTTAAGGTATCATAACACATAAAATCATGGGTTCAAAATCACACTTTCTCTTGGTAAAAGGCAAACTACCAGCTGCAGGGCAGAGTGTGAGTGAATATCCTGGATCAAAGTGATGATTCCTGTGTGGAAACTTCAACTGTGGTTAGTGTTAAGAGTAAAAACTTTAATTGACACAGGATTCCACTGGTGAACTTCATCACGGCAGCAAGTGCAGCTGGAGCTTCTGCATGAAAGGAAATCTGCTGAAAACAACTTTAAAATATTTAACAAGCAATCCCTCAGCAATCAGTCGCACTGTTTGTTGGAAGTGTAAACACTCTTTGAGAGTCCTGATCTTTCACAGCTCGCTGAACAGCGGGGCTGACATTGACTAAAATTAATATTTGGGTTCAAATCAACCAAACACTGATTTATTTAATGAAGCTCATTAAAAAGGTTTGATCGCAAGTTCAACACAGCCTCGTTGTCAAAACACAGGTGTAAATAATAACATTACCAAGCAATGTTTTTTTGCAATAAAACAAAAATTATGATTTCACAAAGCGCAGTAGTAACTAATATGAGTTATCATTTCCTCAAGGATCTTGTAGATTTTAATCACTACATATACAAAATTGCACAGCAGCTGAAAAATATTGCAACCTATGATCATGGCGTGGAACAGGTTAGGGATCTCAGGAATGACTTGTTTTTGTTGGTAGCCACTTCATCTAGCCAAGAAGTTGAACACCCTTCTGTTTCTCTTTTCCTTCCTACCGTGGAACGTTGGGCTCACAACAAGCTTGAGGCAAGTGCTGCCTGAGAAGACAACTCTTAGGAAAACAAATCCCTCCTCACTGTAGTTACACTTTTCTTTGTGAAGATTGCTGCTTTATTTTAATTTAGGTTGATGAAACTAGTCCAGAAATGGAAAAATTGGCAAGCTGCAGAAGTACTGCACGGCTTGGTATAATTTGCGATAATTGGTATGATCATAAGATTGAGAGTTCATGGTGCGATTGTATAATGGCTGTGCCTTTAAGCAATTCTGTGGAATCCATCTTTGTTACAGCTTCACAAATGTGAAGATTTGCTACTTTTCCTTTTAACTATTTAAATAATGTGGGAGTTAGTTATGTTGGTTGGACACAGGGAACATCGTGAAGGTATCAGTTTGGGCTCTGGGTAAATGTGATGGCAGAATCTTTACAAACCAAACAATCAGTCGATCCATGGAGAAAAAAATAATCATTAGTTGCAGCAAAATGAGCTCCAGCTCAACAAATTTACTTGTAACAGAGTATTTTCAGTGTAGTATTAGTACTTTTACTTAAGGAAACGATCTGAATGCGTTTAAAGTTCAGCCTGGTTCAACTTTTTTGCAGCATTACTTTGAACACAACATCAGACTACCACCTTTCTCATGGCAGACATTTTAATTTATCATAACATGTACAGCACAGGTGCAACTAATAACATTAATAACTTAAGCCTGCAGGTAAAATACCTTCCTGATCCTTGGCACCTGACTGGAATGCAGACATTATTACTGTTATTAGTTACGCATGTGTTTGAAATGGAAATGCCCGCTGTGAGAAAAGGTCTCAGTGACAGCAGTATAAAAACATAAAGTGCTCAGAGTTCCCTTTCGTCATGCAACATGACTGAGTCACGCTTCAGATCGTCTCTGCTGTTGTTGTGTGCTCTGGTGAACCATGTTGTACGAAATTAGATGGCGAGGTGACTTTCCACCATGATGGATTATCTCTCAAAGGTCAGCGTGCACAAGACATCATCTCTGTTGTCGGAGTTCATCTCTTTAGAAAATTACGATTACACGCTTTTCAAAGGCAGAGCTGTGTCATTGTCTCAGAGTAGCTTTAGTGCAATGCATTAAAGGGTAAGTTAGGTATTTTGCAACCTGGCCTCTATTTTCCCATTTTTTTGTGTCTATATGATTAATTCGGATAACATTTTTTGAAATTGGTCCAGCGTTGAGCAAAACATGCAAAACAACGCCCCGTCAAAGTACGTCCTGAAGTGCTTGTGTTTGCCTCTTACAGGCTCAGATTGTTATTATTATTAATATCAGATTGATATTAAGTGCCCTTCCTCTGCCTTGGTCTCGAGAGCTAGCCAAGAGATGTGACAGCAGAGTAAAGACTTAGTAACGCGCATCCACCTCTATGAAAAATGTACATATTAAATAGGTTGCTCTGTATGGCCATAAGCACATGGCACTTCATTTACTTAAAAGAGCTAATCTAATTTTTAGTTTGAATACACAGCTGCAGATCAAAAAATGAATGATTTGGAATAACATTACAATTTACCCAGAAAGCCTAATGCTTGCACAACAAATTGTGTTGTGTAATAACTCAATAATGATATTTATAGTGATCATTTTCTTCTAATAAAACACATGCTTAATAAAAGTTTGATTTATTTCATTTGAATCACAAATGAATCAGCATTTAATTTTTCTGTTAAGCTATATGGCTGAGGAAAAGCTTTTACTCAATTTTTACTTAAATGAAAAAAAGATTTTATCACAATAGTTTTAAATGTTGCACATCAGTTTTGGGATGTGGGTGTTTTAATGGGAATGTGGATCTTTCAGATCAATTTGAGAAGTACCTGTGATCTTGTTCCACATTTTTTTTGTGTCATGTAAAGTGGGGAACTGGTCTTGGTCTTGACTCCGTCTTGCCCTCCCTCAGTCTTCGTCCCGACTTGGTCTCAGCCTCTAAAAGTCTAGGTCTTAGTCTCAATAAACTCTGGTCTTGGCCTTGACTTGGTCTCGGTTTGGGAGGTTTTTGTCTCGACTTGGTCTCAGCCCCTAAAAGTCTTGGTCTTGTCTCGGTCTCAGTTTGGGTGGTCTTGACTACAACACTACTGCATGTGATGTTGTATTATTCTATTGCACAAGTGGTTCACTTTCAGGCCGTGGCCAGTTCACACTGTAGTCTGATATGGGGCCACATTTAAAACCTAATCTTAACGGTAAATAAACTAAAATCAGGTTGGGGCAAATAAATTGGAATTTAGCTTTAATGCCTGCAGTGTGAACGCAGACCTACGAAATTACCTCAAGCTCTAGCTCAGAGATGGAAGGACCGCTTGTGTTGTGTTGGACGGTTGGGCTGAAAGGGTCATCAAGAAGGAAGGCAAATTCAAACGACGTGTTTGCACACACATTTATTGAAAGATTGAGCAGGAGAGAGGATGTTGTTTTTTCTCATAGTTTGATGTCTTTAGAAACACCAGGGACACATTTAGGTTGAAAAGACATGAAAAAGTGCATTTTGTACCCTGAGAGACCTTTATTACATATCATGTTCCGAGCAACATCAAAATCCTCATAATGGATTATTATAACAACTTTAATCTGAGATTCACTTCCGGCAAAGTTACATCTGAGCTGCATCGTGTGGAAAAGGGGATTATCACTGGATGCACTGTTTCAGTGATTCTCTTTTCCCTGGCCATGAATATGCTGCTCAAATCTGCTGAGGCGGAATGTAGAGAATTCGTCAGCCTCCCATCAGGGCATTCATGGATGATCTGACAGTAACAACTGTAACGGTCCCAGGATGCAGATGGATTCTGCAGGGCTTAGAGAGGTTAATCACCTGGGCGAGGATGCGTTTTAAGCCGGAAAAATCCTGATCCATGGTACTGAAAAGAGGGAAGGTAACAGACCAGTTCCACTTCTCCCTAGGAAGCACCCAAATTCCATCAATCACAGAGAAGCCTGTGAAGAGCCTTGGGAAAACCTTTGACTGCTGTCTAAAGGATGCCGCTTCCATCAGGGCAACAAATGAACAACTGGAGAGCTGGCTTTCTACAGTTGACAAGTCAGGCCTACCAGGGAAATTAAAAGCTTGGTTATACCAACATGGAATCCTACCTAGGATATTGTGGCCATTGTTGGTGTACGAATTTCCAATTTCCACCGTGGAAGGATTTGAGAGAAGGGTGAGTAATTACCTTCAACGGTGGCTGGGCTTGCCAAGAAGTCTGAGCAGCATTGCCCTTTATGGCAAAAAGAACAAGCTAATGCTACCAATCAACAGCCTTAGCGAGGAGTTCATGGTTACCAGAGCAAGGGAGGTGCTTCAGTACAGGGACTCCAAGGACCCAAGAGTATCTCAAGCTGGAATTGAGGTCAGGACTGGCAGAAAGTGAAGGGCACATGCCGGTGGGCCAGACAGAATCATCATAAGGAACTCGTGGGTTCCGTGGCTATTACAGGAATGGGCAGTATTCCAACAACCCATTTCAACAAAGTGAAGGGTAAGGAGAGGCGGGACTTGGTCCAAAAAGTATTGAGGGCTGGGATCGAGGAGCAGCGTGCAAGCCAGATGGTGGGAATGAGGCAACAGGGCGCATTGACCAGATGGGAAGATGCCATGGATAGGAAGATTTCATGGGCAGAGCTGTGGAGGGCTGAGCCCTATCGCATCAAATTTCTAATTCAATCTGTCTATGACACCCTGCCCAGTCCATCCAATCTTTTTTGTTGGGGCAAGGTTGATCCAGTGATCCTCTTCCCTGTGCCAGGGAAGAGCATCACTGGAACACATCCTCAGCAGCTGTCCTAAAGCACTTGGGGAAGGTTGTTACCGTTGGCGCCATGACCAAGTGCTGAAGGTGGTTGCTGAGTCCATCACTAATGCCATCAAGCAGAGCATGCATGTACAACCACCAAGGCCGAAAATCTCATTCTTAAGAGCAGGGGAACCCCCGCCTTCCCGACCAACAGTTCAGACAGGCCTGCTGGGATCAGCGAATGACTGGCAGCTAAGGGTGGACCTGGGAAAGCAACTCAAGTTCCCCCAAGACATTGTGGAGACCAGCCTAAGACCCGACATGGTTCTGTTCTCAGTATCATCCAAGCAAGTTATCTTGTTGGAGTTAACAGTGCCCTGGGAGGAGAGGATGGAGGAAGCGAGCGAAAGGAAAAGGGAGAAATATGCGGAGCTGGTGGAGGAGTGTCAGAGATGGGGGGTGGCGTGCACAGTGCTTGCCCATCAAGGCTGGGGGGGGGGGCTTTGCAGGAAAGTCTCTCTTCAGGGCCTACAGCCTTCTGGGAATCACAGGAGCACACAAGAGAAGAGCCATTAGCGCAGCTTCAGAGGCTGCGGAGAAGGAACGAACAGTGGGCAAGCACTTCTTGGACACAGGCCGGGAATTGATCACTCTCGGTCGGGTCGCCTGGGTGAGGGGGTCTGAAGTTGAAAGACCCGAATCCCCCTATGACCTCAGGCCCTATCACTGATGATGTGTCCAAGAGTGCATCACAAGGTGTATGTTACAATCAATCAATCAATCTTTTGGGTCCTCTAACTATGCTGTCACTGTTAACTTGTTAACACTGTTCTGTTTTCATTTACTAATTTCTGACAGCAGTATTTAAAGTATTGGTGGGCCGTTATCGGCGTTAACGTGAGACTCTAATCGGGCGATAAAAAAAATATCGCCGTTAATCTATTCTCAAAGTTGGGTTGGGAGCTGGGTCTATACTACGCAAGCTATGATGACTTTCACCTTGATATTTTAGCGCAGATGTATACCGAATTGCACTGTAGGGGGCAAGAACGAGTCTTCGAACCTGTGTGTCTGCCTACTGTGAAATTACCACATCAAACGTGACGTGCTAACATGGATGCAGCTGTTGCTGCGTTCAATTTACCTCGGAGGTCGGAGCTGGGAATGACATCACACCCGAGTTGACGGCGTTACAGTTACGACCTCGCTCAGCCAGCTGTTTGTTTACAACTAGCCAGGTTAGTTATTGATACGCCAGTTGATTAATCTAGATAAATTTCAAGATTAATCTAGATTAATCTAGATTAAAAAAATTAATCTATGCCCACCTCTAATTTAAAACTATTTGGTAACACTTGAAAATAAAATTGCAAACTGGCTGGAAATGGTATACAGCAGGGGCTGCACCTCCTAATGAACAGATGGGACTCAACTTACAAGTTTGTGCAGTTTGGAGAGTTTGGTGAATCTGACTTGGAGCACCCGTGCAAAGAAAACCTCACAGGAAATAATGCAGAAATGTTCTCTATACATTTTAATTTCTTCAGCGAGGTTACAGTCCTCTCTCTTTGAAGTCTTTGTAGTTTTATTTTTCAAGTTCTCCCTTGTTTGCAGCTCACCTCTGCTGTGGCTTATCAAACATGCTGCTTCACTTCTCCACCAGCTGATTGATATTCTCTGCTCACCGTCAGACAGTAGATAGAAAACAAACGCTGCTTACGCCCAAACATCCAACTTGAAAAAGCAGCAACCATTTCTCTTGCTTGTCATTCAGTTCGAATCATCATCATCCTTCAGCACAGGCAATACATTAGGAGCTCATCACAGAAAGCAGGAGGAGGCTTTATTATTTTACTTGTTGAGATCTCAGTAAACTCTCTCCTTTCTTTATAATTAACATCCAGTTTAGTTTGGTTTCCCCTTAAGTAATTTTTAGCCAAGAAAAAGTCATCTAACTCCATCCTGTCAGCATCATACATCAACTTGTTCCACTCCACTTACTCAGTGTTTTTTTTAACTTCTGCACCGTTCGATCAAATGGTAATATTCTGCATGCCTTGTGCATTGTTTTATAAGCATGTCACCAAAATTTCAGCCTGAAAGATTTGGTATTTTCTGGAAACTTCGGGATCTCGGCTATCAATTAACAAAGTTTGAGCAGCGTCTGGATGCACGACATATGCCACATAACTCTTATTCTTATTCTTCTTATTCTCTTTTTATTATCTTATCTGTTGTGTTCCTTTGTGTTGTATATGAAACTGCTGAAACAAGTGAATTTTCAATCAATATAGTCTAGCACTATATCAGCGTAACAGGAAGTACACAGTGATCAAATGAATAGATAAGGGTTCTCTAAAAATCAGGTAAAATCAGTTAAATAGTTACACAAAGCTGAAAGATGAGAATCAAAAATCTGCAGGATGATGGAGGCGAAGGTAGGTGAACAGGTTTATGGTATTTCCCCTCTTGTGGTTACTGTCGATGGCACTTCCTGTAGATTGGGATGTCTACCAACACCCTTTCTTTTTTTAAAAATCCGAAGAACTCCCACTCTATTGAGCTAACTTTTTTCAGGTGGGGGTAGAGTGCCTCACTTGGAGCGTTCCATTTGACATGGGAAGTCGGAATTTCCAAGTTCCCACTTGGAACTTTCAACTGGAACGCCCCCTGACGTCAGATTTCAAGATGGCTGTCGGGGTATCAGCATTTATTGAAAGCTGTAATTTATACTGTTTACTAGCACTTCTTTTTATTTGTGACTCATATGTTCGTACACAAAGTGCTGTCCAACAGCTGTCTGTGGACGTGTTGCTACAGTGTTTAGTGTGAGTAAATACCGCATAATGCTTTTTTATAATCAACCGGTGTATAATAGCTAACCTGGCTAGTTGTAAACAAACAGCTGGCCACGCAAGGTTGTTAACTGGAACGCCGTCAACTCAGGTGTGACGTCATTCCCAGCTCCGACCTCCGACTTCCGAGGTAAATGGAACGCAGCATCTCTCATCTGCCATGGCCTCCGACTCTGACATGATGGGATTAGCGCGTCAGTAGCATAGACTTCATAAAAAAGGTCAGACATCTAGTTTACTCACAACTAACCGGACAGCAAACTAACTGTTATAACCAGAATACAAATTCTGTATATTTCTTTATCCCATGTACACTTTGTTTATCTTTTTACAATAAAGATTTAAGGAGGAAAAAAAAAATTCTGATTATTCCGACACCACATGAATGCACAATCAGTCACCGCTCCCCCCTCCCTTTGCAAGCCCAGGAGAAGCTACAGTGGCCGACAAGCTCTGTCGGCTCTTGTGCTAAATAATAAGTGTGGTCTTCCATTTGTCCAAATTTGTCTTCTTACATCTAATAAACTAGACGACCACAACTACTACTATTTTTTATTGATTTTATTTGATTGCTTGTTTGTCAGGGACAATGCAGAAGAGACACATTGTAAATAACTTGGACAAATGTGTTGCATATAAGGTTTCTAGCTGAAGCTAATTTGCAAACCCTGTCCCTGGTTATGTTACAGAAATCACCATTACCGAGAAAACAGAAACAAAAAAACATAGACAACAAACTGTACTATTGTTACTTCTTCTTATTCCTGATCTTCTTCTTCTTCTTTGTACATATAAAACGTAGTGATAAAACGCGTTCTGTAGAGCAGTTTGTCCATTTAGGTCACTGCATGTTGCACCGCCACATGGCAGCGTCCAAGGACCAGTGGTGTATTAGATAGAAATGACTCATTCTAAGGTGGTAAAAACATAACGGTTCATTATGTGGGGTCTTTATGCACCACTGAAAACATAGTTATGGATATTATATTGCATTTCTGTCAATAGTTCCTCCTAGATATTACACACTGGACCTTTAAGGTGCATTAGCGCCACCTTCTTTATTTAGCAGAAATAAATGGAAATTATTTAATTGGTGCTGGATTCTTTACACAATATCAATATTATTTTTTTTAATTAACATGGTTATCATCAGTACTGTTTTCACACCCACCAGCCTTGGCTCGTGAACACCCCAGCGATCGCCATGGGAAGGACGAATCGGACCCAAAATGTGTCTAGTTAATCAGGAGTGTTTAACCAATATTTAAATCAAGTTAAGGTTGTAAACTTCAACTTTTTTTACCTTCTGCCTTTTCCCACTACTGTTTCCTTGTCTTGCAGCATTAATATTGTGAGGAAATGCAGATCTTCACTGACACTTGTAGGAAATGATAACATCAATTTTTGGCAGGTGTGAAAGCAGCGACTGAGAGACTTCATATCTCACCTTTAGTATCAAAACAACGTGTCGGTTTTATGATTTCCTCCCCAGAGGTACAAACAGATCATCTGTTTTGAAGGATGGAGTACACATTCCCGAGGAGCTTTCATTACATTTACGCAGTCCAACTTACTTCACAGGCTTATCGAATCTACACAATAAGAACTAAATTACAAATTCAATCAGCTTTGCTTGCGACTCTATTTCTCTCCACCTCGTGGGACTTCAGCATAAAAGAGAAAGATAATAAATATTTGATGAAAAAGGAGATTAATGAAAATCCAGTGTAATCTTGGAGGGTTTGAGTATGAAACAGATGAGGTAGTGGCATTTTAATGGCACAGAGACTGTCCTCCGTCATGAAGACGTGCGTCCCCATCAGAAACACATTTCAGAAAAGGGGCCGCAGTGTAAAATCTCAATCTGCTGTGGAGTGAATGCTTCATCACATCTTCTGTATCTATCACATCCCCATTACAGCTCTCGTCTCCCACAGAAGCACTTCATTCTCTACTTATAAGGCATGGTGAATGGCGATATGACGCACGTCTGAGAGCTCAGCTTCAGGCGGGAAAGCATTAAAATTCAGCTCACAGGTGAGGCTGAAGAACGGCAGAAAGTCTCTGAGGAAACTGGATTTCAGATGTTCTCGCTGGAGACAGAGAGAGCTTCTTCTTCTCTTCTTCTTCAGTCCACTCAGAGACTCATTAGTATTTCAATGCATTTCTGCTTGCATGCTGTGCACATACATGCAGCTTCATGCTCATAAACAAATCCATCGTATTCTCCCAGCGGTGGAGCAAGTTTTCAGATTATTTACTTAAGTAAAAGTAGCAAGACTATAATACTCTGTTACAAGCAAGAGGTCTGCCTTCAAAATCACACTTTATGTTTGGGTTAATCTCACTTTAAGAAAAAATACCTAAAGTACAAAAAAGTAAAATTACTCATTATGCAGAATGGCCCCATGTCAGAATAATATACACTACCGGTAAAAAGTTTTAGAAGACAGAGAGGTTGGTCATCAGTTGATCTTACAGTGAAAAAATTTTAAAAACTCTTTCATTTAATTGTTAATTTTATATCTGAAAATGTCTGTTTTGGAAACGGAAACGTTGTTTTTTTGGCAGTTTGCTGCTTACTTTTGTACCATCTAAGGTTTTTCTCTGGGCTTGAACCACTTAGGCTGATGATACACTGGGCAACTTTTTGAGCAATGTTGCTGGGCAATCTTGCTAGTGGCAAGTCCGACTATGTTTTAAATGGATAGCAGTGGTGCGGGGCGGGGGGTGGAGGATCTGTGGTGGATCTTTACTCATTACCACTGACGACAACGTTGCCCTGCACGATTGCTCTAAAAGTTGCTCTGTGTATCATCAGCTTTAGATTTAAATACAAACTAGAAACATGGGGGAAACATTACCTGTCTACCAGGTAATATACACTACCTTGTAGACAGGTAGTGTATATTACATTATTTGATTTTAAATGCGTGCATGTGTTCATCACTTTTGTGTTGCAGAGAGTAAAAGTGGAGCTCATTTTTATCACTTTATATATTGCTGGGTAGCTTAATATTAAATAAGGATTTATTAGTTGATTCATATTTTGTACTAATAATCTAAATCTGTGAGTTAACTAGTGACTAATACATGTCAAATAAATTAGTGGGGTTGAAGCAGAATGTAGCATAAAATAGAAAAACTCAAGTAAAGTACTTCAGTAAAATTCATGTATTTTACGTGACAATGCTACGATTTTCTCTATGGTGGCCGAGCAGGGTAACTGTAAATGTTGCAACTGCAAGGAATAGTTTGGCATTTTGGGAAATATGCTAATTCACTTTCTTGTAGTTAGATGAGAAGATCGATAACACGCTCGCATTTGCCTGTTAAACTAACAGCCAGAAGGCTGTTAGCTTAGCATTGGAGACAGAAGGAAACAGGCTGGCTCTTGTCAGATAAAATAGTTTAAAATCCGCTAAAGGTCAGTTATGAACACATTATATATATACTTTTTTTTTAATCCACACAAAAAACAACCATAGATAAAAACATCAAGTTGTGGGAAGACATAAGAAATCCAAGTCCAACAGAACCTTCTGTAAATGATGCTAACCTTCACCCAGACAAGTGCAGAAGATCTTTTGACTTCCTCATATAACTCAAATTGCAAATTTAAAATGGCTGATGGAAAGACACAATTGTTTTTCTGTTGCCTCCTAGACGAGGTCTCTTTAAAGAACTAAATCTAATTTAGACTTCTGCTGAGTAAAAGACCAGATAAAGGTTAAAATAAGGTTATGTTCTTCATACGCATGGTAATAAAAACATGTAGTATCTCATGTTTTAATGAGATCATGAAAAACAGTCTCCATCTAATTTTACCCTGTTGGGTGTAATTGGTATGCAGCTGCACCTCTTGTTCATCACCAATTGGGATTAGGTTAGGAAACACACTTAATAACATCCCTATTCAGGAGCAAACTAAATGACTGCATTCGCAATCCAATTATTATGATCCTTCGTGTGGCGAGACCTCTTTCTCCCTCTCAGTTTGATGGCATTCGTCACGCCATCAACCCAAATAAAGGACAGACACTCTTGAGTGTCAACAGTGACACAGAAGCTTCATTCACATCTGAGCAGACAGACAAACGAGCGTCGGGCAGCCTCCTCTCTGAGAGCCTTGGATGTTTTTTCTGAAGGCCAGTGGTGTTTTTCATAAAAAGTCCTTTTCTGAACTTATTGGCCACCAGTTGGTTTCTGCGCTGGCAGGTATTTAAAGTTTCCTTCAGCACCGAATGAGTTCATTCTCTCGGATTGCGCCCCTTGTTGGTGGTCACAAAACCCTAATTATGGGCTGTTTTCTAAGTGGATGAAATCAGTTGACCACATGTAGCCTGTTTGCTGCAAACTCCATTTTTACATCCTTGAAAATGTTTTTTTCTTTATCCAGTATTTATGCTGGGTTTTTCATGAAAAATAAACTCAAAGCTCTCTGAAGGTGGCCAGCTGCTCATGAAGGGAATATCAAACAGTGCTTGTTCCGTTGCCTACTTGAGATTTTGAAGATCACATGCACAGCCGGCTACTTCACAGCTTTTGCCTAAATAAAGGGATTCCCTGTTGACAAAAGGCTTTTCAAACTTTGCTGCTCTGCTCAAACCACTGAATCACAGAGTGGAGAGGAAACGACCCTTTAAGAGGAAAGATGTTTGCTCGCTGAAGCCGATCAAGCTGCAACAACCTCATTTTTTTCTCCTCAACTTGACAGTTCAGGCGTTATCTGAGTCGGTATCCAGCCTGCCGGTTGGATGTGGCTTTTAGCGGCATTTCTCTTTGATTGTTTGTTCTAAACCAAACCTTTTCCTGTCTTCCATCCTGGTTGCAAAGAAAGAGTCATTTGAAGTTTAGTAAGTCTTCCTAGTCTGTTGGCCTCACATTTCAGAAAGGATGTTCTGCCACTCAGGCGTCAGCTGTGCCTCCTCAAGCTGTCGGGTTTCAACATGGTCAAATGGGACATGTCCAGGGTTAACTGCTGAAAGCCAGAAAACATGAAAATTAAAGTAACGTTAAAGATTTTCCAACTCATTCTCAATAAAGTGAGTTGAGCAGCGTAACTTACATAGCTTACGTGACCTATGTAACAATCTAAAACAATCAATGTTGACTTTGTTTCATATGACTTTGTCAGACACAGTCTCTACATTTAAGAGTAGGCTTAAGACTTTCCTTTTTTGATGAGGCTTATAGTTAGGGCTGGCTCAGGTGAGTCCTGAACTATCCCTTAGTTATGCTGCTATAAGCCTAGACTGCCGGGGGGATTTCCCATGATGCACTGAGCTCCTCTCTCCTCTTCTCTCTCTCCCTCTGAGTGCAACCTCATCCCATTAATGCATGTTACTAACTCGACTTCTTCCCTTTCCCGTGGTCGTGTGCTTCCTCCTCCTGTCGCTTCGTGTGGGTGTTCCTGGCTCTGGAGCTGTGGAGTCTGGATCTGTGGTTGGGAGTCTCCTGCTGCCCCCCGTGTTCCTGCTTGATGCCCTCTGCTACAGTTGCAACTGCTGTTACTAGTCCTATTGCTATTATTACTATCATTAACATTACTATAAATATCTGTACCATTTTTCATTCAGTCTATAGCAACATTACCTTTACTGTGTGTACCTCTATGTGTATACTGTGTAGGCTGCCTCCCTCTGCTCTCTCTCTCTCTTTCTCTTGCTCTCTCTCTCTCTCTCCCCCTCACCCCCAACCGGTCGAGGCAGATGGCAGCCCACCCTGAGCCATGGTTCTGCTCGAGGTTTCTGCCTCTTAAAAGGAAGTTTTTCCTTGCCTGTGTTGCCTAGTGCTGCTCTTGGTGGGAATTGTTGGGCTTCTGTAAATAACTTCAGAGTATGGTCTAGACCTGCTCTTTATGAAAAGCGCTGTGAGATAACTGTTGTTGTGATTTGGCGCTCTATAAATAAAATTGAATTAAATTGAATATGGGAAATGAACACCGGTCTCCTGGGTGAAAGCCCAGTTTCTGGCCAACTTATCAACCCCGACCACCTCCTTCCTTGGAATTTACTGTTTTTTTTATTTCCTACACCTGCTTTTAACGTTCATAAAAGATGCTACAGGCCTTCCCAGTGTCTTACAAACACAAAGAGGTCTTGAAAATGTATACTGTACATTTGGGACGACTTAGGAGTGAGAGCAGTTGGTTATCCACCTCACAAGTCCATAGTGTTTTGTTTTGTAAATATTCTGATTCTGCTCATCAATTCCAAAACTCATTGAAGTATTGTATTATTTAGGGAGAGATTCAATCTGCAGACTCAAGCTGCCATTAAGTTACTCGTCACAAAAACAGACTTAATGTTGTGATACAACATTTGTAGGTTGGATTCAAACAGCCTTTTGGGGGTCTGTGCACAAGTTAATCTTTGGGAGTGCTCATTTTGTTTTTGCTCATGTTGGATGTTAAGCATTAGGTAGTTCTGTGGCACGACTGCGACTCTTATGTCTGCTGCAGAGGACTGTAGCTGCAGGCTATTTTCAATTATAATTATAATTAAGTTTTTGCATACATAATTAACCAGTTGTTAGCATGAGAAACCCCTGACTTCCACTTTGCTCCATGTATTGAAGTTGTTTAAATAATAGGTTTTCTTTTTTCCCTTTCTGTTATGGATTCCATTCACTCAGTTGCCTGTTTATTAGGTACATTGTAAGTGCTATCACGTCTCCAAAGCAGAATATTATAACCAGGAATGGACAGTATTTATGATACATGTATTTAGAAGACATATTTCAAATGCAAAATATGATTTTGTAATATTAATTTATAAGGGTCGATGAAAATGGCTTCATATTTTTTTTCAAAATAGTGTTTTGTATTTTGTAGTTTAAAAATACTGTTACGTTATGACCTCATAAAAATGCTGCTTCTGACTGTCGCCTACTCAATAATCTGCCCAGACTTGTTGATATCAGAACAGAAAATTGATCCAAACCTGAAGAAGTAGCCGTAGTAGCCCGTGCTATATCATTAACCAATTTACATTATGTTCCATTAAACAGCAGGACGTCGACCCATCCACCACTCGTGACTGTTGTAGCTCAGATGAAGCAGAGTAGGTGTGTCATTACCAAACACCAGGCAACTACATTAGTATGAGTCATTAGCAAAGTGTTAAACATTAAACTGTTGGTTACTTTAAAACTAACCTTCTTCTGAGTGATCACAGGGAAATGTGAATATTTGATCTGTCAACTGCTTGCATGTCAGATTTATCACATGAGAAAAGCTGTTGCTCTTAAACATCTGTGTTCTGGTGAATTGATTTCATGTGGCACCTTGGAAAACTGTTATTTTTTCCAATACAAAAATGTTGTATTTAATTTTATTTCCCTGATTATAACCTTCATGAAGGTAGAATTTATTGCAGGACTGCTGTATTACACTGCATTAGTTTCAGCTAGGCGCACTTAATCAGCTGCCAACTGATACTTGTGTTTCCCCGAGCTGTATCCCTGTTTGCTGCTGCATTAACTTGATTTCCACACTGGGATCAATACAATCAATCAACATGCCAGATGTACGCCAAAGCATACAGTAAACAGAGGAAGTGATCTGAGGCCCGGCCTCTGATCAGGGCTGTGCCACTTTGAAGTAATTAAGTTGGCAAAGGTGAAGCCTTCTCCATCTGCTGACGCAGGCCTGAGTCTGCAGGCAAACGCTGTCAATCAGAATTCTGGTCTTAATTATAATGAGGTTGGCCGGACTTCACAAGCTGCTGCTGTGTCAAGCTCGTTTGACCCTCTGAACTCAGAAAGGGAAACTCAGTCTCAGAGTTTCACTTGGGGACAATTGGAAGAGTAAGGTGGACCTCTATTAAACTAAGAGTGACACCCTGCTTATTGATTAATACATCATTAAATCATATAAATGATCTATTTAGGAGCTTTAGTATACAGGCAGCTTTGTTACCAAAAGTCTTATAATTACAGACAACGAGATGTCACAAAAGGAAACATAGAATGAAAGCCACTTTGTGTAGAGATTGCATATGTCCACTAATCAATCAACTTTATTTCTGCACAGCTTCTTATTTCCTTATTTTCAATGCATGCTTTGCTATTGTTCGATAGTTATCTGCAATAAAACCATCCTTATTAGGATGGAGTGACAGATGCAACCCCATGCTAAACACTAATCATCCCCGGGTTGTCTCGATCCTCTTTGTTAACAGCCAAACACGTGCTGACCAATTGCGCCACAGAGACAGGTTACTGTTACAGGGACTGTCTCAACTTTTAAGGACAAAAATCTCTGCCATTAGAACAATTTGAAAGATCATTCTTCAAATGATTTCTTGCCACTGCATATTATCACCTTATATGTTTATATGTTTGTGTATCAGGTGGTATGGTGGCCCATTGGCTCAACTCACAGCAAGAAGGTCCAGGGTTTGACTCTTGGTAATCCCAAGACATATGCATGTTCTCTGCTGCCATCCAAAGACACACAAGACTCTAAATTGCCCCAAGGTGTGAATGTGAGTGTGTTCGTGTCAGCGCTATGATGAAGTAGCCACCTGATGAATGTGAGTCCAGTATTAGCTCTGTGTTTGGTCTCTGACAGCCCCCGATGGAAATATCTGGCTCTTTAGCTGCTAAATGCTCCACTTTGTTCACCAGCTGCTCTCTGACTGCATCTGTCTGCTGTTTGCTGCTGAGCGCTCGTGTACAGCCTCTTATCTGAAAACAGGCCAGAAACGACATTGAGATCAGTGATTGTGACTCAAAACATTAACGCTGCAGGCTGTAAAACCAAAACAATGAGCCGAACGATCTTAAAACACACCTTAGAGCCAAGAGGAGCTGCAGAATCAGGTGACAATCCTCACTGCGTCGCTATGAATGACCCCTTCTAGATAGTGCAACTCTAAACTTTATTTCTAACTCTTGGTATTTTTGTTAGACTAAACTACCCTAAAGCTACAGGAGACACCTTCCTACTGTTTTCACAAAGATAGATCTTCATACAAGTGATCTTCACATGTAAAAATCAGCTGATTGCCCCTTCAAAAAAAAAACACTGGGCAGCGTGGAAGTGTATTAAATGTAAGCACAGGAGCTTTTTTTGCATCTTTCAACAGGTTTCCTGACTGTTACTGTCTCTGTGGATGAAATATACTGTTATATAACAATGATTGTTGTACATCTCATTACTAGTGAACTTCATTTCAGGGTTCCTGCAACAGCTGCTTCACAACTCTGGACTGAAGCTTTGTCTTTTCTTGTGTTACTGCTGCTGCTGTTAATCAGGAGCTGAGTGAAGACACTTCTGGACTAATCAGTGAATAAATAGCAGCAGCAGCAGCAGCAGCAGCAGCAGAGTTCGGGCTCTGGAGACAACAATATCCCTGTAGCCTTTAATAAGGTTGTGATAGGAATGATAAACTCATCTCCCGCTCAGGCATTGGCCATACTTATATTTCCTAAACTCTGATCCACACCTAGTTTAACTTAATTGAACTACCATGCTATACCAAAACAATTACCACCGACACTGTTGCATGGCAATAATAAAGTCTCTATCTCGCTCTCTTACATGTGATTTATACATGTATATCTTTATGGTTATTAATGACAGTGCCTTCAAAAATTGCTTAGCTTGGTTTTCAGATTTTATCCAAAACCAACCTATAAAATATGACTTAAAAATATCTCTTTTTTTCTCCAGCATGTTGAACTCTGGATCTGCTTGTATCTGAAAATATCTGTTGCTCTCTAGTGGTGTGTATTCACAGTGCAGCCACAGAGGGAGGAACCAGAAAGTTTTCTACTCCTGTTTAAACACTGCCGCTTACTGTCACCTTAAATGTAGTGCGTCAGATTGAAAGTTTGATTTGCAGTTAAACACTTTTAGGTGAACCCTTTAATTCACAATATTGGTCAAATTGACCCACCTGAGGTTTTAGTTTCTATATCTTTGAAATGTATGAATTCAGTCATTCAGTATTTCAAGTCTTCCGCAATTAGCTTGTTTTTGATCATCACAAATTATTATTTTAATTTTTCCTTTCTTACTTTTTACGTTCATAACCTTCAGGTCAAAAATGACATATTCATGTTAGAAGTTGCCATGTCTGCCTTTATATACTTTTGTTTTATCTGGTCTTTGTGCTATTAATAGATTAAAAACAAATTAAATTAAATTAATATATATATATATACACACTTCTAATTATATACTTATATTATAGTAGGATTAATTATTGTCTGTGTTACATCTTACCTCTGTATAACTTTAATATATTGGCGTAGTGACAATAAAATCTGAATTTGAACTTGATAAAGTTGTTTGGGAGACAGTTACAGTTGTATCTCTGAATTTTTCACATTGCAAAACAATTCCCTGCTTGGGTTTTGCCCACATTTTCATTTTATTTTTCAAATATTTCAACAAAGTTTTCAAGTTTTTTTTCTTCTAAATTTGTGTTACTAATACATTTTTTAGATTTCTGGTTTTTATCCATGCTTCAGGTTTTTTACTTGGATTTCAGGTTTTTTGGGGTTGAATCAGAGGGAAATCAGACGTTTGCGTGTGCTCTTTAACGCACAACTTGTGAATTTTGGGACGATAGTGAAAGAGGAACTTTGGAGCCCTAAATATCCCATAACGTCACATGCAAGAACCAAGACATGAATACAAGAGTGTACAATTTATTAGACGAGTCCCTACCAATATCCAGTGAATACTTAATTGTCCCTAGCAATAATTTTAAATCAAAACACTTAAATATAACCACCGTCAGCGTCTTTTCAATGTATTTGGTACACAAACGGTTAACAGTTCTTGTTCTCGAGTCCAACAGTGCTTGAATAAAATGATGAAAGGAGGGGACTTAAGTTCTGAATGTTTAATACAATAATACAGAAAACAGTTGTACAGTATACATTGTACACACACACACACACACACACACTCATACACACTCACACAGCCAAAGAGCACATGATGACTAAACCACACATTGCATTGACACAGTGTTCAGAGGAGTTTTTTCACTGTCAGCCATGTTGGCTCCACCCCATCAGCTCATTGGCCACTGCTATAGTATAGAAACTGGTGTTGATCTTATGGACGGCACTGTTTTTAATTCCTGTCAGTAGGAGTGATGTCAGGAGGTTTTAAAACCGAGTACAGAAGGTTCCTGTCCATTTAAAGGAAAATTCTGTTATTTTCTGACAATCTCAACTCCATGTCCACAGTGTCTACAATGATGTTGGAGAGTACAATGTTATGCGAACCTACGGGTATATTGGCCAAAAGTACAATAAGATGAACCATGTTGCAAAAAAAGTTCCTTTAAAAGTGGTCACATGTAAACTCTGGCATTTTTGTCTTCCCGTTAAAGGTTAGAAATCCACACTGATTCACTGCTGCTGCTCTCTGTGGGTTCAAACTATCAAATACGTTTAACCACTGGCCACACCCTAATTAGTGATGTCACAGCAGGTACAGATGGGTCAGTTTGACACAAATGGGTCTTAAAAGTGAAGCCAGTGCTTTAAGTACCTTCAAACTGCAGTCTCTCTTACGGCCAGCAGGGGGCAACTCCACTGGATGCAGAAAGAAGTGTGATTGCACAAAAGTCAGGCTACTTCTCAATGTAGTTTTTATTTCACTGTCTTTAAAAGCTATTTTTACTGGCTAGCTAGTTTACGTTAACTCACCAGCTGCAGTATTTCACCAACTAGCACTGCGACTAGTCAACAATTCATCAGGCTTCTAGCATCACCTTTTCTTTACAAGGACGCACTAATGAACTTTGCTGAGCCACTCAACACACACTTGGTACATATTGCTAGCTAGCTTACAAGCCACAGCTAGCACTTTATGTCGGCCATTTTCACTTGTGCAAATAAAACAAGACTTTGTGCAAATAACTTTTAACAATCTGAACACATCTTTATGAGCTGCCTTGCGCCATTTGGTCAAGGTCACATGGGTCTGAACACGTGCTCAACTCGCTTATTCTTTTAATGGTGAATTGTAACCAGACAGATCATTATCACCATCATTTGCCTGCCAAAATATCTGCCGACTTGTATGCTCACTTTTCTTCAATTCAATTTTACTTGCAGCTACTGCAGCTTCCCGAGATGCCATTTTCACAATGTTTGTGGTCGCTCCCCTGCATAGCCAAGATGGCGACCGTTGAGTTGACAAGTGTCCAGCATTCCACACTCAACATTCTGACCATTATGAATGTACATGAATGTATTCATAATGTACTCATAGGGCCTGATTTACTAAAGGTTTGCGTGAGTAAAAACGTATGCAAACTTGATATCACCAGCAAATTAGCAAATAAGCTGATCTACTAACGGTGTGCACGCAGAATGACGTCTTTCAAATGCTCAACATAGCACCTGTTGTTCATTAGTACTTTTGCTTTAATGAATATGCAATTTGGGGCGTAACATGCAAATACATTTATTTACTACACGCAATGTGATCTACCAAGTCTAAACCCAATTTCACGTGAAGTGCAGCAGCCTCTGTATTTAATACATTTGAAAGGAAGGTGCAAACTGCCAAGTGCTGTGCAGAGATGGCTGCTGTTATTGTTGCCAGAAGGAGACACAGCCATAATGAAAGAAAATGTTGAGAAATTAACAATGTTAGATAATATTACTCTGCATCCAATGTATTGAAATACAATTATTTTATTTATTCCAAGAACTATATGAATAGAATTTTTTGTACTTTTTTTTCATAATGCATCTGTTTTTGCCAAAGCAGTTTTTCAAGGGTTGCCCAAGTACTTAGTGCAATCTTAGGCAGGATGGTCAGGTGCGTACTCCACACTCGGGACGCACTGAACGAAACAAACCAAGGTTTTTACGCAGTGGTTGCTTTCCCTCCAGACTCTCTATGGCGGAAACCATTAAAACATGCAAAACCCTCATTTAAATACTGCCACCTCCATTGTGTTTGCTCCTGTTGTCATCTACGCAATAATTCTTAGGAAATCCCCCATAACAGGTATGGTATTTTGCCAT
The DNA here is from genome assembly GCA_024633595.2 of Lepomis macrochirus. Classification (NCBI taxonomy): domain Eukaryota; kingdom Metazoa; phylum Chordata; class Actinopteri; order Centrarchiformes; family Centrarchidae; genus Lepomis; species Lepomis macrochirus. The sequence goes on along the minus strand of JALXJV020000016.1, from coordinate 27,991,645 downwards.
AATTATCAGCGTGAACCTACTTATGCACTCAAAACAGCAAGTGTGATTATAAAGGGTATGCGTTGATGTCACTTCCCCTTCCGGAACACGCTGGACTGAGTGGCAAAACCTCTGTTACCATGGCAAACTGGGAGTAAAACAAGTGATTATTTGCTCAAATTAAAGGCAGTCAGACTTGACAGTAATCCTAACTGCTTACAAGAAACAGTAGTGCAGCTCTTTCCCAGTTTTAGCTGATTCAAGCTAACACTGCTGCTCATCTTTCTGCCACTCAGTGAGCGCAACTGCGTTCTTTGACATCATGCGCATACCCTCTATAGAAGGGTGCGAATTGAGCCAGTTATAAGGGTTTCTTTTTCTAGTTTAACTTAATGGTTCAAACATTTTCAACTTTCAAAAAACATCAGTTTTCATCACCTTGAGTGAGTGAGTGAGTTGCTGGCCCTCTTATCTTCTGATTGGCTTTCTTGCAGAGACTCCAAAAGTTGCTCTGCATTCAGTTTGAACACACATTTAGGACTGTACAGCAAAAAAAGTGCCAGTTTTACTCTACCATTGTAGAAAACAAAATATAAATAAGCAGCCAATCAAGTAGAAACACTATGAGTCTACAGCCATGCTAGCAGCTCTGTGAACCATACTGTACAGCAGTGCTTTGAACTAGATGCTAAATCAGCATGCTAACATGTTCACAATAGTCAAGCTAACATGCTGATGTTTAGCAGGTATAATGTTTATCATTTTCACCACCTTAGTTAAGCATGTTTACCACTAAGCACACAGTGCAGCTGAGGCTGATGGGAATGTCAGTAGTTTTGCAGGTATTTAGTCGTGAACAAAGGTATTTGGACACAATTTTGCCCTGATGATAGAGGTAGGTGAAAAGCTAAAGGATCACCAAAGTTATCAAAACTCATCCTTTAGGGGGACATGAATGCCTGAAACAAATTTCACAGCCGCCGACCCTAAGGTTTCTACCTGATTAAAAGGGAGGTTTTCTTGTCACTGAGATCAAGTGCTTGCTCACGGTGGGAACTCTTGGCTCTCTGTGAAGAAGAGTACAGCCTAGATTTGCTCTATATGAAAAGTGCAATTACTGTAGATAACTTATATTGAGAATTGGTGCTATATACTGTAAAATGTTAGTTAAAAGCCTAGTTAAAGCTAATTAGATGCCTATGGTTTTTATAGTAATTCTCTGGGTGTATCAACCCTCTTTAAGTCCTTGAGCTAGTAGATCCCTCAATACAACTATAAATGTTCCTTGACTTTATTTTCCATAAAACAATGAGCTCAGAGATGAAAACAGAAATGAAAATAAGGGGTGATTGCGGACAATTAAAAGGGTTAAAAAGTCAAAATATATGTCAATTCCTCAATTATTTATATTCCTTTATCTGTAAGGGTTCACTGATCAAAAGCATCAGTTTTTCATAAAAATTAATACATAAAGTTAAAATAACTATATTAACCTTCAACTTTCATCCTTTATACAGACGTCTCTCTCTCTCCCTGTGAATGATGTTGATCTCTTAAAGCTAAATCAAATAATGAAATTATCCTATTGTCTAATTTTTTTACAAGTAAATTGATGGCTGCCTATTTTCCATATTTCTGAATTTTCTGAGAGTTTTATGGGAAAGGAATAAAAGGCCTGTCTCAGATATAGGCAGGCTGAGTTCAGGGATTGAAGCAAATAAAATCCTGGGATGTTGATTAAAGTTTTATGGTAAATGAAACTGAACTGAATGGCATCCATCCAAAAGTAGTTGAGACATTTTTTGAATCTGATGAAGACACAATCTGTTTTCACAATTAGAGGCTGCAAATCAATCGCTGTGGTTTTGAGCGTTATGTCTCAGCAGGTTCATGAGGGAAAACAACATCTTGGCGGTCGTAGAGGAAAACACAGACCGGTGGCATGCTAGCGTGGCTAACAACAGCTCAGCTATTGACTACTCTTTGACAGCACATCACAAATTGAGGCAAGGCCAGAAGCACAACAAGCTTGATCATTTGAACCCAGAACAGAGCGCTTCACACTCCAACAATAACCAACATGTTATAAAAACTGGTCTTCATTCACAAAAACCTCCACATCCGCTTCTTAACAGCTCCATGTCTCGTTCTTCCAGATAGTAGACATTAACCCGGCCTTAGCCATGAATGTTTCAGCCACTGTAAACGCTCTTTGGTTTCACTCGTTCACTCGTCTTTTTTCTTATTTGAGTTTTGATATTTTCACTTATTTCACTGACATTATTCCTCTGAGTCGCTAATAAAATCACAAAACACTGTCACCACTGTGAATGGACCATGAAGCTGCTAAGAGGCTGATTTCTGATAAATGTTGTCACTTTTTCATGGTCGGTTGTAAACATAAGGTGTGGTGGCCCTTTGAGGGCCACTGAAGGGCCATTGAGTCAGCTGCTGTGTTTAAACAGAAGAGTCTGAACTCTCGTCACCGCAGCACGCCGCCTGTTGCCATGGTGAAATGCCACAGTCGGATGTCGTGGAGCATCATCAGGCGTTTTCAGGCACTTCATTATCATCCTTCTCTTCCCCTGGCCCCGCCCCTGCAACGGTTACCACAGCAACAGGTCATCTCGCTGAGAATTAGTGTTAGTTTAGCAAACACTGGCGTATGATGTCGTGTTCCTACCGTTCCAGGTCAGGTGATCTGCAGGCAGGTGGTCAGGTGACTTGTCGTCATGTGTTTCATCAGGAGGGAAGGCGTCTGAGTTCTGTGACTGGTCAGACGTGTGTTCCTCAGGGATGCTGTGATTGGGTGACGAATGTGATTGGATGTTGGAGTTGAGATTAGATTCTGCTTCATCTTGTTCCTCTTGCACCTTATTGGCCAGCTCTGTGCACAATAGACACACAAGAACAGTTAAGTTACAGGAAGCATGATAAAGAATCACATATCTTAAAAATGTTTGTTTGTGTGTGTGTGTGTGTGTGTGTGTGTGTGTGTGTGTGTGTGTGTGTACCGTGCACAGACAGCTCTTTCCATCTGTCCTTGTTGCTGGCGATGACGCCGGATAGGTGGAGCCTTAGAGCAGGCAGGTCGATGGCCGTCAGGGAAAAGTCCATCTGTCCATCATCACTGTTCCCGTAGCGGCCGTTGCTGTGTCTCTGCACCGACTCCACAGTAACTGAACCACTTCCTGTTAGACTGCAACAGAGTTATGGACAAGGTCAGAACCAATGAAGCCCCACAGTAATGTTAAAGTCACATGTTCCATATTCTGTCCAATCATATAGGACGATCGTCAAACAACTAAGACAATCATATAAATTGATTTGGTGAAAATTAACTGACACCTTGTTTAGTTGTAACAGTTACAGTGAAGCAGTGAAGTAGGAACAGAATGTAATCAGATATTCACATAAACATATACTGTGATGGTTTACACACACAGAGCTACAGAGAGAGCTGGAGGGGAGTAAAAAGTGTTTTGCAGAAATGTGTCGGGGAGCTGTTTTGATGCGTTGTTGAGTAATTCACACACAACTGGCTGCTGCAGATCAACCCACTGATTTACCCCGGATCACGGCCTGACTCTCCGATCGGCAAATCGGGCTAGGCTTAGGCTACAGTAGCCTATACGTCTGCATTTTTCCAGGTAATCAAATTATCTCTCATTAGTTGGATGTATGCCCTCTGCAAGGCTGTGTGCAGCTGGACTATTTATTTTTATCAAATGCCACATCTGTCCCTCATGTTACTAACAGCTCATAATTATTTGTTTTACCATGGTTGCACCTCTGGACTGTGAAAAAGTGAAAAGTTACTGTAAAAGCTTATGTTTGATGATATTTGTCTTTGTTATTTACTTGAAATGTTTGATCTTTGATTGATGGAGAATTTTTTTTCTCCATCAATCCATCAATTAAATCTGATAAATTCATTTATTTATGTTATAATAACACAGAGACATTTTCTAAGACTATATTTTTACATCTGATCAATGTCCTTAATTTGAATGCATAATCAAATAAAGAGACAGGTATTTAACAATTTGTTAAGGACTAGTTACAGTCTTACAGTTGCAACTGGCCCTTTGAGGGTAACCGTAATGCTTATGTGGTCCTTGGTGAAAATGAGTTTGACACCCTTGTCCTATACACAGACATGTAAACAGGTTCACATTCGTAGTATACAGGTAAGATATAACAGTGCAGTGCAAGTACAGTGTCCCAATGATGAGCTTAAGAGTAATAAAGCCTGTGGGATGACGCTCTTTCTGATCCTGGGGCTGCGGGACCATCGGCAGACAGCATCAGACAGGACACTTTGTGGCTGGGCAGTCCCATTGGGAGTTGTAGTTGCCTCATGTCCTCCGGTTTTCAAAAAAAAGGTTAACGTTAAGGGCAACTGGACTTGGTTGAAGGTACAAGTCGTTAGAGCCACCCGTGGCCAAGTCTGAATAACCATCGTTGGCGTCTTCACCTGAGGCCAAGAGGTAACGTTTGTTAAGTTTCCTGGGAAGTGATGAATGATCCTCTCCCCCCCTGGTGAGGGCGTCTACACCACCAGAAACAATCCTACAGAGGTTAAATAGCTGAGTTTCTCAATCAGTCAGTCAGAACTGAAGAAGTCTCTTGGATGAGGAACGAAACGTCTTCTAGTATCTTCAACCAAGTCCAGTTGCCCTTGATTTTAACCTTCTTTGGATATCTATGATCTGGATGACTGAGAACCTTCACAGACGTCCTCCAGTTAGTTTCATCAAAAAACTTTTATTTCCTAATGGGGATTCACCGATCTGTTCTGTTAGATCCGTATCGGTGCAAATATCAACCTTATTAACTGGACAAGGTATTTGCCAGATATGACCGATGCACTTTAAATACAGTTTTTTTTCACTTCCATCATTTGCAGTAAACAGTAAATGCTTTTTAATGTGAAGGCAGTGGCAGTCATTGACAGTATTACTAAATATTTACTCCATATGCAATGTTTTTATAATTTATTCTTTACATAAATTATTCCTGTTTATATCAGAATGTGTGAATTTCTGTCAATCATGTTGTTTATTTTACCTTTTTATCTGTATTGTATTGTGTTTGAGGCTAGATGCACTGAAATCTCATTAAACTGTGTTCAATAACAGCAAAGCATTCTGATTCTGATATAGTTTTTCTTGATATTTTTGGTCACTTTTTGTCGGGAGGTCTTTTAAAAGACTGTTAAAAGCCTGATAAAAAAGAACCACCCAGGTAAACTAGGACTGACATCCTACAACAAACACTGCTGGAGGAGTTACGTTGTTCAGCAGGTCGTTTTGGTCTGTAAAGAAAAGACGACGCCGTGGACAGATGTAACGATACAAATAACATTTTCATAAGCCTTTTAAAAAGCATGTTGGTGCATGAACACGTCTACTTATAAGTTAGGAGTAGTAACAGCCTCATGTTAGCTCACATATATCTTAATCAGCTGCATACAGAAAGGTTTGCAGGAAAAAAAGTGTGGAATCGGTATCTGGGAGAAAACGTGCATACACATTTTCAAACACAGCCACTGATCTTTTGCACTCGTGACTCAATGAGGAGAGTTTTGTGTCCATCCAAGTATTTACAGTGAAACCAGATCCAGTTCAGAACTGATTTTCAACACTTTTATACAAAGTATTTCTCAGGCTGTAACAGAACTTATATGTTGCAACCACTTCCCCCTCAATCCATTGTAGTAGTAGTACCTGGACCTCCTGTTTCCGGTCTCTCTGGCCTTCCTGTCCTCTTCTATCAGAGGACCAATCACCTTCTCTGTTGTGTCGATCAGGCCGCTGAAAGTTGGTTCCACGATGAAGTCGATGAAACCTGCAACCAGAAAGAGAGACGGGCAGACGGGATGGACAGAGGGCAGACATAATGGTGGGAGAACAAAAGAATATAAGAGTATATAAGAGAGTATAATTGATAAACACGAGTTCCTTCTTTTTATATAATTTAATAATCAGACCCTCAGAGTTCAGCTCTTCAAACCACCAGCAGGTGTCACTGTTAAACCAAAGTTAATGTCCACTATCAGCCTCCAGTCAGGAGGACATGGTAAAGTCCTGTTATCTAGTTAATGTAAATGTAAATGCTGCAGATTTGTACAGCGCCTTTCTAGTCTGTGCGACCTCTCAAAGCGCTTTTACACCACATTACATTCACCATTCACACACATTCACACATTTGCCCCTGGAACAGCCGCCAGGGGCAATTGGGGTTCAGTGTCTCGCCCAAGGACACTTCAACATGCAGCCTGGAGGAGCTGGGGATTGAACAACCGATCTTTCAATTAGCAGGCCACCCGCTCTATCCCCTGAGCCGCAGACGCTAATGGTAATGGTACTCCTCACCTGCCTGTTGTCTCTAGGTATTACTGGCTGATGGTTGTTCTTACCTATCTGTGATTGGGCGATCATGGTGGCTTTCCGGTCACAGAGAGGAGAAAAGGGAAGGCCGAGTTCCACCTCTTTATCTCCCTGCAAAAGACACAGTCACCGACGCAACATGAACAAGTTGTGTGTGTATGTGTGTTACTCAAAGTACTCAAATCAACTCTGCGTGGTATACATCATTTAGTGCAATTTAAGCAAACTAAACACAGCACAGTGTGAATTCAAACAGAATGAGGGGTTTGAGTGGGAAAAATGCAATCTGACTCTTTTGCTGTTGTGTTTTTTTGGTAATAGATAGAACTCTATTATCTCTCCTACTACAGCATTTTAAAACACGTGGAGGGATCCGAAGCCGACAGACATGTGACTTACTGCTACTGTTGCTGAGCTATAATTGGACAATCACTGTTTAAAGGAGGTCAATTGAACACCTTTTTGATTTTATGCCTATGTAATAGTTCCCAACTGTCATACTGTGTCTTATTAATATAATTATTAACAGTGTGGGAGAGTAAGAAGTAACAGTGATACGTAATGTGATGACAAAACACACATAACTGTAATCCGTTACAGTTCAAATAATGTGTAATTAAATTACAGTTACTAAGGAAAATGTTATAATTACATCGGTGGTTACATCTGAATATATTTTCTGTAAAAAGCTCAGCCAAATGTTGAATATTTGTTTTGTTGCTTTGCAATGTCCACAGTGTCTGCAGTTTTGTTCTTTGCCTGGCGTCAAAAGCATTTAGCCTGCCTCACGTTGTTGACTTGATATTTGTTTGTCCTTTATTGTGCTTTATAGGCTACTACAGATCACAGCTCACTGTGAACCGGTTTTGTTTGGTTCTCTGCAGGGCTTCGTGTCCCACATGGAGCATTTCAGAGTACGAGCATTTTGCAGTTGTCATTGATTTTCTTCGCCCGGTGACATAGTTATGTTTTATGCTTTTAGGTCTGTTTTAAATGTGTTTATTATTATTTGATCTGGAATCTGCACAGGGTGTTTATTTTGAAAATCGACCAGATTCTCTATGCCTTTCGTTGTCTGACCTTCTGCCAGGGTCATTTGCTTTGTGCTGCTTGATGCGGCTTCCATCAAAAATAGACTCACTGCGTATACTCTGTGGAGCAGAGAGTCGCGCTGCAGCGCTTCAGGTGTGAGCACAAGCACTGACTAGAAAGGCGAAATTATCTCCAGCAGCCGCGGCCCAGTCGTAACGCGACGCAGGCCGAGTCAGTGGACTACGGGTGAGTCCGGTGTTACATTGCTGTAGAATTGCCACTATGTCTACAGATAATGCATTCAAGTGCTGGAATTTTAAAACACATTTCAGGGACAGTAATCAGAAAAGGGATTCGAACATAACAGCGCAATGCAATCTATCTTTGCCAGCTGTTAAAATACTATCAATGCCAAAATGTCCTTGTCCAACCTGAGGAAGCATCTGCAGGCATGTAGCCTACAGTAACTGCAAGCAGTTATATTAAATGAAGTAGGGAAGACTTGCCACACAATGCTTCTAATGTGTACTGAAGATGTATTTTAGCTCCATAAACTAGCTTGGTGCATAGCCAGCAGTCTGGTTTTGTGGTGGCTTTTCTTCAAAATTAAATCATTATAACCTTAATTCATGTGATAAAGGCGTTGGACAGTAGTCAGTGTTGAGTACTGCTGTAAGGTTAACCATGTTTAAACATAAAGAAAATGGTTAACAGTTGAAAAGATAATTTAAATAATTAATATAGTTCTTGAGGACCAGAATGCTGCACTACACATGTTTAAAGAGCTGTTTGAGGGTTAAAACGGATTGGAATTGGGTTAAGGTATGCATGTAGCAGTGTTGTTTAAGGTTAGGGTAAGGGGCCAGGGAATGCATTAAGTCAATGAGATGTCCCCACAGGGGTAGAGGAACAAAGATGTGTTTACCTGTCTAAAGAACTCCTCCATCAGACTGTGAGTCCAGCGGTAATGCAGCGGCCAGGCTTTGGCTGGATGACTGATGTCTGCAGCGTGAAGCATCAGAGACAAGACCTTCACTTTGTCTATACTAGAGAGGAAGAAAACAGCAATAATTTAATTTAAAAGTCATTTAAAAGCCAATAAATAGTGACTAACTGAGTAAAGAAAGAAAAACAACATGTCTGATGAGTTTTACCGGGAAAAAAGTATTTATATTAGCATAAAGTGGTTTTGTGAATCCGATTCTGCACGGAGAAGCACTGCTCTGCTGCAGTCTCCTGGATGTTAGGTGAGCAGTGTTCTGTCTTTTATTTTGTATTTTGATCATAGCGTGCAGACAGCTGCTGCTGCCGAAGCAACACAAGCAGAACCAGCGTGTCGACAGGCTGATGACAGCGTCTTTCCCTGGGAACCTCAACCGAGCGTGAGCTGAGAAGCGTGACAGCTGCCCCCCCCAACACACACACACGCTCACACACCTCCACTCCAGCAGGGCTGACAAACAGAGAAGGGAAGGACTCTGGTCAGACTCTGTGCTATTCCTGTGAGAGCCCCTACAGGTTCAGCAGCCTGCAGGACCTTATGTTGGCCATTTCATCAAACTCCCACTGATGGTCTGGTCGTCTTCAGCCACACACAGTCTCACAGGACTGTTCGACTGTTCAAGTCTTTATGAAGCTGCTAATGCAACCCCGATCGCACTCTTTTTAACTTACTGTGCATTTAGACCAAACATGAATTTTATCTTCGTGGCCCTTTGTATCTCCGGGCTACTCGCCGAGTGTTCACACACAATGAGATGATTACTGCAGCGGTATGAAAGCAAAGTAAACATTTTACTGCAATTTAGTTGCAATAAACAAATCAAAACGATGCCGAAATAACTACAACATGATGCCGATTTGTTAAACATATGAATTCATGCTTTGTCAGGTCTGTCTGCAACACAGCAGGACAACTACTTTTACATTGTTTGTTTTCTGACTGGAGTTTGGATCAATCAGGCCTGTGCTATGCTAACTTGTTTACAGTAAAGTAAAACGATAGCTAGAATCACTTTTCTATCTAACAACTTTTCTAACAAGAGTAACTTCAGTGAGTACTGTACATAATCAAGTACTTATTTTAACCAAGCCGTTATTCTTTTCCTAAACCCACCTAACCAAACTGCACCGGTTCACAAGGTTACCCACGTTTTTTATTTTGAAGTTCTAACCAGACGCTAACTAGTGCAAAAACTTTTCAATTTTGTCTTTTTCTTTAGTGTCATGGTTTGGAAACAGATCCTTAAAGAAACATAAACACTCTGAATCAAATTGTGAAATAGTCCTGTAGGCTGACTGATGAGTCACAGCTTAATCGAGCGTCCCTGTACCCCAGACAGCTACAGTGGATAACAGGTTCGCTTTTAAATGACTCCCACCATCTGCACAGTGAATTTCAGCTTCTTCCTTCTAGACGAAGGTTTATAGTCCCAAAGTGCAGAACAAAGCTGTATAAAAATAGCTTTTTTCCAGCAGCTATCACTCAGAAGAACAAGTTGCTCAGATAGAAGTGTTTCTACATTGTTTCTAAAATGTGAGGATGAGTCATCTACTGCAAAACAAATCTTGCTACAGGTACAAATAAAGTAACCTGAACCAGAAACTGAACCTGAATGGGGGTCCCAGTGCTTAAAGAGCGAAGCTTGAGGTGTCTTGACCAAGTTTCCAGATGCAAGTGAGAACGAGTTGGCTCATAAATCAATAATAGCTCAATAATATGGCATTTTTAAACAAAATGTAATTATCTACCATGAAAAGGTATTTAGGTGTTTTGAAAGGATGATTGCATCTGAATGTGAATAGACAAACTGAATGAATGTTACAAGAAGAAAAGAAAAGCGCTTTGTAAAGGAAGCAATCATTTGGTATCGTACAGTAATAAAGATCTCCTTCCCTTCCAGCGGATCACTATGGGACCTAACTTCAGACAAAATATGTACGGTTGTCAACGGCAAGAGAGAAATATGTCCTGAAAAACACACATGGTGTTTGTCAGTTTAAAAGATCATTTAAGTCAAGAAAGTCGCAGTTTGTTGTAAAACTGTTGAAGCATGAGACAGTGAAAATATGTAATAAGAAAGGGACAGGGACACCAGATGTAAAATAGCCTTTTGGCTAATTCTGGCACATTATACATATTTAAGTATTATTAGTGTGCATTGTCCCTGTTAAATAAACCTAAAATAAATAAATTAAAGACCAAAAAAAAAAAGAGTCAGTTTTGCTGTGTTACAACAAAAACCTTGACGGACAAAATGATCTTTTAAAACCTTAACAACATGAAAGAAATATATTTAAAAATAAAATGCACATTGTAACAAGAAACCAAGAAAACATTTGAACACGCTAAGAAATAATACTTTTCTACTTTACAATACTTTATACTGTCGTAAAATCATAAAAACTTCATTCATGGATCAATAGGTAACCACCACTATAATGTTCTGCAAGTACCTAAAACAAGACCCAGAGGTCAGAGGTCACGGCATCAGCACTGACCTGAGTGTCTGTGTCAGGGCATTCCTCATGGTCTTGATCTGCTGGAAGTGACAAGACATGTCTGTGGACATCACCATCTCTATCACCAGAGCCCTCAGCTCCCTGCCAATATTCAGTACACAGAAGCAAGATAATCTGTGATCAGTCACCATGACGGAGCCCTCAGCTCTTTAAGTGTTGATTATCTGTGTGTGTGTGCGCACCTCCAGTCGTCCTTGTTCAGGTTGATCAGGATATTCATGTCCTCCTCTGCCATCAGCCTGTAGGCAGCGCTGACGTGATGGTTCTCCAGCACTGACCTGTCGTTGTACAGGATGGCCACCTCCGACCTGACAGGCACAACATCCATTCAGACCCATCCAATCTCATTATCATTTAAGCTGCACAATCTAAGGCAAGTAAGCAGTTTTATCACACTTTGTCAGAAGAATCAATATCATAACTCAAAATATATCCCTTACAGGTTTCCTTATCTAAATTCAAAAGCCATCAACACTGATTCTTATAAAAACCTGCTATGAAACAAAAACTCACACTGTCCAATCACATTCCACAGATGCTGAGAGACCAGAATGGAATAATGTATTGCTGCCCACGTTACCTGGTGTGGATGTGGAAGTTATTGGTGGTTCCTGTGTGTTCGAAGTCGTGAATTGCTGCAGCAAAAACCATAGCAAGGATCTCCAGCTCGCTGAGCCAGTGCTGCACCCACACACACACGCACACACACACACACACACACACACACACACACACAGAGTGGGTTCATTAAGCAATAAGGCCTGCAGTGTGAACGTAGTCAAGGACATCAGTGTGTGTGTGTGTGTGTGTTACCATGAGTCCAGTGTGCAGCATCAGGAAGTGGGCGGTCTGGGTGACATCAGCGGCGTGGATCAGGTTGTGGTAAGGGTTCCTGTGTTTGCTGTAGCCGTTCTCCAGAGCTTCAACAAACTGCACCAGAGCCTGCACCGGGATCTGAACACAGTACCACAGGTAGTACAGGTTGGAGAGGTAGTACAAATACTACTACCTTTTTTTACTGTTGATTTGCACATATTCCAGGATCCTGTTTCACATATCACTGCCAGAGTTTCTGTACCTGGGTTTTTGACTAACATTGAATCGCACTTATCTCAAACTTAAAATAGCTTAATATAGTGTGTTAAAAAATGAGCTTTAGGGGTGCTTGTGGATGTATTATGTTAGCTTTGGGTAAAGCTACGCTAGCTGTTTCTCTCTGTGTACAATCTTTGTGCTAAGCTAAGCTAACCAGCTGCTGGCTGTAGCTGCATATTTGAACAAGTCATTGTTGGTTTTGGGGAATAAAAAAAGTTCCCACAAAAACTGAACTTTTTAAAGAGACCTCATAAAGAGACCTGCCCACCTGGACATTAGGCCCCACCCACCCCCACAGGTGTTATCAATACGAAGCTGTGTGTACCCTGAACCTGTTGATGAGGTCATAGCGGGTCAGAAGGTCGTAGACCAGGAATTTGAGGGCGTGGTCTCCGGTGGCCTCGTGGAAAGAAAAAACATCAAACGACCAGTGATCCACTTTCTGGAAAATAACCAGTAAGACCCAGGTTTGGCATCATCATCATCATCATCATCATCATCATCATTTCAAACACTGAATAATGTCTAATGTGGGACACTACAGCACAGATTCTGCAGCAGGTTATTGTTTGATGTATTTATTGTTTGATTTGTGTTTTACATCCTGCAGATCAATAATTGCTTAATTACATTTCCTTTTCTGAGTTTGTTCAGGAAGTCCTGCGGTCGAAACACCACTGAGGCTACATTTTTCTTTCTCCACCTCCTCCTTTCCTTCCCTACCCCTTTTTACCATCTTTACCTCCTCCTATTTTAGTATCTACATTTTCCTGTCCTCCTCTACTTCTTCCTTTCCTTTTTTACCTCCTGCTTCAAGTCAGTATCTCCTCCTTCCCTTCCCCAACCCTTCTTTCTTCTTCACCCCATCCTTTCTACTTTTACATCCCTCTTTTAGGCAATGTATCTCTTTGTCATCTGTACCTTTTAAATTCCTTCTCTTCCTCCTTGCCTTTTCTACCTCTTTATTTTCCTCTCTACCTCCTATTTCCCCTCCTCCTTTTGATCTCCTATATTTGCAACCACCACTTTTCCTTTCCTAATTCTTCCTTTTCTTTCCTCCTGCTTTTTTCTGTCCTTCCAACTTTTTCCTTTTTGTATCTACCACCTCTACCTATTTTACTTTTCCGTCCCTACCTCTTCTTTAATTTTCTTCCTATTCCTCTTCAATTTCCTTCCGACCTCCTCTATTTCTCTGCTTCCTCCTTCCCTATTTCAACTCTTATTCCTCCTCTTTATTCTTTCCTTTTTTAACTCCTACATCAAGTCAGTGCTTCCTCCACCTCTTCATTCCCCTCTTTCCTCTTCCTCCTCTTAGTTTTTTCTCTACTTTTCCTGTCCTTATCTCTTCTTTTCCTTCCCCGTCTCCTCCTTTCCCTGCCTCTTTTAGGCAGTACCACCTCCTTTCCTTTGGGTACCTTTTCCCTTCTGTCTCTTCCTCTTTCCCTTCCTTACCTCCTCCTACCATGTATATCTACTTTCCATCCTCCTTTTGATCGTCTACTTTCCTTTCCTACCTTATTTCCTCTTTTGCTTTGATCTTTCCTTCGAACATTTATCTATATCCTCCTATTATCTCTATCTCCTTCCCTTCCTCCACCTTATGTTTTCCAACCTACTTTTTATTTTCCTTCCTTACCTCCTCCATTCCTTTTCTGCTTCCTCTTTCCTTTCTTATCTCCTCTCCATAACTTTTAAAGTCTTCTATCATTTTTATTTTATTTTTGTCCTTGACCTTGCCTGATTCCTGTCAGATTGACTGAAAAGGTTTGTTTTTCGTTTAATAAATAAAAAATGTTTTAATATGTGTAACTTCCTGCACATGGGACTGCAGTATTTTACCTTCAGAGCTGTCAAAGCCGTGGGAGGGTAGTTCAGACCAGCCATGTTGGACGTCCGTCTGTACATCCTGATGTCACACACAGATAAAAATATCATGCACAAATCTCACACGCAGAGATACAGACAGTTGAATGCATACAAACACCCCAGCCGCCCTCCTTCACAATTTGTGACCGGGTTAGATTATTTGTCACCATGGTAACCGTGCTCTAAACACACACACACACACACACACAGCGCTGCCGCGGTGCAGCAGATACTTTTTATTTTTATTTCATGCGTCATTAAGCTGTAGCAGATGAACTGATACCGTTCTATCACTGCGAGTCATTTACACACTCTAATGATGTTGGACTTCATAGTTTCCCTTCTATATGATGTCCATCTCCAGCCATCGCACGCTAACATCATTACACTTCGTGTTCCACCTTGTAATCACATCTGCGGCAAAGTCCGGGCCGGATGTTTTCTGATGTTATGTTGATGATTGTTTTTCTGTTCTGTCTTCAGGTGCTCCAGATTCGCGCTGAATACAAAAATAACTGTTGCTCTTTAGTTTGAGACAATCATCTGACTGCACTTTAAAGGTGGCAGTTTTTTCCTTTGTTATTACTTTAATAATGCAATACATGGCCCAAAGAATGTGGACATTACAGCCAGACACCGATCAGCCATAACGTCATGACCATCTGCTGGTCATGGGCTTCACTGTGTTCTGACACCTTTCTATCAGAACCAGCAACAACTTTTTCAGCAATCTGACATTTAGCTCGTTTGCTGGATCAGACCACATGGGTCAACCTTCACTCCCCTTCACTCCCCACATGCATCAATGGGCATTGGCAGCCTATGACCCTGTCACCAGTTAACAGCTTTTCCTTCCTCGTACCACTTCTGGTTCTGATTTTTAGCATTAGACACTGAATTTCCTGCATTCTGGAGACATTTTCTCCACCAATTTATGGTGGAAATGTTTTTATTTATATTAAGGGGAACACAAATTTTAGGTGGCCGGTGACAACTCAGAATCTAAAGATATAATAATCATAAATTTTTTTCTTAGCTTAAGTCATTTTTTTGGACCATTTTTTTCTATATTTACATTGAAGAAATATAACTTGACTCTAAATGTTGATGTTGTAGCTTGTTTGTGAATCTACTTTCAAATACATTATATTTAATGAACAGGTGCCAGAACTGTTCTTACCTCTCTACAAATATCCCAGCTTGCACTGCATGAACAATGGTCCTGAATCTCGGCTTCTCCTCAGGACGACGCTTGGCCACGCCCATCTTTCTGCTGAAGGTGCATGCCAGCCAATCACGTACTTCGCTGGGCACTGACTCCGCCTGCAAGTCGCTGAGCTCGTCCTCAGTGTCCAACAGACGCCTACAGAGCAGAGAGAACAGCTGTCAGTCACAGGTTGGATCTATTCACCATCCACCAATTTTTCCATCCATCATCCACCTACTAATCCAATCATCCATCCATTTACTCACCCATCTATCCATTATTTATTCATCCACCCACCTATCAATTTATCCATCATCCAATCATCCATCCATTCATCCATTTATCTATCCAATATTGATCCATCCATCTACCCACCCATCATTCTATCCATCATCCGTCCACCCTTCATCCACTCACCCATTATCTATCCATCCATCCATCCACCAATATATCCATCCAATCATCCATCCATCCATCATTTTATCCATCATCCGTCCATCCTTCATCCACTCACCCATCATCTATCCATCCATCCATCCATCCACCAATCTATCCATCTAATCATCCATCCACCAATCCATCCATCCACCCACCCATCAATCTATCCATCATTCATCCACCATCAATCCACCCACCTATACATCTATTCATCCATTATCCATGCATCCACCCACCCATCAATTTATCTATCATCCATCCACCCACCTATCAATCTATTGATCCACCCACCCATCAGTCTCTTCAGTCTTACTTGGTCTCATCAGTGTAAACAGCATCCAACATTGCAGCAGCGAGCTCCAGGTTCCTGCGGAGTTCCTGCAAGTCCACAACACCTCGGTCCATCTGCTCCAGGACCCCCTTCAGCCTGACAACACACACACAAACACACAGTACACTCATGTGCTCAGTTATTGAAATATATGTACATAAGAGGACTAAACAACAAATCAGTTACAAGGAGACAATAACGTCTCAGTTATCAGTGGATTTGTGATTTGTTGTTCACGTGGAGATGGATTTGTTGGCTGGTATGACGTTAACTTTTTCTTAAAGCATCATTTAAACTTGTCATATATGTGCCATTGGCATTAAATCCCAGTGGCATTTGTAACCACCATGTCAACAGTATGTCATGTGGCTTGCTTACATCTACATTTACATATCTGCCTGACGCTTTTATCCAGAGTGACTTACATCTGAGAAACAACATACAAGCATCAATGATAATGATGCAGTAGATAGCAGGAGCAGCAATAAATACAAGTAAGAGCTATTAGCACAAATGGCATCAATGCCGTGAATCCCCAGGGAAGAAGTAAGAGTTAACAAATAGTGCAATCAATATAAGACTATTGTAAAGAGATAGAAGAAGAAGAGCACAGGAAGTGCATGTTAGTGGTTAGAGATTATTGGTGTTAGAATAAGTGTTCTCTGAGGAGTTTTCAGGAGCTTCTTGAAGTTAGAATTGGACGCCCCTGCTCTGATGACATGTGGTAGCTTGTTCCACTATCGTGGTGTCACAGATGAGAACAGGGACGAAGCTTGCTGTGTGTGTAGGGATGGCTGAGCCAGGCGGTGTTTGTTGGAGGAGTGCAGTGGCTGAGAAGGAACGTAAACTTGTATTATGGAGTCTATTATGGATTTGATATCGTTGTTGATTAAATATTATATACGTTTTTGTCTGCCTTTATTGAAGACCATTTCCCACGTTCATCGAACAAATGGCAAGGCTCGGAAGAAGATGACAAGTCGTGGTTAGTTCAGGACAGAGAGGACTGAAGGGATTAAAAAGAGAAAAAAAAAGATTTAAAAAATTACTAGTGATTTTTAGGGATATGGACGAAACCAAGTAATGATGATGTAAGTAACCTGGCTGGCAAGCTTGTATGGAGGTTTTAATTTTTAATAGCAACTGCTGTAGCGGAGCTGATTTGTCTTGAGAGTATGGAAAGAAAGAAAGATAGAGTTGCGAATGCTTGTGAAATAGAGGCTAGACTAGACCAGAGGTCATTACCTGGCCCCAACACTATGAAAGGCTTGTAGAGTGCCACTGTGGCTACTGATGACTAGTGCTACTGTTAGCACTAGTCATCAACTGCAGCCACCATCAGACTACATGCTACTAACCAGACAATTACATAGTTTATTCAAGAGATATATTTGTACCTTGCAACTACTGTCTCACAACTTACTGCAGACTATTCCCCTTCTGTTGAATAGTTCACACTCCAGCAGCAAATGGTGATATAAAACTATTGTGGTTTTAGAGTTTTGTTATTTTCTGTTATAATTTGAAACCATCCTCCCTCATCTGTCTTGTGTTACTGCACTTCCTCGTGTTGTCTTGCCTGCTGGATTATTTGTCCTGCTATAGGTAGCTTTACCAGTGTCTAGTTAACCTCCCCTCACTTGTGTATATAAGACTGTGCGTTCCCCTTATCTGTTGCCATTCCTCTCCGTCGTCTTGTCATGAGTTCCAGTCTTTTTCCTGTGTTTTGAATTGTTTACTCTTTTATGGACTGTCTACCTGGACATAAGACAGTGTACCTTTTTGATGTATTTATTATTGTGTTTAATTGTATTTTTTAAGCCTTTTGTCTTTATTGTTGATTGGACAGCTAAGGAAAGACAGAAAATGTGGGAAAGAGAGGAAAACATGCAGCAAAGGGTCGCAGGCTGGACTCAAACCCGGGCCACTGCGGTAAGGACTGCGCCTTGTACAAGGTGATCTAACTAGAGCCCCCATTTTAATTTATTATTAAAACTATTGAACTGGGCCCTGCGATGGACTGGCAACCTTTCCAGGGTGGACCCTGCCTTTTGCCCAATGTCAGCTGGGATAGGCTCCAGCCCCGCCACGACCCTGTTACACGGGATAAGCAGTGGCGATGGATGGATGGAACTATTGAACTGAATTAGCTCTTTCCTCTTGTCTTTATCTGAGTGCTACTTCTTGTACTCCCTGGATCCTATGATGAAAATTGGACGAACAGCTAGTAGCTCCTTCCATTTTGGGCTCCACAGCTTTCTATTCCCTTAAACGTCAGCACTGACAGCGCAAATTTATGTTTCACTGTTGTAAATGCTGGTTTCACCATGTCCTTAGAAACAGGAATGAATATGGGTCCATTATCCGCTGCAATAGGACAACCAGTCACTTTTAAAATGAGAGCTATTCAAAACGCTCAGTCAATTCACGCTGTTTTGACTTTCATCATGCTGAGATACCTCATGGATCAGCAGGGAAATATTTTGTCCCAGCTTCATCTCATCTGTATAGTTATTTTATTAAGGCTCCTCATGCTACGCTGCCTGAGCTCAGTGTTGCCAGATTTAAATCAGACAATCACAGCTTTGAACATGTCCACCCAAAAGCTTTTTTTTACCCGCCCACTCAAAAAAAAAAAGTAGCCCAGCTCTGCCAACACTGTCTGAGCTGGTGTTTTGAGCTGAGAGTGCTGAGAGATCATGCTACTCTGGCATATCAACATTGTTTTTCTGGGAAAATCAAAGGCTTCCTCCACATTTGAGGAGATGAGAGACAAAGGGGCGGTGTTAAAGTTCAAATCATGTGAACGTCTAGGACAGCAGCGAGTTATAAATCTGTAAAATGCTGCTGCTTTGTGCTACAGAAATCCTCTCTGCAGACTTCATACACCTGCTAACTGACGGACGGAAGTACCGATCTTCATACTTTGCACCCACACAGCTGCTGTCCTGTTTCACACCACAGAACCAGAACACGAAAATCTGTTTCCTCCAGATGGACGCATGACACTCTGCCTCCTGTCAATCAGCTGACTCCCACAGTAAGCAATGGGAGTCTCTTCCTGGAAATAAACATGCTGCCTTATACACCCGACTGTTGTATCTATGACTTTATACTTACTGTGTCTCTGTCAGCCAGGACAGCATGTTGAAACTGAAGTTTTAGTATTTGTAAAGGTTTCCACAACACAGTAAAACTTTAAGAAAAAATTATCTCAAGATTTTATTGCTCAGAGATGCTGAGTGGGCATGAAGCGGCCACTCCAAAGAGTGCTCGTCTCAACACCCACGTCCCTGGTACATAAACTGATGGACAGACAGATGAAGGGTGGATGGATATTTTGTGCAGGGATAATAGAGGGATGGTTTGAATGTTTACAACAGAGGAGGCTGACGACAGGGAGACATAAAGACTCGGCGCTGCGGCCAGGCATCGTGCAGTTGTCACGGTAACCAAACACCTTCCTGTAAACGGGATGAAAATTGTTTTAGTTGCCATGGTTACAGCTGGAGCTGGAGACAGGGAGACGGAGCGAGGGAGAACCAAAAGTTCAAGATTGCAGACATTTAAAAAAGGTCCAGTGTGTAACATTTAGGAGGATCTATTGACAGAAATGCAATATAATATCCATAACTATGTTTTCAGTGGTGTATAAAGACCTGACATAATGAACCCTTGTGTTTAGAATAAGTCATTTCTATCTACACACGCTGCGGGGCCTCTTATATGGAAGTCGGCATGTTGCGTCGCCATGTTTCTACAGTAGCCCATACGGACAAACTACACTACAGAGCGTGTTTTGTCACTACGTTGAATAGGTACGAAGAAGAAGTAATGTTACTAGTAGTTGTCTGATTTAGTAGAAGTAAGAAAAGAAAAGACAGAGCGTGTCAGCCACCGTAGCTTCTTCTGTGCACTTGGAAAGGGAGGGCCCAGCAGTGACTGCATTCATGTGGCGTCAGAATTCTTTCCTCCTTAAATCTTTATTGCAAAAAGAGAAATAAAAAAATTGTGTACATGGAACATAAAGAAGTGTGCAGAACTAATTTGTGCAAAATCACGTATTGCATATACATATTTTGCAAACGTGTAATGTGTAATATGGTTATAACGGTTAGTTGGCTGTCTATGTAGAATGAACTAAATGTCTGCGTGTTGTTTATACGCTCTGATAATAGTAATCCAACACATTTTTGTAGTAGCGTCCATGTTGATTTCATATTCTGACTTAAGAGAACATGAACACACACTGAAGTGGGAAGAACGACTTCACAATTTGGATAATGGGAACATCCGAGGAGCATGTGAATGTACCATGAATCGCTGATTGTAATATTAAATTATTATAATTAGTTGTAGTGGCAGTAGTAAACACAGTAGAGTTGCATTATAGTTGTATTAACTGGGGTGATAGCAGCAGCGCTTGCTATATCTATAATGACAGAGAGGGCTTCAAGTTGAGTTCAAATTCATTGAAGTACAAACTGTGTACATGATGTTATATATATATATATATATACATACATATATATACATATATATACATACATATATATACATATATACACATACATATATATACATATATACACACACATATATATACATATATACACACATATATATACATATATACACACATATATGTATATATATATATATATATATATATATATATATATATACAATCATATATATATACATATATATATATATATATATATATATATATATATATATATATATATATATATATATATATATATATATATATATACATACATATATATATATATATATATATATACATATATATATATATATATATATATATATATATATATATATATATATATATATATATATATATATATATATATATATATATATGTATATATATATATATATATATATATATATATATATATATACATATATATATATACATATATATATATATACATATATATATATATATATATATATATATATATATATATATATATATATATATATATATATATATATATATATATATATACATATATACATATACATATATATATATATATATATATATATATATATCACTGGTCTGCTGTCACATCAGGTGACAGGTTGGGTCCACTGCAAAAACATCCACATTTGATATTTCAAAGCAGTGCACATTGCATTTAGACATTTTGTCTCAGGGTTGCCGTGTGTGAACAGGTTTGTCGACCCAAACACAGGACACTGAAGCAGAGCGGGTTCAGTTGAGTGATTTATTATGATTGTGAGTTTAAAGCAAATCCAAAGAAAAGAAGGTGTAACAAAGATCCAAGAAACAGGCAAGGTTAAGCAGGAACAAACAGATTCAACACAGGCGGCAGAGCAACAACAAGCTACACTAATCCGAGCGGGGAGGAAACATAAAACAGGTGGATCACATCAAAGTAAAAACAACAGGAAGCAAAACTAGACACAGACAGCAAACACAGACTCCTTCAGAGTAAAACAGTAAACAAGGCAAGACACAGGGACATGGAGTGAACAGACGGGGCACTCATAGGCAAACTGTAACTTGAGATGAAAACCTGAACAAACCAATGCAGAAACAAATGGTGGACTACAACTCGAACAAATGGAAGAAACAGAACACAGAATACTTGTAAAGCCTAAATGAAACAGAAATAATTTTAGAATTTTAACTGCTAGTTACATACAGTAATATTATCTTAAAGTTGTATTGTACTGCATTTCCAGTCCTACATTGTAGTTCTGTGACTCCTGTATGGCAGCTTTGCATGACTCAAAGTTTAAATAAATAATTTTCTTATTATTATTATTATTATTATTATACTAGCTCTTCATGCAGGCCTTCATTTCAGCCTCTGTCTGAAACAGTGGTGGCAAGTAATGAATTACAATTACTCACAATACTGTAACTGAGTAGCTTTTTTGTGTACTTGTACTTTTTAAAGCAGTTTTTTAAATCTTTTAAATTGAACTTTTCAATCACATCAGTGACTGAGTAAAAAAAAGTGCAAGGAAAAACTCACGACCACTTTGGCATCAAGTGCAACAGAACTGTGTAAGCTGTGAAAAAATGCTGTATTAAGTTACTGCTGATGCAAACTGAACATTTCCTGCTGCTGCAGCTTCACATTAAAAGCATTTAACTGGCAAAAAACAAGTTGACATTTATTTTGAAGTAGTCACAGGAAATGTAATCTGTGAGATCAGCGCTGACCGCTGTTGTGTAGACCGCTACAGTGCATCCACACAACAAGCCCGTCATTTTCAACAGTTTCTTAGACAGACTTTGAAATATTGTAGTGAGTAATGCAACAGTCAGGAGCAGACACAGTGAGCTGTTAAATAAAGAGCTGCAGGCGCCAGGCTGCACACCTCCACCTTCAGCCAGGTCACCAACTCCTTTCACTTTCGTTGTTCGCAGAATCATGTTGTGTGCAGCATAAAGTCAGATCATCAATGCTCACATGATTGTGGAACATACCAATAACTGCCCAGACTTCTGTGCCCTGCGATATTAAAAGGTATCTGCTGATACCACCAGTAACCGCAGGTGTCTAATAGCATCAAAACCGGTTAATGCCAATCAGAGATACATTTATAATTACAGATTTTAACCATCACTCCCCAGTGAACTCCTTGGCTGCAGTCTGAGAGCATTTTCTAAGAAAACCTATGTAGTAGCCTATGTAGATTTATCCTCATGTACTTAGGCCTGCATGTTTTAAGGAGTCTGTTCACACTGATATCAGCTAATGATGGTATGACCTGGCCGGAGGTGGTGCGGGCGTACTGTGAGAGCGACCCGGAGTACCGGCATATTCTGCCTTTCCAGGAGAGTGAGGATTACCCGTATGAACCGTTGGAGAGCAAAATCAAAGTTCTCCAGTTTTTGGTGTACCAGTTTCTGGCGACCAACATTGCGCGGGAGGAGCTAATGTCGGAAGGGGTGGTTGCCTACGATGACCACTGCAGAGTATGTCACCGCCTTGGTGACCTGCTGTGCTGTGAGACATGTTCAGCCGTTTACCATCTGGAGTGCATGAAGCCGCCACTGCAGGAAGTGCCGGAGGACGAGTGGCAGTGTGAGGTGTGTGTGGCACACAAGGTACCCGGTGTGGCCGACTGCATCCCAGAAGCGCAAAGGAGCAGACCATTTATTCGACAACTGCCAATCGGCTATGATCGACACCACCGAAAATACTGGTTCCTTGACCGCCGCATCGTTGTTGAGGAGGATGGTGAGCATGAGGACAAAGCCATCTGGTACTACAGCACCAAGGTCCAGTTAGCAGAGCTCATAGATTGTTTGGATAAGGACTACTGGGAAGCTGACCTGTATGCAGCTCTTGAGGAGTTAAGAGACGAGGTGCACGCACATATGGACATCACCGAGGACCTAACCAACAAGGCCCGTGGCAGCAACAAGTGTTTCCTCACCGCAGCCAATGAGGAGATCCTGGAGCGGTTGCGGGCTAAGAAAGAGGAGGAGCTGGAGGAGGTGAAGAGGCGGGCTGCTGAGGAGGCCCAAAAAGCGCGGCTGGAGAAGGAGAAGAAGGAGGTGGATGTGGAGAAGGAAGATGAAGATTCCAGGTTAAAGGATGAGGGGCAGCAGGAAGGCAAGGTCAAAGCTCTGACAAAGGAGGAGGAGAAAAAAGAAGAGGCAACAGAAGAGAAAAGTGATTCCATCAGACCTGGAGCGGAAAACCCACCATCAGATTCTGTCCCTGTCAGTGGAGATGGCATACCCAGCCTGAGCCAGCCCTCCCAGACCAGTGAGGAGAACAGTAACAGCAGCATGGGAGCTGGGGTTCCTCCCAGAGGTCCCGAACCTCCGGACCTGGCTGACAAGTCCTCCCAGTCATCCCTGGCCAGCTTTGATGACACAGGGGACAGTAAAGACTCCAGTGGTGAGACGACAGGTCTCAGCGGTAAGAAGTCTTCAGCGACTCGCATGGTGACCCGGCTGAGGAACCCAGAGAGCAAGCTTAGCCAGCTGAAGAACCAACAGGTGGCTGCTGCTGTTCATGAAGCCAACAAGGTCTTCAAAGAGGGCAAAGAGGTACTAGTAGTGAATGCACAGGGTGACATCACCCGTGTCAGCACACGCAGCAGCAAGGACGTGGTGATGAAGGCGACACTGAGCCAATACTTCAAGCTTGGCCAGGAGGGGAAATACCGCGTCTATCATAACCAGTACAGCTCCAATGCAGTGGCCCTCAACAAGCACCAGCACAGAGAGGACCACGACAAGAGGCGGCATCTCTCCCACAAGTTCTGCATGACAACAGCAGGAGAGTTTAAGTGGAATGGGTCTATTTATGGCTCTAAAGTTCTGACCATCTCCACATTGAGACTCACCATCATCCAGCTGGAGAACAATGTTCCAGCACCTTTCATGCACCCTAACTGGGCCTCACACAGGACTAATTGGATCAAAGCAGTTCAGATGTGCAGTAAGGCCAGAGAGTTTGCGCTGGCTCTGGCCATCCTGGAGTGTGCCATCAAACCTGTGGCTATGCTGCCTGTCTGGAAGGACTCACTGGGCCATACCAGGTTGAACCGCATGACATCCATGGAGCTCGAGGAGAAAGAGAAAGTGAAGAAAAGGGAGAAAAAGCTAGAGGATGAAGAGACAATGCAACAGGCCACCTGGGTCAAGTACACCTTTCCAATTAAACACCAGGTGTGGAAGCAGAAAGGAGAGGAGTATCGTGTTACGGGCTATGGGGGCTGGAGTTGGATCAGTAAGACTTACGTGCAGCGGTTTGTCCCCAGGCTTCCCGGCAACACCAATGTCAACTACCGCAAAGAACTGGAAGATGCTAAACTTGGCAAAAAATGTACCCTGCTGGACTTGAGTCGACGGCCCAGTGTAGCTGAACCGGAGGCTCAGGGAGCTGCTGTCTTAAGCACTGAGGCAAAAGATCAAGACTCCCCTAGCCCCTCGAAGACTGCAACAGATCATCTGATGTCTGTTGACGATTTGGAGTCTAATGAGAGGATGGAAGAGGACAAGAAAGAAGGGCTGGATGAAAAAGAAAAGTCTGAGGAACTGTCATTAGATGAATCACCTGCAAAGATGGAGCTGGACCCCACAGACTCACGATCAGATGAAGAGCAAAGGTCCAGTAGTGAGGCGGAGAAAGCTTCCATGAAAGAGGAGCCTACAGAGGACCCTACACGACCCTTTAACTACGATGTAGTGGATGTCAGCAAGGGCTTCCTCACCCGCATAGCCTACAAGAAGAAGGTCAAGTCCTCCAAGCTGGACAGCCTCCTGGAGCGACGAGTGAAGCAGCACATCATTGAAGAGAGGCAGAGGCAGCAGGTGTCAGCCTCCAAACCTCAGACTCCAATGCCAGTTTCATCAACTTCAACCCCTCCCTTGAGTACTCCAGTCCGGCCACGGTCACCACTCAAGCCACATACTCTCACTCAGACACAGCTCGCACTGGGCGAAGCTGTGAAAGTTGAGGAGAAATCTTCTATAACACAAACTCTAGGACCAGGAGAAGATGGAGGACGAGAGGTTGAAGGAGGGAGTCAGGCTGAACTCTCTAAGACTATTAATGTCACTCCTCCTCTTCCTTCTCCTTCTCTGGAGTCCACTCCCAAAGACACTTGCAGTACAGGTAAAGGTGAAGATTCAGCATCACCACAAACCCAAACCACCTCCATATCCCAGGAATTGGAGGCAGACTTAGTGGAAAGGACTACAGGGCCAAAAGAAACTAAGTCAGACAATTCAGGGCAAGAGGGTGTGCGACTGCCTAATGTACAAGTTACAATAGCAGGAGGAAATCATAGCTCTTTAGAGCAACAAACAGCCAGTGTACCATCAGATGTTACCAAGGCTGCACGCATTGAAAATACAGGGTCAGAGGTACCCAACTTGAAAGTGGACTCTGTAAGGACATCTGCAAGTGTTCTTGACCAAAAAAAACAGTCAAAACACACCTCCTTCAAAACATATTCAGCAAACCCCAGAAAATGTAAATTCTGTGCATTCAGGTACAGAGGAAAATGGCATGGGGCCAGAAGAGAACCAAGAAAATATGCAAGGCACTGGACAAGGTAGAACCGAAGGTGATGGCACTCCCACTCCCGTTTCTCCTCTCCCTCAGGTAAATGGTAATGTTTGCTTGGGGAGTGAAAGCTTGTTGAGTAACTCTGTAATGAGCTCAAATAATGGCTTGCTTACAAACAGTCCGCAGCCCAAGATGAACAGCGTTGGTAAAGTTGAAGAACAAGGGCCGATTGACTCGTTGAAGGACAGCACACTGCAAAAGCCTTTAGTGAACGGAGATTTGGCCCCTAAATCTGATATTACAGAGGTTGGGGCCAAGCAACCGAGCCTAGCTTCTAAGGTAGAGAGCAACACAACGATATCGGACCAGGACTACAAACCGCCACTGAAGATTATGAGGCTGGATAACAGCATCGATACACTTGGAGCTATTACTCAGAGCACGTTACAGCACAACAGCACGTCACCATTTCAGTCTGCAGAGACCAAAGCTAGTCCTGTAGTCAAGATCATCAGGATGGCACCATCTCCTATTCCTTCAGCAGAGGAGTCAAGTCTGAGCGACGACTTTGCAGAAGAGAATAGTAACAGTGGGACCACAGACCCACTCAAGACCATCATCACCCAGGTAACAACAACCTCCACAACCACCATGACAGTAGTTTCCACAGAGATGACAATGGCCAAGTTGCCATCGCATACATGTAAAGACATTGCACTGCCTGTGGTGTCTACAACAGAAAGCAGTGCAGTGTCCACCCTTACTACCATGACCAAAAGAACTGTGACCAAAATCTGTTCCTCTGGGCTGGACGGGCAGTCAGAAGACAGCCAGAGTGAAGTAGTGACACAAAAGACTGCGCTGTCAGCCTCCATCAGAAAGTCAACAACTGACACCAGTGGTGAAACCTCAGTATCATGTGTTGCTGTGCACCAAGAGGACTATTCATCAACAAAGGGCCGCGTCCGGCTCCTGAAGTTCTCCCGCACCAAGAAGACACAGCTCAGACACTGCCCTTCCTTCTTACCGCAAGTTTGTCACCAAGAGCAACCGTAAGAGTATTTTTTGTACTGCCACACGCGACATGACATGAAGGTGCTGGGGAGGCGAGGTGGATTCCGGGAGGTGCCCATTTTTAGCTACAATGCCAAGCCAGCGTCTGATATCTGGCCATACCCTTCACCCAGGCCCACTTTTGGCATCACCTGGAGGTATCGTCTGCAGACTGTGAAGTCTCTGGCTGGTGTGAGCCTGATGCTGAGGCTCCTGTGGGCGTGTCTGAGATGGGATGACATGGCCGTCAAACCATCTGCTGCTGTCGGCACCACACGTACAGAGACATTGGAGACTGAAATTACCACCACCGAGATCATCAAACGCCGTGACGTGGGACCCTATGGCATTCGCCCGGAGTACTGCATACGCAAAATCTTCTCACATTGAGCTTCTCACATTCAAAGCTCAAAGCTCAAAGCTCTTAATGGTCAGGCACCATCTTATCTTAAAGAGCTCATAGTACCTTACTACCCCACCAGAGCACTGCGCTCCCAGAATGCAGGATTACTTGTAGTTCCTAGAGTCTCCAAAAGTAGAATGGGAGCCAGAGCGTTCAGCTATCAGGCTCCTCTCCTGTGGAACCAGGTTCCAGTTTGGGTTCGGGAGGCAGACACCGTCTCTACATTTAAGAGTAGGCTTAAGACTTTCCTTTTTGATAAAGCTTATAGTTAGGGCTGGCTCGGGTGAGTCCTGAACCATCCCTTAATTATGCTGCTATAGGCTAGACTGCTGGGTGATTTCCCATGATGCACTGAGCTCCTCTCTCTTTTTCTCTCTGAGTGCAACCTCATCCCATTAATGCATGTTACTAACTCGATTTTTTCTCCCTCTCCGTGGTCGGTGTGCTTCCCCTCCTGTCACTTCCTGCGGGTGTTGCTGGCTCTGGAGCTGTGGAGTCTGGATCTGTGGTTGGGAGTCTCCTGCTGCCCCCGTGTTCCTGCTCGACGCCCTCTGCTACAGTTGCAATTGCTATTACTAGTCCTATTGCTATTATTACTGTTATTATTATCATTAACATTACTATAAATATCTGTACCATTTTTCATTTAGTCTATAGCACCATCACCTCTGTCTGTACCTCTATGTGTATACTGTGTAGGTTGCCTCCCTCTGCTCTCTCTCTCTTGCTCTCTCTCTCTCTCTCTCTTGCTCTCTCTCTCTCTCTCTCTCCCCCTCACCCCAACCGGTCGAGGCAGATGGCCATCCACCCTGAGCCATGGTTCTGCTCTCGAGGTTTCTGCCTCTTAAAAGGAAGTTTTTCCTTGCCTGTGTCGCCTAGTGCTTGCTCTTGGTGGGAATTGTTGGGCTTCTGTAAATAACTTCAGAGTATGGTCTAGACCTGCTCTTTATGAAAAGCGCTGTGAGATAACTGTTGTTGTGATTTGGCGCTATATAAATAAAATTGAAAATTGAAATTGAAATTAAAAAGCTTTATTATGCAAAAGTTGAAATTATTAAACAGTAATATGGCACATGAAAGTCCGGTCCCCACAGTGTCTGCTTCGAACAAATGTACTCGCAGGCCCCTGATGTAGGTCGGTTAAATAGTAGCCTACTTCCATTGGTGGTTAAAAGTAAGTTTTCATAGTTTGGTAAGATACTTTGCTCCAAATAGCCAAAAAGACATTGTTGCATGACAATGTTTGTTGGCATTAGCAACCTGCAGGTAAATAGTTATTTATTATACTAACGCTTATGAAATCCCATTAAAAAGACCCCCTGTTTGATGGAAATAGGGATTTGACTACATATACAGTCCAGTGTTTCCCGTTTTCCCAGTCCATTGCAGCCCTTGAGAGTTTAATTGGTTCTGCCACAGTTTCCTAATGAAGCAAAAACATTCTCAAACTTGTCATTATAACATTAAATGTCATTGTTTTTTGCCATTGTATTTGTCAAACTAACTAAAATTGAAGTATAACAAGTATAATTATATAGATATTATATAGATATTAAATCAATATAAATAAGTTATTTTAGGAGGTTAAAAAAGTCACTAAGTAACTTTTACTCTGAGTAAATTTTAAAAGAACTACTTTTTACTTTTACTTGAGTAGATTTTCATGACAGTAACTTTACTTGCACTACTGTAAAAGTTTATCAAAGTAATTGTACTTTTACTAAAGTAGAATATTTTTGTATTCTTTCCACCTCTGGTCTGAAACAAGCTGTAGATGGTCATGTCTCTTTATGCGTTTTGCCGGTTTTGCCTACCCTCCCCGCCGGGTCAAGAAATGCGTGTACAACTGTCTTTATTTACGACACACTAGTGTCACACATTTGACACAAAAAAACAAATCTTACAAAATGTTGCTTTACCTATTTAAACTACATACTATTTTATATCCAGTTATTTGTTCTAACTATTTTATTTACAGTTGGCCAGTTTAGTTCAGGGATTCCCAAACTAGTTGCCGGGCCCCTCCGAAGGGTCCCCACATAAATAAGGGGTTGTAAGATGATTAATGGGAGAGACAAGATGAAGTTCCCTTGCAGAACTCAATTTTTTTGTTTTGTTGTTATTTAAATGAAAATGAAACCATGTGAGAAGTCTAGAGGTGAAATGTCTGGTGAAACTAACAGCTCCTGCCACGTTCCTGTACTTCAGAGGCTAAGAGCTTCCTCTGCGTGTGTGTGTGTGTGTGTGTGTGTGTGTGTGTGTGTGTGTGTGTGTGTGTGTGTGTGTGTGTGTGTGTGTGTGTGTGTGTGTCTTACCTCTGTGATGTACTTTTATATTTCTGCCTGTAAACAAAAGCAAAAACAGAACAGTCAGTTAAATTATTAAATCACACGCTGTATCCTAATCATAAACTGACTCATGTTTCAGTGTGAATATAACCTCTCAAAAACACAGAAGCCGGAGGAAAATCTTTTTAGTTAATGTTTATCAGATTGATATTGACTTGTCCTGTCTGAGAATATAAAGCCTAATTGTATTATCGTGTTTCACGATGGTCTCATGCTGATGATGTATTCATCGCGTGTGGCTGAAGAATACTGCTGTGCTGCGATGAGCACGGAGGACAGATATTGAGGAGTATTTGTAAATATGATTCTGTGACAGCAAATCCTGATCATATTGAGGCCGTGGTTTACATCATGTAGCTTGTAGGTTTTTTGTCATATCACCTAATCAGGTCACAGCTCATGAGAGAAAAAGAATAACATTTATTGGATCAGATATTTACTAATTGCTGTTTCCCAACAGGTTAGCTGAACAGAGTCCCACACAAGAATACAGCCTGGAGCCAAGCAGCAGCCACAAGGGCCCAATTTCTCCTCAATGTGAGAACAGGTTAGACATTATGTTGAACTGATACAACTGTTTAGGGTCCCCAGCTGGGAAACATGGTTTAACATAATGAATTTCTGTCTGCTCTACAGCTGTGAATGCTGTTGACGGTACACATGCTGTATGTGCGAGTCCACACGCAGGTGCATGAGAGAATCTACAGGATGTGACAATGGCCATGTTTCCATCCAATTGTCATGCAAATTTTAAGCAGACTTTTGAAATGTTGCTAAAAAGAAAAAATGTGAATTAGGTGCGTTTCCATCAGCTGGTTTGAAGCGAATACACCAGGCTACAGCAAGCGTAGTTAGGTCAGTAGTTGACATTACACATGGCTGTAATAAACAAGACGTATGGGTTCCAAACCAAACAAGAAAAATGGAGAGAGATCTTCAGGAATGTGTTTCAAGCGGAAAAGTGCTACCAGCAGTGTTTCCGTGTCAAATGGGAATATCCGGCAAAATGCAGACAGCGGAAACAGCTGATCAGACATGAGTTACAAGGTCAGAACTTATTTGGCAAAAGTGTTTCCATCTTCCATCAACCTTTTCTACCAACTGAGATGGAAACAGTTAATGATTCATGGTCTTCTCTGTATTTTGTCAAATGTGCGAGCCCACTTCAATACTTTTCTACAGATAGGTGCGATAATTTGCTTCCACACTTACACTTGCAATTTTGAGTGCACAAGTGTGTTCACACTGGCAATTATGTCAAAATGCAGGGCACAAAGAGCCCCCTATGGTGTACTCACAACAGGTTGAGTGTGGAATGCTGAACACTTCTCATTCTGAAGGGTCACCATCTTGGCTACATAGCAGGAGGCAAGGGACCACTAACGTATTTTTAAACTTGTGAAAATGGCGGGCGTAGGAAGATGCAGCTGTTGCAATCATAAAAGTGAAAGTATGTTCATTTTTATTCAGTCGTCATTTCCAGTACGTGCACCAAATCTGTGTTCCATTTGAGACAACACTATACTTTAGAAATGTATGCACTACACAAGTATGTACATAGTGTACGCAGAGTACTGCATGTGTACTTAAGGAAGGATCTGAATTGAGACACAGCTTGGGTTTAAATAAGGTCAGAAGAAATGAATATAAATATTAAAGGATGTGGGGTCTGTGGGTCCCCAAACAAAGAGGAAACACAAGAATTCACACCCATCATGGTCACGGCTCACTGTCGACTCTACTTCATGAACTGGACCAATAAACAAGCCCCTCCAGGATGTAAGTATGTACATCAGATATAAAATCCACAAGCTGATGATGAGCATCTCCATTCGGGTCTAAAAATGAGCCAATCACAGCTCTGGAGTCCGACCCTGAAGGCTAATCACAGCTCTGATACGTCTGAGCTTTGAGACAGCAGGAAGCTGTTATTTCATGGTCGAGTGGTAATTGTACACTGACCCATGTGGGCGGATCAGTGCTGATTACAAAGCGGGGTACGGCGTGGCGAGCAGAGCCAGGGTGCAGGCTGCATTGTATTTTTGGTTTAAAAACAAAAAAAACAAAAACACGCTGCAGCACCAGCAGTGACAGGTGAGGATAGTTTCTGGAGAATGACTCACCACTCTGTCATGACTTTTCCAGGCTGACGCCTTCAGTGAAAGAATTAGCATTCACTTTCTTTACTTTCCCGTCCTTGTGCTGGTATGTTTTGCATCCTTGAGCATTATTAATATTGCGCATGTAAAGTATATTTTATTCTTAGATGCATTATATGTCAGCATGGTTGTGTTTGTGAAGCACTGCCACAGGGTGCGTTTCACACTTTTTTAGCAGTTTAACTCCATCCACACCGCCTACATCAAGACCAAGCGCCCCGGCCTGAAGAGAAAACAGAGCATCTATTAAAATGCAGCAGTCTGATAATACTATATATATATGCACATGAAAGCAACTTGTATTCCATTGATTTGGAGTCAAACATTTGCAGTTACATATTAAATCCATTCAACAAGAATGCATTAATAACACCCTGGTTTCTGCTGCGTTTCAGTTACTGTAGGAATTAGGCTGGTTTCTACTGTTTCTACTGTCGTAACCAAACTGGACTGTTACATCGTTGTTTCGTCGCTCTCACCAAAGCATGTCGGTTTAAAAAGAGATTAAACAAGAAAAAGGCAGAAGGAAACATTCTGTGTATAACAATAAATAAAAAGAAAGAACCAAAAAAAGCGGCCCTTCTCTCTCTCTCCTCTTGCTGCATCAAAATGCTCTGCTGTTACCACGGAAACTAGGTAGGAAGACAAAAAAAAAAATCTGAACACTTAGTTGTTTTCCCTCCAAACGCCACAGGCCTCTGTTGATTGTTGAGCTGCATCTACGGTTCATCTATCAGGAATAATTAATACAATCTATTGAGAGATGAATAAAGACACAAGAGAGCACTTTAGTGTTTCAAGTAGAAACACACAAACACACAATATGAAGCAGCTGGTTTTGTGAAGATAAGCTGAATTCATCTTTGCCGGTGTTTCCTTAATTTAGATGGACCATGGTGGTAACACTCAAAATATCTCTATTTTGTTTATGAAATATGGACAGTACACATTTTAGCTGATGTTTTTGTCCAAAGCAACTAACAATTTTATGTAAGTTTTTTATGTCAGAGGACACACTGTGGATGTGGGAATTAAACCCTGGTCTCCCACGCCAAAGGCATGTTTCATCCAAACATAAACATTGTGAAGCATCGCAATATAGTTAGTTTTAGGCACCAAAACTACTTGGTCAGCATTAGTAAAATATCATCATTTGCAATAATTAATGTCAGCCCACAAGAGAAGGTTTTCTAATCCGTGCAAATCAACTCCGCCCAGCTGATGCGACACCGACAATTTTAATCACGTGCACCTTCTGCTGTGAGTGCAGAAAGTAATGTAACTGGTAGAGTTTTGCAATATAAGCATATTGAAACTGAAGCGTGTGCTCTGTTTTGGACTGTGAGCTGCATTTTATTGGAACTGCCGAAGTTAACGTATGGATTTATGGCGAGATATCTGCCTGATAAGTAGTGTTTTTGGGAGGTTTCGGTTTCACATGCCGCATGCAGTCCAATGTGTTGGCCTAAAGGTCTAAAGGAGATAGGCTACGTACCAGCGGATCAATAATGAAATGCACAGCAGGAGAGGCCAGGTAGGCTTAAAAATATTATGAATTCTCATTAAATGATGAGTCTCGTAATATTGCAATATTTTTCTGGACATGTCAGAGAACACTATGGGAGATATTCTGAATGTGCAGAAAGTTTTGAACATGAACAGAAAATCTGCTGAGACACAGAAGCTATTAAATCCAGGAATTTCTAACAATTAAAATTAATTAATTTATCATTGAGGTGAAAAGAAAAGAGGTTATTTCCCCAAACGGCAACTCAAAAGAGGAGGTAGGCTCAGCATGTGTACTGACTCAGCAGGGATTTCATTAAATTAGAAAAGTTGATCTAATGGAGAAAAACATATTTAAAAGCAATAGAATGCCTTAAGGCCTTACTGCATTCTAATTCTATTAAATTTTAATATTTTGAATTGTCACATACTGCCTGAATATTGTGTTTCCCTTTATATAGAAGGAGATTAACCATAAATTGGTGCAGAAATGTTCACCATAATGCCGTAAATTAAATTGTTGATGCTTAAAATTCTCTAGGGGAAGATCCCCAGGCATTCCTCTTTATTTGTCCCCTCCACCATTTAAACAAAACTAGTGCTCTTGCATTTCAGGAAGATTACCCCATAAATTTACTACAATGCAAGAACATAGTATCTATGACACACAGTTTATGTGAGGAAACATTCCCAGATCGCAGGTTAGGTTTGGTCTCCCAATTTAGGCTATGATGTGGAGTTTGACAAGGCTTTGCAGAGGCTGATCACACTTCATTATGGGCCATGATTATTGACTTGGCTGTTTATGCTAAAATTGTGAGTTTGGCTTCGGAATTTTTAAACAATTCCTGAGAATTGAGACGTTGCCCCGATTAATGTATTTGTAAAATACACCACCAACAGCCACAGATCCTTTTTCATGAACATTTTATTGATTGATTGCTGTCAGGATGTAAAGAATTTAAACAAATACAACAAAATATTTCTGAAATAGAGGCTCTTGGCTACTTTAGCCACTACTAGCATAACAAACCCATATCTCCCAACCATTGGCAGCAAAGTTGGGGTCAGGTTTTGACAGGTAAGATTGTATATATTATTATAGGAGTGCAACAATAAATCACTGGAGTTAATTAATCAGTGTCAGCCAATTTGATACGAGCATAGAAAAAAAAACTGTTTTAACGAAGGCTTTCTGTTATCAATCTTCTCTTAAAAAAGAAAACAAAACAAAGCTCCTCTTAAGCCGCAGAAGACATGACCTAGTTCTCATAAAGACGGAGTTCCCCCTGAATTCCTGATCTGAAAGTTATGTCTGTTTAGTAGATGAGCTTCTGTGGTAAATTCTGCATTTTTATTTTTACACCTTCAGAGTTTCTCTCATTGAATCACTGCTGACCAATAACACATTCACTTGCCAATGTTTATTACAGGGTTTGGCAAAATTAAACACTTCTCTTGGCATCAACTTCTTTAACCAACACACCAACTTCTGCTGGTAAATCTTTTGCCCTGATGCCAACTAGTTACTAACACAAGATGCTGTTAAACAGAACAAGATTGGTTGCCAAAGGGGGGCATACATTTATGTGTGTATTTTATGAAAATAATACCATGCACATCTCATTTCACTGCTGCGAGAAGGATTAAGGTTAAAGGAGCATTGTGTAGTTTTCATCAGTCACTAGCGGTGCAGTTTTAAGATTGCAGCCAGGCGCGTGCTCGCTTGAACTCATGAGCGAGCATAATCCGAAACACAACCACTTTCATACAGAAATCCTGCAATAACGCAGAAACACCTGCATGCAGGCTGTGGCTTTTCACTCAGACATGTTCAGGCTCTGTTACTTCAACGTTCCCGGCTCAGAGGCAAATAAACACCGGTGTCATACCTTTCATTCACTGCGGGGAGACACCGGCATGTTGGCACAGTACTCCTGAAAAAAGGCAGTGAGAGCGGCTATAGATAGGCAGGGAGCTAGCTTCACCCAACATGGTGGAAACTCAGGTAAATCCCAAAGTAATATTTTTATCAGCTTGAGGTTGAACTAAGCCATGCTCGTTACATGATAATGGTACAGTGACTGCATTTAGCCCACTTGCTACATTGTCGTTAGCCCGCCTGTTGCTTTCAGTAAATCTTTACTATCTGAGTATCTTTTACGGAGGCTCAGCAATGTCAGCACAGCTAACTGTATTGGATGATAAGGAAACGGTTAGTGAGCTGGACCGCATATCATAACAAGATTATGTCAGTTTTAACAGTAGGACCGCAGTAAATAACTTTATAGTAGTGTTCGTGGATGGCTGTTCCTCTGGGTTGTTTCATCTGAATAATTACCTCAGTAAACACTTTGCTTATGAGTTTATGGTCTCAATCACTAGTTTTCTTTTAGTAAAAAGAATTTAGTAAATTACGGTCCCATTTAGAGGAAAACAGAACATAATGCAGAGTATGCAGAGTTATTGACATGGCGACCTGTCAATAAGGCTAGGGTGACTTGTACCCAAGGCACTGTGTAAATTTAACAAGCACCGTTGAAAAAGAGTATTAGGAGTTGGCAGTTCACTTTCTCTAGTGAGTACATTTAGTTTAAGCCTGTTGTTTGCTAGACAAAGCTGTTAGCCCAGTTAAAATGACAGTTAAAGTGAACTCTCCAAACACTGCCGTTAGCCCCACCATTTCGTCTTAATATGGTCATGTCCGCTGCCGCTGGTTGCAAAAACTCAACACAACGGGGTGAGGAACAGCCAAACTCAGCTAACAAGCTGAGGCTGCTGAAGACAGTTTACTATCAAAGGTCATACAACATGGTGAGACTGAGCCCAGCAACAAGACACACGCGCTCAGGACCATGGACGCTGTGGTTGGCCAATGAAACTTACTGCAGCAGATGAAAGACACATCATGCTTACTTCCATTCACAATCTGAAGATGGGCAGCAGTGCCATCAGCACAGAGAAGAAGAAGAAGAAGAAGAAGAAGAAACCTTTATTGTCACATGCGCATTGCAAAATTTGTTCTCTGCACTTTAACCCATCCCTCAAGGGAGCAGTGGGCAGCCGCTGTGCAGCGCCCAGGGACCAACTCCAGGTTTTTATCAGTGCCCGGTCAATTGCACTGACTGGTCAGTGCACACAGGGAGAACATGCAAACTCCACACAGAAAGGCTAGAAGAAGGTTTGAACCCGCAACCTGTGCTGTAAGGCCACAGTGCTATCCTCTGGTCCACCGTGCCGCCCAAAGCTGCAGAAAACAGTGGAACCCTGGTACATCATCTACTGTCCAGAGAAGTCTGGACAGAAGTGGCCTTCATGAAAGACCTGCAACCAAAAAGCCTCCGACATGGAAACAAGGCCTCACGACTCAACTATATAAACACAGGAACAAGGGTACAGAAAAATGGACTGAGAAGTCAAATTTTGAAAAATTAGGCTGCATCAGAAGGCATGTTGAGCGGTACAAGAATGAGTGTCTGCAGACAACAGTGAAGCATGGTGGAGGTTCTTTGCAATTTTGGGGCTACATTTCTGCAAACAGATTTGGAGATCTGGCCCCAATACTGAGAAGTACAGACAGAAACTTATCCATGCAGTACCACCATGGAGGCGTGTGATTGGCCCCAGATTTATTCTGCAGCATGACAATGACCCCACACATACAGCGAAAGTGATTAAGAACAATGTTTAGTGTAAAGAAGAAATAAAAGAATCCTGAAAAGTGATTAGCAGCCACAGAGCCCTGATCTCAACATCTTCAAGTCTGTCTGGTATTACATGACGAGAGAAGTAACTGAGGCAGCCTAAATCTGCAGAACTGTGGGGGTTTCTCCAAGATGTTTGGGCTGACCTACCTACTTAGTTCCTTTAAAGACTATGCGACAGTGTACCTAGAAGAACTGATGCTGTTAACTCACTTTGCATTTTGTTAATTTATAAACATAATTAACACTTCTATCTTAACACTTCTGACACGTCTATTTTTTAAGTCTATTCTGTCTTTACAGCATTTTTTTCCCCACACTTGCCTGGAACTTTTGCACAGTACTGTCTGAAAGGCTCATTTTCATTCATCTGATGTTCGTGATCATAACAGAATCATCCAGTGTTTCTGACTTGAGGAGTGCCGTCTGTGAACGATGAGTCATGGTTCAAACTGACGAGAAAGAGGACTTCCAGGTGGTCGAGGGCTGCACCAGACCCAAAAAAGGACCAGTGTTAAATCTAAAGCAATTCATGTTTTCACATGTGATAGATTAGATCTCAGATGTGAAATACACCATATGGCCAAACGTATGTGGACAGTTGGACATACAAACACTCCACACATATGTGATAGTGAAACATGTCATAGATCGTGTTTATTCAGCCTCCACCCCTGATGCCTCCGATTCAGACACCAGAGCATCAGTGAGGTCCAACACTGATGTTTGTGATCGGGTCTGACTCTGAGTCTCTCGCACTGTCATGTTGAAACAGGACAAACACAAACTGTTGACACAAAGCAGTTTAAAATATTGTGTCCTAGGCTCAAAATCAATGCAGCACAACCAGATATCTTTTTTTTATTGCCAAAACCTTGCAACTACGTACATTACCCACAGTGCAACCTGGCTGCAAACAGTTCATTTGGAGATTCAGGTGTGTTATGCCTCTACTTCTGGCACCTCTTCAGCTACCAGTCCACACTCAGTATCTCTGGTCCGAGCTGGACTTGGACCGGCCTTACAGACTGAGCTACTGGCTCCTCAATGAATGTTTTTCTTCTAATGTGTGATGTATATTTCTTTTTGTTTATTTGCAATTTGGTTTAGAGTGACAGTGTATGGAAAGATGCTTTAACATTTACTCCTTGACACTTTCTAGTCACTATTTCAAAGTTTCTAGTACTTATTTTTAGTTACTACTAACTATTCCTAACTATTCATTTTATTACTAACAATTGATTAGGTACTAGAACTTTGTAGTAACTATTTGAATAGTTACTAGTAACTGATGAAAAGATGATATCTGGACTTCAATTAGTAACTAGTAATTAATGGAATAGTTACTAAAAATTAGGTGCTACTATCTAATCAGTCGTTACTAGTAAAACTTGAATAGTTACTAGTAGCTAATAAAAAAGGAGCTTTTAAATAGCGTCATGCAAGTTTTAAGGAATAATGTTAAAACAGCTCGTCGTAGAATATGCGTTTGTTGTCCTGAGCCTCAGCAATAGTAATAATAATTATAGTAAGTAATAATTGATTTAGGGGACATTTCTCTGGGTCAGGGCTTTGTGGTTTTTGGGTCGCTTAATATTAGATGATTGTAGACTTTGGTAGCTCTTTTTTGGATTCTGATTATATCGGCCTAGTTCTGCTCTGCAGACGTTGTTTGGGGTTCTTTGTAAATATAAAATGCTCTTACAGAATTCTGTATGAAAAGATTCAGTTGGGTGTCTTTCCCATTTGTCAAAATCTAGACCTCTGAGTGGACCTCATATTTCACTCCCATGAAGGGCAATTGGTTCTAGGATTGATGTTAATTTATTGGTACTGTAAATCAATTTTTACATTTCTTGGGATGGGACAGAAAGCTCTCTTTGCTTTGTTCCTCAGACCTTTCACAGCCATGTTGAAGTTTCCCGTTGACAGAATTAGCGCAGGATATTTACCTGCTGCTGGAGTCCTTTTTGTGAGGGACACAAGGACTAAATCATCTGCAAATAGAAGGCATTTAATCTGTGTGTCATGCAGTATAAAGCCAGGTGTTGCAGACTTTTCTAGTGTTTTAGCAAATTTGTTGAGTTGGACTCTGGTGTAAACCACGCTCTTGTGAAAAATATTCTGTATGTTTATTACCCATTTTCATTTGTATACATTACACTCATTCCTCCCCCCTCCCCTCTCGCTCCTGCTCAGAGTTTGCTGCATCGCAACGCTCTGCCGTTACCATGGCAACTAAGAGAACAAAAAAGGCTGAAGGCTGTAGCTTCAAAAAATTTCAGGCAGATGTGGCGCGTGTTGTTCCTGTTGCGACGTTCGCCTGTTAGCGTCCGCTGCTGAGAAAATATCTGACAGACAGACGGGAAGCTGTGACCTCATCAAAATCACACACACACACACACACACACACACACACACACACACACACTTCCTCCCTCTCTCTCCCTCTTATGTTCAGCGATGTCGCACGCCCACAGTTTTCCACTAATTCCCTGTCATCCGTCTTTCCCTCATGCCAGCATCACCGCTCTGATGCCGTCCCTGAGGCCGTCAACCTGAACACACTGATCTGAAGTGATGCTCACAACATGATCACCACTTATCAATAGTGCCATTACATCATCACCATCAACATGACATAATCAGGCAGCTGATTGTGTTTACTCACATTCCTCTCAGTCGGATCAGGACCTGGTTGTTGTGGTTCTGCTCCACAGTGTCCTCAAAGTCCTGCACCTCCTTAATCTGCTGCGCCTCCTCGCTTTGCTGCTGTGAATCCTCAAACTGCTGCTCCTGTTCAGTCTGTTGCTGCACCTCCGTCTGCTCTTCCTCAGTCTGTGACATCTCCTCCGTCTGCACGTCTTCCTGGTGCAGCTCCTCCTCCTCCTCAGTCTGCTGCAGCTCCTCAATCTGCTTCTCCTCCTCCACCTGCTTCTGTTCAGTCTGCTGTACCTCCTCCTGCTGCACCTCCTCAGTGTGCTGGAGCTCCTCAATCTGTTCCTCCTCCTGCTGTACCACCTCACTCTTCTGCACCTCTTCCTGCTCCAGTTGCATCTCCTCTTCCTGCTGCACCTCCTCAGTCTGCTGGTGCTCCTCAGTCTGTCCCTCCTCCTGCTGCTGCTGCACCTCCTCCTGTTGTTGTTGCACCTCTTCCTCATTTTGCACCTCCTCTTCCTGTTGTGTCTCTTGCTCCTCTTCCTGCTGTAGCACCTCCTCCTCCTGCTGCACCTCCTCTGACTCAACCTCCTCCTGTTTTGTGTCCTGTTGATGCATCTTCTCCTCCTGCTCTCCCTCCTGTAACAGTACCTCTTCCTCCAACTGCTGCATCTCCTGTTGCTTCACCTCCTCCTGCTCTCCGTCCTCTTGCTGCACTTCCTCCGCCTGCTGAACCTCCTCTGACTCCACCTCCTCCTGTTCTCCATCCTGTCGCTGCACTTCCTCATCCTGCTCTTCCTCCTGTTGCTGCACCTCTTCCTCTTCTTGCTGCATCTCCTGTTGCTTCACTTCCTCCTGCTCTCCATCCTGTTGCTTCACCTCCTCCTGCTCTCGGTCCTGTTGCTGCATTCCCTCCTTCTCCTGCTTCTCCTGATCCTCAGCTTCCTGCACCTCCTCGTTCATCTAGGCGTGGTGGAGGACGACAAGTATGTGGAGCTTTTTAGGGTTTGTAGAAGTGTTCACGGGTCGGAGTTTGGCGTCTGTGAAGTGTCCAGACGTCTCTCAGACTGACGGAGTTGTGAAAACATCAACACCGATCGCAGCGGAGAGCGTTTGGGTTTGATGGAACTTCATCCAACTTCCTGCGATGTCACCTGACGGCCCGGCCAAACCAGATTGATGATCTGTGATCCTTGAGAGCGAGTTAAAGGTCACGAGACAAAGTGTAGTTGTGTTTTAAAAAAAAGTTGAAAAGCAGGAACAGACTCACGTCATCTTTTCAGTCGACCAACTGACGGCTCTCCTTCATCAGTCCACAGCTGAAGAGTTGAGCTCTGCGCTCCAGCACTGCGGCGGCAAAATGATCCAGCTGAATGTCCCAGAGCATCGCCGTAGCAACGCAAGGAGGAAGTCGACCAGCAATAAAGACAGGATGGAGAGAGTGAGAGAGGAGAGAGAGCGAGGGAGGGAGGAGGACAAAAGAGAAGCAGAGCGTTTCTGTGGTAACTCAATAACGGTTGCTAAGAGTGATGGAATCCTGCAGCTGACAGACCGCCCTCCTCCTCGTCCCCCTCCTTCCCCTCCAAAATTCAAACACGCATAACTTTACGCTCTATTCAGATGCAAACAGCAAACATGCATCTCAATCTGTCCTCCCCTCACTCACCCACTGCGTCTGTGTGTGTGTGTGTGTGTGTGTGTTTTAGACAATGATGATGTAATGTTCCTGAAAATGAGAGTCACAAAAAAAACCTTTCCAGTCAAGTGGCACAACCAGCCTTCAGTCCTGCTGCTGGCGTCCCCTGGGGGCCGCAGTGGTTATTACAGATTGTCGGAACAGTAACATGCTTCGGGTGGTGAAAGGTCATGTGGTTATTAATAGGTGCGTTTGACATGACGCATGCTGGACTTAACATAAGGCATGCTGGTTAGACATTTTGTCTGACTTTCGCCGCTGCTGCCATGTCACATGACATTAAAATCTCACAGAGAAAAAAGTGGCTGCAGGTGTCTGAGTCTGGCGACCGCACTTGATTTTCTCTGGCTGCACAAAGTTGGAACCACCTTTTGACACCTTTTGCTTGATCTCAAGATCAGTCGTTGTTCTAAGCTCACGCAGGTAGAACGTGTCCAACTTAACAGCAGTGTTTTTATACCCTGCCCCTGCAGCTCGACTATCAAGTCAGTGAATGTTAGCCGCAGTCATCTTGAACATACCTAATATCCGAAGGGTTCATCCTCTGAAGAGCATAAATGGCAAGAACAGTGGATACCTCATTTCCCATAATGCAACTCAGTGGTGTCTTATGTTAAACGCTCCCTGCCTTTTGAATATTTTTCCGAATAACTTTTGTGCAGAGAAGACGACTTTAATGTAACTGGCTACCTAATAACACTGGCAGCATATTTCTAAATAAATGTACATGCAGTAAAGGTTGTACTTTGTGATAGTATGTATAATGGCAATTTAAATCTATGTAAATGTACTGTCGTTTGGTGACATCATTCAGCTGCTACTCGTGAAGTTGGTATAATATTTTTTCTCCAAGTTCACAAGTAGGAACTCCGAATTCAAGTGGTGTTCCTCTTCCAGTTCAAAGTTTCCTGCAACACAACACAAATACACCTCTAATTTGCAATGCAGGCTTTCTGTTTATACATTTGTAGTATCCAGGCCTAAACCAAAATAACCCTGATGACATCACTATCACATCCTCAGGGTTTTTTTCTCAGACTTGACAAAGCTCCTCCTCCTCAGAGTCACAGGAGACATTACACAACTGCTGTCACAGGCTGAGTAGGATTATTTATTTGACTCTGGCTCAGTGGTGCACAGTCAACACTGACATGTTAATTTTTTAGTGGACTATTGCTTTAAAAGTGAGTTATCAACAAAAACAAACAGTGTTCCTCTTCAGCATGCAAACTGTTGCAAGGTTTCCCCAGGCCAGAGGTTCATAATGCCTCATGGAGGGAGGTGAGAGAAACACATATTAACATTCAACCCAGTTTCAGCTTCACTCCTCAGGCTGTCACAGCGAGACACTTTACCACTTTGTGTTCACATCCATGAAATGCTTTTTTTTTTTTTTTAGCAATAACAGATGCTGCTGGAGCTGGATAGTATTGTCAACCATTTAAAAAATTTAGTCTTAATCCTGTGTCAAATGTCCTTGTTAGTTTTGGTCTTATTTAGTCCACTGTTTTTTAGTCAACTTTTAGTTGACTAAAGCTGATGATACACGGGGCAACTTTTTGAGCAATGTTGCTGGGCAATCTTGCTAGAGGCAAGTCCGACTATGTTTTAAATGGATAGCGTGATTGCGGGCGGTGGCGGAGTGGTAGCGGAAGGGGATTATGGTAGTAATCTTTACTCATTATTATTGGCGACGGCGTTGCCCTGCACGATTGCTCTAAAAGTTGCTGTGTGTATCATCAGCCTAATAGTCTGGGTATTTTAGTCTGATTTGATTTTCAAAAGACACATTAACTTCAAGTTTGTAGTGTTTTTTCCAAAAATCTTCTAATCACATTGCATCGCCGTCCAATATAATTAGGCACTCTGTTTTTTTGTCCGCCTCACTGTATTTGAAATGGGACCAAATATCTAAACGCCTCTTTCTCTCTAGAATGTTCATCACCAGAGTTTCCATCCTCCACAGTGCAGTAACGTTTTCCTCGAGCACCAGGCATCGCCCCGGTCGGCCAGCATTCCAAGCACAGGAAGAAAAAAAAATCTATATACTAATAATTTTGACCAAAAAAAATTGCTGTGTAATATTTTGTTTCCTCACTGTACTGACAAAAAGAAAGAAGTTTTTATTTCATGAATTACATGTTAGTCTCGTCATGTTTCAACAAACAATAGTTTGTTGAAACATGACGACACAGTCAGTGTTTAAGTGCAGTGTCACCATCTCGTCATTGTCTCGTTTCAGTCTGGGGAAAAAAATCGCTGACAAACAAATTTTGGTGAGTTTAGGCTGATGAAACACTACGCTGGTGCTGGAAAACAAAAGTTCCACATCCACTAAACAGAGATGGTGTTTCTCTTCAACCAAATTTGTTTGTAGTCACTTATACTTTTTGTTAAAGAGGGGCACCCAGCATTTAAGCACATTGTTGCTTCTTCTTCCTCTTCCCAGCTTTAAACTAAACCACAGTTTCATCAAGTTTTCTTTAAAGCTGTACAGCAGAATTCATAATGTCACTAAGAATCCTCATTAACTAACATTTAACAAACTATTAAAAGCCAGTGGTGGAAAGGAGCAAAGTACATTTACTTGTACTTTACTTGAATATTTTCACTTTCTGCTACTTCCTACTTGTACTCAATCCAGATGTAGAGCCAAATATTTCCTCTAATATATTAAATACTTTAATACATCTATTTGATAGCTTTAGCTTCATTTTGGTTCTTGCCTGCTTTCTCAGTTTGGACTATTACTTTTTGGTCGGTTATTAAGATTAGATCGTAGTAGCGTGGATGTAGCCCAGGGCTGCTGAACATAATCACTTCCCTCTCGCTAATACTTCTCTCACTCCACTCCAAGTAATTCCCCATCCAGTAGGTCTTTTTCCTGACATGTGACCTTTTTGGATCTAAAAAAAATGTGTCCAGCCAGTATTTCTAAATTTACGAAAATGTCTGGAATTCGCCGATTGCTTTCTACAGTCTGCATTCAATGTGTGTGTTTTTACATTGCTTTACCTTTCTCATAAGGTAGTCACACTAACATTGGTCAAACTGCATCTTAATCATTATCCTTAGCAACAACACAGAGCAGAGGCTTGCTTGTCAACAGTGGGACATGGCACCTGAAAAAATGCCCAAACTCAGTGCTTAACGTGGGCCTGTATTCAAATGGAAGCAGTAGCAGCATTTCTAGATTTTACTCTTTGGCATACCCTGACTTTTTCTTGCACACCAGCACTTGTCACGAACTGCCAGTTCAATTACTTGAATCTTCCAACCATTGCAGGTGTCCATCTGCCTCCTGCGCCAGCTGTACTCTTTTTTTGAAAACCAAAATATGGACATCCTACTACTGTGCAAATCATCCTACTGTTGTACACCCAAGTTATGGTACAAGCAGCATGGTAGCATCGTGTTTCACAAGTGATTCCCAAATTGC
Source organism: Lepomis macrochirus (assembly GCA_024633595.2). Classification (NCBI taxonomy): domain Eukaryota; kingdom Metazoa; phylum Chordata; class Actinopteri; order Centrarchiformes; family Centrarchidae; genus Lepomis; species Lepomis macrochirus. The sequence continues at coordinate 27,946,771 of JALXJV020000016.1, read as the reverse complement.
AGATAACTTGAGTCTGATTCTCACCTGTCAAAATTAAAGCTATTTTACAGAGTGATTTTCTGTTATGTTCAGTCATTTGGACTGAAATAGGGAAACAGGGATTTGGGCCCAGATGCTGACAATTAAGCAGAGGAGTGGTGATATTTTATTCAGACAAAATGTTAAACTTACAGTGACGGTGAGGCAGTCCAACACAATGTACATCCAGAGGCAAATGTATTATAGTCCATATATCCACAAGACACAAAAGAAAGAAGTTGGAACACGAGACATGAGTAGAAACACTGGTTGAAACAAGAGGGGCGACGATAACAAGTAGGGATGTCACAATACCAGTAATTTAGTAGTCGATACAAATACCAATGAAATTCCACCAATTTCGATACCACATTAAAAATAAATTAATAAACCTGTAATTCAGCTTATACTACTTTAAATTTATCAATTATAGCTCAATAATGGTAAAGTGCCAGCAGTAGTTTAAATTTACTGTCATGGTAACATTATATTAGTCGAAATTATTTATTTAGAAAGCTAACATTACAACAGATGACACAGACTGAAAGGTAAGAACAACAGCCTACTACTCTGAGCTATGTTTACATGCGTTAGCCTAAACAAAGTAGCCCTTAACGTTTAGACATTGCAAATGATGTATGTTACATAGTTGGTCAGCTGACACAGCAATGCCTTCACTCTGGGATTGGTAACGAAACACAAGTAACTTACTTCAAAACAAGACTCGATGTCGCTGCAGCTGTACTTGTCAACATCTTCTGCGTCTTGGAACCACCGTAAACATTACCTACAGTACCTGGAAAAACGAGTACCGACATATTTTCAGAATTGTGGTATCGACTTGGTACCAAAGTATCGGTTCTTGTGACATCACTAATAACAAGGTGAAATACATTAGGCAAACAGGGAGGAAGCAAAACAACACAATAGAGAGCCTAAGTCCCTCCTCTTCCGGTGGACCACCAAGGGACCTTTACTTCAGAAAAAAATATGTACAGTAGTCAATGGCAAGAAACAAATCTTTTGGACCCGTTTTAATTGTGCTCTGAATTACACATATAATGCTGGTCAATTTAAAATATACATTTGAAAGTCATTAAAGTTGCAGTTTGTAGTAAAACTGTTGAGGTAGTAGACTGAAAATACATAATTACAAAGACCACAAACGCAAAAGTCCTTTTTCTCTCAGTGACTGAAGCTAACATTACGGAAGCTAACGTCAAAGAACTTACATGAAAGGATGATGTGATACTATGCAATAAACGTTAAAGAAATAAACATTAGCCAGCATTACCGCGCTAACATGTTGGTGACGTATATTGTGCGAGAGGAGAGATGTAGTTCTTTGAACTGTTTTCACACAAAACTACATGTAACTTTACTGCAACTACTTTTGACTGCAACACTTGTAATTATCTTTTAAATTGACCATCATATGTGTAGTCAAAGGGCACAGTTCAAATAGGATCAAAAAATAAAGTGTCTCTCGCGATTGACTACCATACATATTGTTTCCGAAATAAGGTCCCATGGACCGGAAGCGAGTGACTTAGGCTCTCTATGACACCAGGGACAGAAATATTTCAAACTAATACAGGAAACGCTGAAATTATGTAACACCAATGTCCCAGAACCGTGACATGTTCTCTGGTTTGAACTTTCCTCATGATAACTTTTTTAAATGTCTCTTCTACAGATGGCAGTCAGAGAGGGACACCAAGCTAAGGGGTTGTTATTGTACATTGCAGCTGCCTTCCTCAGTGTATGTGACAATAAAGCTTTGCATCTTAAAAAGTTTTTTACCAGGGGTTTTTCACAGCACAGTCATTATTGGGTCCAGAGACACGCCTCCTGATGCTGCACCGATTCGCGACTGGATGCTGCAGATGACTCACTGCTTTGATTGGCTGTAGAGAGTCCCCTGACGGAGGAAGAGGAAGGAAAACTTTGTTTTAAAAACTGGAACCAAGCTAAATGTGGATCGGAGGTCCACGTTGTGAACTCTTTCATGATACTACTGTACTGTAAGGCTGGAGGGGAACACAGATCAAGACATTGGAGAGTCAAAGTAACTGATGATGGAGTAAAACAGTAAATTAATGGCCACTACATGATGTTGAAGGCAGTTTCTGTAAACTAAAGGTTATTATTTTCTCTTTAAACATCCTTCTCTGACCCTCATAAAGTGCCTGAGACGTCAAGACTAAAGATAGAAGATAAAAACACTAGTTGAAGTTAAACTGTGACATTGACAGCATATATGAACAGATTACTTCAATTTCAGCATTTCATCATCTCTGTTTTAGAACATATCATTACTTCCTGTTGCTTGTCCCTGTTTGGTCGTTACTATTAATGACATTTCAAAATAGCGGCAGAAAACAAAGAGATAGAAACAATCCAGAAAAAATACAGGAAAAGTAAAAGAAGAAAGACTGCTGGGCAGTCAGCTGTGTAAACCTGTATATGATTGGTTCATCTGATCTGGGTCGACCGGGGTTCATTTGGTCCTACCTGGTTTATCCTGAACTAGTCAGGGTGAACTTGGTTTTCCCTGATTTGATTTGGGTTTATCTGGATAAACAAGGATACACATTTATGGGTTCACATGGGTTCGTGTGGGAGACCCTGAGTTAATCTGTTCTCACATGGTTTAAACTGGGGATCATGCTGTCACAACTTTCGTGTGTGGTGCAGTGCAGGGCAGGCTGGAGGACCCAAACGCAGGACACACAAAGCAAGTAAAGGTTCAAAAGTTTATTAAACAAAAAGCGAGAAAAGCTTACATTTGAGTGGCTGATTAACTAAGTCCAAAACAAAGTCCAAGAGATAACCAAATCCAAAATCCAGAAAGCAAACCAAATTCCAAAATCGACAAGACAGAGAAGGCAAACAAACTGCTAGACAGGGAATCCACTCACAGGGGGTACACAGGACACAGAGCAGACACAGAAGCACAAGACAGAAACACCAGGTATTTATACACAGGGCCTAACGAGCAGGGCGGGAGCAACACAGGTGAGAGGAATCAGGGTAACGAGGCGCAGGCAGGGAGAGAGGGAGCAGAGGAAAACAGAGACTGACATGACAAGCAGACATGGGGCAGAGTGAATAAGTAACAAGACAGAAAAGCACACATGATACAAAATACCAGAACACAAAACTAAAACCCAGACTCCCCAAAGGCCAAAGAGACAGGATCATGACACATGCTAAAGACCTGAAGGGACCAGATGTGATCAGAATAGATGAGAGACCTAAATAACCCACAAAGGACTCTGGGAGAGACTTTAAAGGACATGAGACCAGAAAAGACAAGTAGAGACCAGATGGGAACAGAAGACACTGTGCAAGAGGCCTACAGAAACTAGAAGAGACCACACAATAAGCCAGATGAGTGGCTTATGGTGGACCTGAAGAGACCAGAAAATATGCAAGAAGAGATCATGGTGGACCTGAAGAGACTAGATGAGACCAGACAATAAACCAGAAGAGACCATGATAGACCTGAAGAGAAAAGAGGTGACCAATTTTCAAAGTTTTCCTCAATGTAGTGGGTGACTTCATAGCCCACATGACTAGAGTAGAAAAGACTAAGAGAAACCAAACAAGAGACCTAAGGTGACCAAAGTAGACGAGACTGTCCTGGGAGAGACAAAAGAATATACCAGAGGAGACCACTGCTCTTCAGCAGGATTGAGTGTGTTGATGTGTTTTACAGACCATGTGTATCCATGCTGTCCAACAGAACAGCTCTTGTGGTTGTAAACAAACCCTCATGGCAACAGTGGACTGTCTGATTAGTCAGCTGGCTAATTGACAGTTAATTGATTCTTCATAATCAGCACCAACACTGAAGAGACAATTAAAGATGACCGTGTGGGCGGCTGGAGGAGTGTGTGCGTGCGTGTGTGCGCTTCAGTAATTTATGCAGGTCTATATTGGTCAAAAGGCTTTTGAGGCAACAAGTAGAATAACATGTGCAGAGCTGAGAGGCCCTGTATTTATTTTTAAACCTTCATCTGACAGAAGCTATAAAAACACTTTTGAAAACACATTTTCATTTTATTGACATGTCTAAGGCGTGTAAATCAAATATATCTCGAATGATAACTTGTCATTTTGTGTTTGATAAGTTTAGTCCTCAAAGAAGTTAAAAATGATCTCATCTATTCCTTCTCCTTTAATGAAATTTCCACAGTTTATCTTAGATGTCTCCTACTTCTACTACTACTACTTCACTGAAGTGTGCACAGGAGGCTTTAAGTTTCCAAAAATGCCTGCAGGTTTGTCCAGGTGTTAAACTGAGATTTAAGGTGAGGCCAGAGAGACATTCCTCCTTCAGCAGCTAAATGTAATTACAAACTCTGCACAGTAAAGCTCAAACATCCAGGTCAAGTAATAGTAAGTCAAACACATTTACGATTGTAGGGATGACTTTAATAATCTAAATGTTCTTATTACCTCTGCACAAATATTTAAAATAGTTTTGTTTTAATAATCTTAACCAGTGTTTCAGTCTACGTTTATTTATCAGATATGGCCAAAATGTCAGCATTGATGATATCTGCATTGACACCAAAACTATTTGATGGATAAACGTCACATGGACATATCAGAATGATGATGAGCATGTAGGGGATTATAAAAACTACAATCCTTATTGCAACATTAAGAACTAAGGCATAAGCAGAAAAGGACTTTCTGACCTGTCACTGTCAAAACTGACGACTCCTCCCGTGGCGTCACTATCACCACCGCCATCTTCCTGTCCAGAGCCGAGCAGAAGGAGCCCATTGTCAGCAGAAACCACAAGGGGAGGAAGGAGACCGGAGAGACATCTTCCTCCTGCTCTCGTCCACATGCTGCTCAGCACAGCTCGGTCTCTCTGAGTGTTGTTGTCTCTCTCTCTCTCTCTCTATCTCTCAGATGCAGATGTGTAGAGAGGTCTCTTGCCCTTTTTAGGCAGGAGGTTGTGTTCAGGAGAGTCACAGTGTGCCTGTGATCATATTTCTTCAGTGTTAGTTAATTCTGAAGATGCAGGATTTTACTCCAGGTGAAAGTTTTAAATCAAACTGGATTCAGACATAAAATTGTTGTGAATTGACCTTCAGTTACCGGTCTTTCCATCCTAGCAGGACAGTTTACAGTGATAATAGCAGGAGATTTGCTATCAAAATTCATGGCAGTTTTTGAAACAACGGGTTGATTTCAGACACAAGTACACAAAAGCAGCTTCTCTTTTCTACTTAGCAAACACTTTTCTGAAACAACTTTAAAAGCTCTAGCTAGCTAGCAAATAATTTAGCCCACGTTAGCTCCATGAAATTGTTGAAAACCAAGGGTGAACCTCAGATGGCAAAATGAAGCACGAAACACGAAAATGCCAAAAACTGCCATTTTGTGATTGGCCACTTGAGGCTGGCTCCAAAAGCGAGTCAGTCTCCTTAGAATTCCATGTTAAAAGGCCCAACTTTACAGCAGAAAGAAAAATGTTTACAGCCTGGTTCAAAAAACGTTTTTTGTCTCCATAGCTACTTCCCCCCTTCATGACAACCCTGAAGGATGTGAAATTGCATTTAATTCATCCGTTTAAATTAAATTAAAGCTAAAGTGTGACTTGCCAGGTTGTTCACCAGTTAAGAGCTGTGAAACAACAGCACGGCTCTGTTGATAAATAAAAAGTAAAAGTTACGTTGCGTTCTCTGGCGGACCTGGATCAGTTGTTAGCTGTAAACACACCACAGGCCTAACGTTAACGTTGCTATGTGGCTGTGTTTTAATGTCTTAATGACCAGGTCCGTTTGTTTTGGAGAGCACACTACCTCGGAAGTAATTCGGCTCCCGGTAGAACCTTGTCAGTGCACTGAAGTTGAGCGGACTCAGAGCAACTCTCATCAGCTGTTAGCTCTAAACACTAGCAGGACTAAAGTTACAGTGTGGCTGTTAAAACTTCATTCCTGCTGCAGGAGCTGTCACGTGACAAATGAACGACTCAAACCCAGAGACCCACAGTTGAGAGTCATGAACTATCATGCAAGTGAACATAAGAGTTCAAGACTATTCACGTATGTGTGAAAATGAACAAATTACTCCCTCAGACTACTTGCTCCTCCCGAGTCATATACAAGATTAGGTCAAGTGTACGAAACATTCTTTCAACGATGCAACACAGTCCATGAAGAGCCTAAACATCCTGGGCTCCAGTATAAAGAGGACTCAAACAGGAGTGTTGTGATCAGGTTGCTTTGCTCTGGCAACCTGGCAGCTGTTTGGTTGTGGCTAATGCCCATAGAGCTCTATGAGCCTAAACACACACCCAAAGGAGAATGCTAATGTTTAGTTTTTTTACATTCAACAAAATCCATGACCCTTGGCGACAGCTTTTTAACACACTAGGCTACAAGTAGACCTAGTATAAATAACAGAAAAATCAGAGTAGGTAGGTGGTGGTCTAGGTGGTCGGAGGGGACAGACAGTGGAGTTTCACCAAGACCGGTGCTGGTTTCCTGTGTGAAACAAATAGTCAACTTTGTTTATTTTTAACTCACATAAGTAGCATTACTTAATATACATTACTAATGTACTTATTTATGTACCCAAATGATGATCTTTGAATTACAGATGCACCTTGCAAAACAGGCTAACTAGTTCCACCCTCTTGTCCAAAAATGGTCACGTCTGGTTCCAAAAAACAAGATAGTGACGGACAAAATGCTGAAATCAAGGCTTAAAAATTGCAAACCAATGGGAGACCTCACAGCAGCTACGCCCACTTCTTTTATACCGTCTGTGGCAAAAAAAAAAAAACGTCAAAGGGACACCTAGGGCTTTAAAAAGTGATGCTTGAGGGGTCTTGAGAAAGCGTTCATATGTGACAAGTTGAGAGTGAGAATTTGTTGTTTCCTGACTTCCCTACTTTGTCCATATTTGTTAACTGGTTCCTACTGAAGACCTATCTAAGGCTCAGAAATTTCCTAAAACAGCTGCTCACAGTAGTTTTTATCAAATGTCTTTCAAATAGGAGAAAATAAATGTATTTTTGTTGCTATTTCCAGCAGGGGATTGATACATATCAATGTCAGACTTTGGATAAACTGGTACTTGTTTAATTGGATTAATTGTCGGTCATTGTTTATTTTATTTATTTATTGTCTGCCTGTCACCTAGTGTATCATTTATGTCTAAATCACAGTGCTGCAGCGCTTTCTCCTGTGTTTTTCTGATAAGTTAGAGTTTTTATTGCTTTTATGTTTGTTGCTTCATACTTGCTGTCCTGTGTGCTTTGTTAATTCTTGTTAGTACTATGTTGCTGACCTATGGTATACATCTTTTCTGATTTAATCCTTACAACCTTTCCATATTCGAGGCATTTTTAACCGGTAACTTGTCCGATCAGGTAAATAAGAATTGGTTCTTAACTGACCTGTTTGGAAAAATAAAGAGAAAATAAAAGTAAAATAACATAAAATAAATAATAATAATAATAATAATAATAATAATAATAATATTTTCAAAATGTTGCCTTTGGTCTTTTAATGGGATTTATTGACACTAATAAATATACGTCTGTTTTTCACAGATGGTTTCATACTCAATACCAATGAGGAGCAAATATTTCAGCTTCTGTCATTTACATTTTAATGTTTAGAAATAAAACATTCTGGAGTTTGTGCCCCCCAACCCCCCCACCCCCGCAAACATTAATCTAATTTAACAAAACACAGAGATGACTATGAGAAGAACAGCACCAAAACACAAAGAAGACTACATCAGCAATCAATAACAACACGCAAACAAGAAAATATTGTAATTTATGCTCAAAACCAAATTGGATAGATACAACGAGCGGGAAACAAGAAGATTTGGATGAACCAATTTAATAGATTCATCCTTACATTTCCAGCCTGTGGTATCTTGTGTCAAGACCATTTTAAAGAAAAGTGGTGTGCAGTTTTTTTAAAATCAACCTCACATCTGGTTTGATTATTCTGCATTATTACACCACAGCAGACCCTTTCTAGTGCTATCCAAAATCCTACACTGTAAAAATCACAAATTTTCAAAAATGTTCTCATTAAAACCAAACTTATTTTTCTTGAACTGTGTAACAATCCTGAACATTTCTCTTCCTGCTTCAGTGTTTGGATCCGTTAATCGTCAACATTTTGAAGCTCCTCAATTGTTCCAGGAAGCCTGGGTTGGGGGAGGAGGCGGGCCGAGCTGATCTGACCAACGAGAGCGCGGCATCAAAAGACTGGCCTTCACAGGACATCAGGAAGCCAATGACCACAGCCGGGGCCCGTGACTCGCCGGCATTGCAGTGGACCAACACTACGCCTTTCTGAGGGAGGAGCAGAAGTAAAACAGTAATATCAAAGCTGCATTAATTTATTCCATTTACCACAACTAGCTGCCGTGGCAAACATCCAGCAGACACGGAGCAACATGAACATCCCATGAGTCAGGTTTGTGTTACCTGGTTAATGTAAGTCCAGTATTCTCTTTCTGTTAGCCAGCAAGTCAACTGTCACCGAAAGTAAAATCAGGCATAATTCTACTTCTACTGACTCAGATGTATATAGTATTTGTGGTAGGAAATAAGTTTGTTCTTTTGTCTGTCAGTTGTTTTCTTTAGTCTTTATTACTGAGACAACCGCATTTCCAATCACGATTACGGCAAGACAGGTCGGATCAATAAAACACAAACACTTCACGTTGTTTTAGGGAGTCCCACTGAATCATCAAGTAACCAAAGAAGAGAGTTTAAACCAGCCAGAGTACATAAGGTACGCTATTTGGTCAAAAGTACTGGGAGACCTACATTACATTTATGACATCCCATGGCATTACTACTGAGTTGGTCCCTCCTTTGCACCTGTGACAGCTTCCAGTCAGGCTTTCTACAAGATTTTCAAGTTAGTTTGTGGGAGCTGTTTCCCGTTCACCCAGAAAAGCATTTGTGAGGTCAGACACTGATGTTGGACGAGAGGGCCTGGCTGCATTCTCTGTTCTAGTTCATCCCAAACTGTTGGAAGAACTAGTGTCTAAGGGACATTCTACCAGAAACAAACTACCTTATTCTTGAATCTGAACATTGAGTGATATGGAAGACATATGAAACTATGAGAAACACATATTGTGCCATCTCAGCATGTTTTTATTCTCTAATAAAATTCATTTTTATATGAGTTTCCTACCTAAATTGTCAGGCCCTGTCACAGACAAATTTCCATGTATTAGAATTGTTTCCTAATTTTCACAAAAATAGTATCTCGTACTGATGCCCACATGCCCCTGATTGTATCTAACATGGGATTGTAATTTCTATAAGAAATATTTTTTAAAAAAGGTTTTGGTCAAATGTAGTTAAAAAAAACAGAACTACCACCTCCTTCACCTAGACAGTTAATATTTTGAAATCTTATTGCTACAGCATACAATTTTAGACAATTGTGGGCTGTAGTATTAAGATTTCTCTTAACAAAGACCACACCATGAAAACAGCTCCTCCCAAAAGTATTAGGACAGGTGTGTCCCTTTATTTTTGTCTTTTGTAACTGCAATTAAAGTGACACATTTAGGCCAAAGCAGGCTGTGTAACTATGACATTATAACACTCATCCTAAATAATGGATTATTGTCTTATAATTAGGACTGGGGATTGTTCATTTTTATTGATATCGATACCCTTTATTGAGACTGTTTAATGATCCGATTCTTTATCAATACCACGATCTACAATTTACCATTATTTGCTAAGACCAAACCCAACGGGCATGAAGGCCTGCACAGTATTTACATTTACATATATATATATATTTATTTTTGAACTTTTTTGGCTTCTGAATGGCGTCGTGACAGAAATACTTTGAGAACCACTGGTTTAGATAGATTTTTCTGAAATATAAAAATAGCCTATTAGAGAGTCTGCAACTCTGCAGACATTGCTTAATAAGGGAATAATCCACAATGCATTGCGTTGTGACCTTTAAACGGCATTTCTCATCATAAAATGACTTGCAGATATGTTGATTTAGTCCAAACTGCTCTATCAACTCAGTTTATGAAATAACATACAGTCTGAAATATCAGCTACACTTTACTGTGTCTGTTCAGGTAAATTAATTTTACAAAGTGCTGTCCCATTCCTCATAAAGCGCTTTAAATCCTCAAGCCCTCACACACTTAGCGGTGATTAAAATCTGTGAGGCATTAGTACTCGGGGCTCACAGAGGATATTTAGGCCAGGAACTATGATGCTCTGTGAACACTAGGGGGCTCTACAGACAAACAGGGCAGAGCAAAGCTGACCACAACCACTTATGAGCTGTTTGGTTAATAGATGCTTGTCTGTTAGTGTCTTTGGATGCCCATTAGCTTCTCCATTACAGCCCCTCTTTTCCTTTACACCATAGCTGTGTCCCAGTTCACTGCAGCAGAACCAAACTGGTATCAGCCTTCTCGTCTGACTCCAGGTAGGACGGATAAAAAATAGCTTCTCCCAAAATGTCAACAATCTTCCAACAAGACAGACTGTCTTATTTAATCCAAACTTTTTGTGAATTTTGATGACAAGGTGTTTACAAACCTGAACATTTGGGTAAAACCAGACCTGGAAAATGTGTTAAAATTTTAATAAAAACTAAATAAATTAGGATAAAAACATCATATTTCAAGTTAGGAGCAGGCCAAAAAGGATTTCATAGAAACTTGAGTACAAAACCAATGTTGGGTTCAACTCGCATATGTTGGTATAATAGCCAACAATCTGGGCTAAAATCCCAAATACTTCCCTTTTCCTGAACTTTCAGATTTTGGCTTTCACTTTTTTTCAAAGTGGGATCTCAGCTCCAGGGGGTCCCCAGCAAAAAGTGCAATCATGTATTTTCACTATAATGCCATCCATAGGTAAAGCAACAACAGAATGGGTCATTGGGTTTCATAAACTTTACATAATAAAACATCTAAAAGCAAATGTCCTATCCGGTGGCGCACCCTGTGACAAAATTAAATGGGGGTCTGTGATCTAATTTGTGTCAGTTTAGGGGTTCCTGATGTGAAAAAGTTTAAGAACCATTTTCTTTCTTTTTTAAAAGACCCCAAAAATTCTGAGAAATACCAGAAAATATGAGCAAGGAATTACTTGAAAATGTATTTAAGATCAGCAATTTGTAGTACAAAACCCAGAACACATTTAGCATGTTCACCAGGTTATGTATCTGTACTAAGTCACATGATGCTGTCGTTGTCATGACATCGTCAATAACTGAGCGGTCATTACCAGCCAGATGGTCTGCTGGGTAATCTGACTCTGCATTTCAACGTAAAAGCATCAGTTTGATTATCATCAGGGCTGGAATTACCACGTACACTCACAGAAACATATCATAATGAACACACACACTTCCTGTAATCACACACCGCTAATGACTGCCTAATGACTTGCTCTGTGTGTGTGTGTGTGTGTGTTGTGTGTGTGTGTGTGTGTGTGTGTGTGTGTGTGTGTGTGTGTGTGTGTGTGGTGTCATGTTAAGGTGAGTCGCAGGCTTCGCCGCTAAAAGCTTGTATGACACTGAGATCTGATCTGTGCGCAGTTTAATAAAACATGAACAAAACTACACATCTATTATTCAGAGCAGGGGAGAGGAGACGAGAGGAGAAGTCGAAACGTGTGTCACATGTCAAACCTTCCATCAATTTAGGACCCGGCCTCCGTTGCAGGGTTTTTCTGCAGAGTGAGACGTCCCTCGCTGTGTTTGCAGACAGGATGTTTGACGAGGATTCGCGTTCTGACGATTAACATTAACAGTAAAGCTGAACTCATTTGTCAGAGGCTAAAAGTCAGTTTTGATAAGCGATAAATGGTTTAAATAACCTCTCCAATAACAATCAAACAAACAAACTGCTGGACATTATTGACAATGCCAGCCACCCTCTGCACACCATCATCAGCACCCAGAGGAGCCGATTCAGTGGAAGGCTGCTCCTTCCCAAGTGTCGGACTAACAGACTCAAGGACTCCTTTGTCCCTCATGCCATCAGACTCTACAACTCCTCACTTGGGGGGAGGAGGAAATAGGGCAGAGAGGACAATACGGACAATACATACATACACACCTGGACCTACATTAATACCTGGTCACTTCATCACTTTAACACTGGACTCAACACTGACACTTTTTTAATAATTTAATTTAATTTAATAATTTATGGTCTTTTTTTGTTGATATTTGACTAATGTTATTATTATTATTATTATTGTTATTATTATTATTATTATTATTATTATTATTATTATTATTATTATTATTATTATTATTATTATTATTATTATTTCTACTGTTATTTTGCCTGCTTTGTTTGTACTGTCTTTTTATCTATTACTCTCCCTCCTCCTTGCTAAAACTGCTGCTGGAATTTTCAATTTCCTTGCGGGAGTCATCCCAAAGGATTAATAAGTCTAAGTCCAGGAAAAACTCCAGCATCTCAAATGTGAGAATTTGCTGCTTTTGTTTGTTTTACATGATTGTTTCATGTCACTCTTTGGGTTTTAGAACTGCTGGTCACACTGAATGAGCAGTTTGATGAATAACTTCAGACCTTTGGTTTATTTTTAGACATTTTATAGACTTAACAGTTCAAATTATTAATTGCTTCATTAATATAGACCTGCAAACTTAAATGGAGAATATAAAAGATGACATGTTTGCAAATCAAACCCCAGTAGGACAGTCTGGGGGCATCCAGACCCCATCTGTCAACTTTAAATGTTCTTCCAGAGCAGTTTTTTTTGTTTAAAGAGTTAACGCGCAAACTCATTAAACTGGACACGGGTGTATCTTGTTTCATTTTGTGTTTGTTTAATTTCCCTCATAAGTCTTCTTAACTGATTTAAGTGACCAATGATGTTTTATGTTTTATTAAGAAGAAAACAGCTTTCTGAAACATCTGTGGGAAATTGTTACCTCTTTATGAGCCTGCTGGATGAATTCAGAACAGTCCTGGATGTGAGGCAGCAGATCTGTGTCGGGGTGATCCAGAATACTGACGGTCTTATAGAGGAACAGGTCAGGAAAGGCATTCTCCACCCCGAAGGCCACGTTCAGGATGTGAGACACCTGAGGAAGAGGAAGAAGAGGAGGAGGAGGAGACTTAATCTTGATAATCCCAGCGTGAAGGTGACGTAAATAAACAGGAATCACATGACAGTAACATCCAGGCAGTTAAAAGCTTGCTCAGTTTTCCCTCCCTTTATTTTTTAACATGTTTTTAACATGTCTGAGGTTACATCTGCATCAAGCTTTCTACATTTATAGAAATGACTTGGAAAATGATTTGCGTCCACATTAGTTTCCAGGTTGTTTTAGTGGAGAGCTCTGCTCAGTGAAACACCTGTACAACATGGAAACTGAACTGAATGTTATCAGATCAATTGTAAAAGAAAACTCACCTTGTGTTTTCTCAGAGTGCCGAAGTCATGTGCAGCATCTTGAGAACCTACACACACACACACACACACACACACACACACACACACACACACACACACACACAGTGACTTACTGTGGCTAGGTACAGCAATGGAAGAAGTATTCAGACCCTTAACTTAAGTAATAGTAGAAATACTACAATACAAGTAAAAGTCCTGTATTCAAACTCTTACTGAAGTAAAAGTACTTAAAGTCTTAAAACTAAAAGTACTCATTATACAGAATGGACCACTTATTATTGGATTATAATTAGTTATTTTTGCAGCTAGTGAAGGTGAAGCTAATTATCACTTTATATGCTGCTGTGTGGATTAATCTAATAGGCAATAACTATATTTTGTATTAATAATAACCGAAATCGGCAAACTAACTAGTAACGCTACCAAATACTTGTAGAGGAGAAAAGGTACAATATTTGCATGAAGTAGCATCAAATGGAAATACTCAAGTAAAGTCCCTAAAAATGTTACTTATGTACAGTACTTGAGGAAACTCGTTAGCCACTGGTTAGTTAGCTGGTTCAGGATTTGTCTTTGAACTATTTTGGCACAAGGCGCTGTCCAGGGTGTTGAACCAAAACGCTGACCAGGTCACCGGGTCATTTATGTTCCACCTGTGAGCCCTGATGGGTCCTGTCTCCCCCTAGTCTCCCCCACGTCTCTGCTCATGTTACCCTCTACACTAAACTGGCAGATATCCGCGTTGGCGGACTGAAGGTCACTTCCAGGACAGGGGTTAGGGTGGCCCATCCATCGACTGAAGCATCTGCTTGGTGCCTCTGTTTTTTCCTTTCTTAAATACAAAGGTGTTTGATCAGTGGGTGGAAGAGGACAAGCTGCCATTACTGTGATGGTCTCTCACTTGTAAACCTGCGTATAATTTATGTCTTATTTGACCTCAATTTAACCAGGAAGTCTCATGAAATTTAATTGCTTTTCCGAGGGAGATCTGGCCAAGACGGCGCACCAGTTAAGTGTACAATTATGAATTATGGGAATCAGAGTTTCATTGATGTATGTAAGGAATTGTTCTTTTAAAATAAAGTTTATAATCTACCAAAGTTACAGTTCATTACATTAACGCTAAAAGACTGTAGACTATAAAAGTCAGAGTAGTGGTGGAGGAGTGGATCAAAAACCGAACTTTCACCCAGGATAACGGCGATCGTTTCTTGTGTTAAATGAAAAGTCTACATTGATTGTTTTTAGGCACTAAAGTTACTAAAGTAACATTACTTAACTGAGTCACGTAATTATTTTAACCCACACCATGATCTTTTCCTAAACCTAACCAAATGACGACATTTCACAATGTTAGCCTCTACTTTTAATTTGAAAGTCTTGCTTTGCATATTTATTCTTGCTAAGATGACTAACAACATGACTAAGAGCACCCAGGGTGTTAAAAACCAATGGTAAGAGGTCTTGACAAAGTGTTCATTTGTGATGAGTGGGGAGTGAGAATGTTTTGAATGTGGAGGTCCAATAGAAGTGGTCCATTAATGTTATTTACTCTCAAAGCCTGTATCACAACCAATTTCAGACCAGTTTGTGAGGTTGAATAACTGCTGACTGTGATTTAAATCTTTCACTGCCATTTTAAATGTGTTGAACACAACACACCAAAGAGTCATCAACCAGAAAGGTTTTTGAGTCACAAATGGGATGTTTGTTGTTGTTTTTTATGCATTCTGGTATGGAAATTCATCTTTGGGTTAATTTATACTGATGTAATTAGTTTTTAAGATCTGTAGATGTTTTTCCGTGTCAGTCAGTTGGACAGACACGATTGTGGAATTGTTCACAGGTTGAGAAATAATTTGTGCTGTGAGTGATGGGCTACAGATGTCTCCCTATATGCGCCTTCATCAGCTGTTTCTTCACCTTTTCCACACAAATTAAATCTAACATGATTGAAGGTGGACGAGCTTGACAGTGGTTTACTATGTTGCTCAGTCACGTTCACTCACCCAGCAGCAGGTAGGGCTTGACAATGCCGACCTGCAAGTCCCAGGAAGTGTCAGGGACATATCCCAGCATCCTCTCTGGGGGGACGGGGTCTTCCACAACAGTAATCGTAGACCCCTTCCAGGTCTCGATGATGCGACGGCCGCTCAGTGATGTCACACGGGTGCACTGCTTCCTAAGCCGCGTCCGAGAGAAACTCTGGATCTCCTGTGTCAGTGACTGCATGACTCGAACAGACTGGGACGAACTGGTGAATGGAACTGGACTGAAGTGGACCGGGCTGGAGAGAACCTGAAAGAGTAAATTAGAAAAGAAAATTAGTTATTATTTATAGTCGATATTAAAAAGAAATGTAAGTAACGCTGCAGGGGGAGAGGTATAGAAAATAACAGACAAGTTGGAGGTGTACTTGGTGCTAGTGGATCTGTGACAACTTGGACACAGTGATGCTTCAAACTAAATGTCATGTTTAGCATCTTCACCTTCTTCATTTAGCGTGATAGCATGCTAACATTTCATTTGATAAAGCTGAGACTAATGGGAATGTCATTAGTTCTGCAGGTATTTTGTCATTAGTTATTCATAGTATGGGACAAATTTACATGTTGACCTGATGATGGCACTAGATGGAAATTCAGAGGATCACCAAATTTATTACAGTTCATCCAGTGGGAAACATGAACAGCCATAACAATCCATGTTTGTGTTCCCCAAGGTTCTCTCCTTGGTCCTATAGCGAGCCGCTGGACCATCATGGGATTTTATTTCATAAAAAATATGAACGGTTGTCAGCGCCGAGAGACAATAAATGTGTTGATCCTGCTTGAACTGTGCCCTGAATTACACATCACTTGTAAACCTGCATATAATTAGGGCCTGAGAATGAAACATGCGAGGACCCTATTGAAACTTAAGGAATTCTTTTTTTGTTGTTAAAATGTCTTGTGAAAATTGTCATAACTCATCGTGCATGGGTGTGGCAAAATGGTTCACTAGGACCCCCTAAAGAAAATGTTCGAAATGTTTGTGGTAGATATATCATGTCCAGACCCACAAAAAAAAAGCCGCTTGGAGGCAAACCCTATCCATTTTGGATTTATTGGTCGTTTTTGGCAAATTACAAGGTACATACTTTAACGAACTTCTGCTACAGAATGAATCTGATCAACTTCAAATTTTTCAGTGTACATGCTCACATCTGCACCAAATTTTACAAGTTTGATAATATTCCCACCCCAAAGACATCCATTTGCCAACAATCCCTCAAAGTCAAAGCACCTCCTACTGGCAACAGGAAGTGACCCTTCAACGACGCGGTCCCTGCGCCAAGTTTTACTTAGATGCAATAAATTTTTGTGGCACACGTATCATACTAGGACACACAAAAAAGCCTCTTGGAGGGATACTCTTAACCCAACAGGAAGTCGGCCATTTTGGATTTATTGGTCATTTTTGGCACATGACATACTTTAATGAACTCCTAGACAATTAATCTAATCTGCTTCAAATTTTCGCTGTACAATCTAAAGATGAAAAGTTGTGCTTTCTGTGAGTTTTTGTCAAAGTGCGTGTCCATAGTGTGGTGTTGAAAATCAATGATTCATGAAACAAGAACTTGCTATAACTTCAGGGTACATGCTCACATCTGTGTCAAGTTTTACATTTATAAAAGTCCCACCCTGTTTACATTACCATTACATTTTACTCTTTGGTGTACCAGGACTTTTTCTTGCATACCGGCACTTCTCACAAGCAGCTGGTACTCTTTACTGCCCTCTCCATTGCTGAAGATGGAGAGGGCAGAAGATTGGGTGCTTTTTTATCCAAGTGTGTGCATAAAGTTGCTTATCAATGTCATTTTTCATGATCCAACCGATCACAGCATGGATGGGGCAGGACATTAAAAAAAGTAGTGCTACAACAAAATTTTGAAATGTAGAGATCATTATGCATGAATGTTTATGATTATTGACAAGTTAGCACTTAGTATTTAGACATTAGAGACTAACCACCATGTAGAGCATTTTTGTTGCACAATGATTTAATGAATAAGAACAATGTAGTTTACCATAATGAAACTGCTGTAACTGGAATTAATATTGTACTAGTGGTAAGATATATATTATCTGAAATTATAATGAATACACTAATATTGGCCCTAATCAAATCTTAACAAGACAGTAAACAGTTTTATTTGTGAATTGTTGAAAAATGTTACAAATAGCTCTACTGTAAACAATCTGTGGGCAGACATTAGCCAAATAAAGTGTAACCTATAAATATATCGGTATTATACTAACATTAAACTATTTTATTTAAAGTTAGAATTTTGTCGTAATATACAAATGTATACTAGGAACTCCTCCAGGTGGCTAGAGCCTCTGCAGACAGATGTAGATTTAGCCAGAGCCAGTATGTCATTTTATGAATATTTGTTCCTTTTACCACCTCTCCTCTTGAGAGCAACACGTTCCCCTTGTTTTGTTTTACTAAAATTATTGTTGCACACATTGCCATGGTGCCATGAATCCCCCCCAGGCCCAACCTTCATGACTGTGGGTGTCTGTCTACCTCCTGCCCAAACTGTCCTCTTTTTGGAAAACCAAAATATGATCACGCTAAATAAGAGTAATCAGAGTCACATATAAGGTATGCAGTAGTAACACAGTAGTTTGTAGTTGTATGCAGATTATTCTGTGTGAGATAAAAAACCTGGCTCTTTAGAAGCTCAGCTTTGGTCTGGCTCGGCCCAGAATGGCTCTGGTTCAGCTGATGGCAGGTAGTCCAGAGCAGAAAGGTGATCCAGTTCAGTTAATTTTCCTCATCTTCTCCGGTTTCCAGAAGAAAAACAAGTCCAGTCTGGTCCAAGGTTCCTAATGGTCTACGTTAGACCAGGTGCAGAACAAATCCAGTCTTACTAGCTAGAGTCCTGTAGTCCATCTGTGAAGTGGGCCGACGCTGCTGGAGGTGAGACTGAACTGCTGCTGTGTAACATAAACCTGCTGTCTGTCTGTCACTATAGTGCTCTATAAAAGTCACAAGTACATAACTAATAAAACAGACCTATACCAAACTTTATTCAATATATATAATATTATAAAATAATAATAATATCAGGCTAAAAGTGTAGAGAAAGTTCAATTTTATATTATATTGATGAGGGTGTTGTTTTCTGTGTGGTCCACAAGAGGGTGGTACATCCCTGCTTGTATGTGCTGCTAAAGACTTCATTAAAGACAAACAAAGAGAGGAGAGGAGAGGAGAGGAGAGGAGAGGAGAGGAGAGGAGAGGAGAGGAGAGGAGAGGAGAGGAGAGGAGAGGAGAGGAGAGGAGAGGAGAGGAGAGGAGAGGAGAGGAGAGGAGAGGAGAGGAGAGGAGAGGAGAGGAGAGGAGAGGAGAGGAGACAAGGGGTTAAGAGGAGGGGGGAGGAGAGAAAACAAGGAGAAAACGAGGGGAGATGAGAGAAGAGGAGTGGAAACAAAGAGATAAGAGGAGGGAGGAGAAGAGGAAACAAGGATGAAAGAGGAGAGGAGAGAAGTGGAAAGGAGAGGAACAATGAGGAGAGGAAAGGAAACAAGGAGATAAGAGGAGAGGAGATGAGAGGAAAGGAGTGGAAAGGAGAGGAGAGGAAACAAGGAGGGAAGAGGAAAGGAGTTTGAAAATGAAACCGATCTGCGTGAGCTCACCTACCAGACTCTGTCAACAGTCAAATTGCATTGTGGGTGATGTAGGCGCCAGACTGTGACAAGGAAATAATGGGAGTGCATCAGTGTATGCAGTGCAGTGCGACATTGGTGGATTATTCTTGTAATGCCCCATATGACCTTTCTTCCACCCTCCACTATGAAGTTCTGGAGCAAATTCAGCAACTGATTGCTTTCAGTCGTGTGTGTGTGTTGTGTGGACCATGGACTACAGTACATGTAGACAGCTGCAGTCTTATTTATGTTGGAAAAGATTCTGGTAGTTTCCAATAATATTTCCACAAAGAGAAAGAATTTCTGGCTGAAACTGGACCTTTTCAATCCTCCAACACACACACACACACACACACATATTCACATGCACACACAAAGAGGAAACGACAAGAAAGGAGAAGAAACTGACATAAAGGGAGAGGAGAGAGAACAAGGAGGTAAGAGCAGATGAAAGGAGAGGCAATAAGAAGAAAAGAGGACAGGAAAGAAGAGGAAATGAGCGGATAAAGGGAGAGGAGAGGAAACAAGGAAATAAAAGGAGTTGAGAGGAAACAAGGAAATAAGAGAAGAGGAAAGGACAGGAAACAAGGAGATAAAGGGAGAAGAGAGGCAACAAGGAGATAAAAGGACAGAAGAGGAAACAAAGAAATAAGAGGAGAGGAGAGGCAACAACGAAATAAGAGCAGAGTAAAGCAATGCAAACAAGGAAATAAGGAAAGACAAGAGAAGGTTTTTGATTGAACTGAAATGTGTGTTCACTGTGTGCTCGTGTGTCTATGTAAGTACTTACATCCTAAGTACATACTAGTGTACCTACCTGTGCGTATGCGTATGTATGTGTGAGTTCCACTGATAACATTTTCCTGCCAAATGTGAGATACTTTTACGTCAGAAACACAAACACACTTACAAAGATCAAGTCGGTAGAACCAAGAAAACAAAAACGAAAGAAGGGAAGAATGAAAAAGCGCACAAGAGGAGGAAAGGAAGGAAGGAGTGAAGGAAGGATGGAAGGGAAAGTGCTGACTCAGTTCTCTACATGTTGATCCATGAGTCAGAAAACCCAGAGAGACCGTGTGTGTGTGTGTGTGTGTTGGCTGTAACTCAACTCTAACATGGGAAGCTACTCCAACATCTGACAACAATTACTGCTATGATACACACACACACACACATACAGATACTCTGCAGCTGCAGTTTGCGGCGTCATTTTCAGCTTTAATGGACCAATAACAGAGCTGTTAATGCAACAAACCTGCCGAGGTCAAAGGGCAACACCAGCCGGTGATTCAGTCAGTCAGTAAAACAGTCACATCAGCTTCAGCCAGTTCACTGGTCAACAGTTCAGTAGTTAATTCACAGGTTAAACTCACAGACTGTATAAAAGGTCAAAATTTACTTGTTGATACTCCATCGATTACTTACTTGTGTGTTAAGGACAGGGGTTGGCATGGTAAGGGAATAGCAGTGTCCAAGCAGGGCATGCTGGGAGAAGTAGTCTTCATTATATGACTGCTGCTAACTGGGCTTCGGCCTGATGTAGTAGAGGAGGAAGTACTCAGATACTTTACTTGAGTAAAAGTACCAATAAAAAAAAAAACTCCATTACAAGTAAAAGTCCTGCATTCAAAATCCTGCTTAAGTACAGAAATGTCATGAGTGAAAATTATCAGCACCGATTGTGCAGTAAAATGTCCCCTGTGACTGATATGTCAGCTAACCCTATCCCTTTTCTTGGATAATTCCATATTATTATGTTATGTTACTGAAGACAACTAGTACCCTTCAGAGGGACATGTACTTTTTGCTTCACTACATTTGTTTTATAGCTGTAGCTACATGTTAAGATTTTACATGGGTTCTCAGATGGTTTACGACCCATAATTATTCAATATTTTAGAAAAAAAACCCTATCTGAGGGCTGTCCCCCCCTAAAAACTATTAAATAATATAATGATGTATACTCAGAATAAATGTTAAAGTAGTAAACCAATACAAACGCAAACAGGCCAATAAAAGTGTGTTTGAAGTTTAGGAACATTTTGAGTCCTGCCTCCCTTTGCCTCACAGTGGTTTGCTGCGCTGCCTGCTTTCCCTTTTTACCTTACAGAAGTCCGGTGGTAGAAAACAAGTTTGAAAAGTTGTGGAACTCCAGTAATGTTTACCAGCCTGGCAGGGCTATTTTATTCACTTTAAACATCAGATGAATTGATTATTTTGTCTTTAATACAGATGATGCTGAGTCATTAATAAATTGATCATGACAAAAAGTTAGAACGATTTGTTTATGAGACCACTATGTTATTATTACATTACCTAGCTTGTTAGCTCATTTAATAGCTTGTTTGAAATGTGAAATATTCAATTTTCTGCCAGTGAAACTGAATGTTACCAATCTGCTGCACTGCGTCGTGTGTGCACAGACACTAACCTCATCTCACAGCCACTCACAGTGGTTATTCACTACAGTGAAGAAAATGCAACGCTCACTATTTACATTTGCAGAGATACACAAAGAAAGAGACTCTTTCTGGACGACAACGATGGATATTTTATTCATGCCCCTTACGCTGTCCCAGAGTGGGTCAAATGGACCCACCTATTCCCTTGGAACAACGGGTCATCTGTACCCTTTGACCTCCCTTGACGGCGGGTCTGGTGGAGAGTAACGTGGACCCTAGATAAAAAGACTAAAAGAGAAATGCTCCCCTAAGCCCCGAATCCACACTTGTAGTAGGCTAAAAGTCTAACCACTCTGGAACACTGAACACTGTGCCAGGATTAAGGTGCACCATATACCTGTTAGTAGCTATGGCCCAATGTACATTCCTCTACTGGAGGTCACCTGTCCTGTTTTTCAATGAGAGGTTTGTACAGGGACCGCCAACAGCCCCTCGGGGACGATCCTACGGCAAAAACCTCTGTCCACCTTGACACCTTTACCCCTGTCAGGGAGTTCAAAACCTTGATGCTGATCTGATAAGCTGCTTTTCTTCCCAGAGCATCAACGACCCCCAGCTCTGGGGTCTTTAGAGACAGCAGGATGGCTTGCTCCACCTGCCACTGTCCCACTGCAGCAGAGACAGCCAGAGAAGGTAAGACATACTCACATTTGTCATCCCATTTGCCAGAGAGCGTACGGTCTTCAGCAAATGCTCTGAGGACTTCCGGCAGGGAAGCACAGACCTCCTCCACCAGCCTGAGTAGCAGTCTGCTGGATTTGATGCTGAGCTGTTCAGCTAGATGAGGGATGGAGGTCTTCAAAAGATGACCCAGTTTGACACACCCCACCTCTCTCAGTCTGGATCTATGAAAGAACCTGAGAGGTGATGAAGTTGTTCCCAAACATGGCTCCTCAAACAGCCACATCCCTGGTGTCATTACTGCTTTCCGCTGAAAGGTGAACACCTGCCACGCCTGTAGGACAGACTGGTAGAAAGGTGTCAGACCAGTTAAATCCAAAGCTGGCCAAAGCTGCATATCAATCTATAAGCCGTCTGCACTCTGAAGGCTGTAATGTGTGATGTAATGTCCACCAGGCCCTGTCCTCCCTCCTGTACCAGCAAGTAAAGTATCGCTGCTCTCAGCCAGTGATGGCCCAACCAGAAGTCCATGACAGCTCTCTGGATTCTTTCAATCAGATCCCTTGGTGGAGGTAGGACTATCAGCCTCTGCCAAAGGGCCGAGGCAACCTGGTTATTGATGATCAAGACCCTCCCCATATAGAAAAGCTGCGGTAGCAGCCATTTCCATTTAGACAGTCTGACGCACACACTCTCCAGGGCACCCTCCCAGTTCTTCCTCTGAAACTCATTTGTTCCCAGAAAAATACCCAAAACCTTCATGCCCTGTCGTCCCCAGCTAAGGTTTCCTGGTAACTTCAGTGTTTCTGGGCCTTCCCACGACCCAACCTGCAAAACCACACTTTTTTCCCAGTTCACCTTAACTGAAGATGCCCTTTGATACATGTCTAAACAGTTACTTAGGATCTCCACATCTCTCTGGTATCTAACAAATACATTAATATCGTCTGCATAAGCTGACACCATCAGTGAAGGGCGCTGAGGCATCCCTGGTAGCATCGGTCCTGACAACCTGGAACTAAGCTTATTGAGAAGAGGCTCAACAGCTAAGGAATACCGCTGTCCATAAATGGGACATCCCTGCCTAATGCCTTTCTGAACCTTCACTGGACAGCTCATCCCACCACCAAACAAAAAGCATCCTACATTAAACCAAGCAGTGACATAAAACCATCACCAAAAGCTCTTAAAGTGGAAAAAGGAAAAACGATTTCTCCTGATCTAATAATACAATGCCTACATCAGCATTATATAGTTTGCAAACATCAAACAAGTCTCTCACGAGAAACAGATTTTCTACAACGGATCTGTCTGGCACACAGTATGACTGATCTCTGTGGATGATTAAGTTCAGATCAGTTTTTAAGTCTGTTGGCAAGCACCTTTGACAACAATAAAAGAACTGCATGCCGACAGGAAGCTGGTCACAGTCCTGTCTCAGAACGCAGCCATCTGACCCACTGCAGCAGTGAGCTCCTCCAGGGAGATGTTGACATCCAGGACAGCTCTGTCCTCCATGCCCAGCTGAGGAAGCCCCTGCATCAGCTCGTCCACACACTCTCTGTTGCAGTCCTCCACCCTGAAGAGGGCACTATAGAACTTCACGGCATGTTGCCTCATGTCACCCAAGTCAGTAGTAACAGCACCGTCAGGGAGGCGGAGACAGACCATTTGTTTGGTTTAAGAGATGGACTTCTCCAGGTTAAAAAAGAAAGAGGTGGGAGCAACCATGTCTCTTACGCTGGTAAACCGTGTCCTGACCAAAGCCCCTTTAACTCTTTCTTGTAAAAAAAAATAAGCTAATTCCTGTTTCTTTTGCCTAAGCTTGTGTCTTTCTGCGCTCTTGTGAGTGAGTAGACTGTTTCCCCCAATTTCTAAAACCCCAATTTCTTTTTCTAAACCCTGAACGACTCTTTTGACCATCGGAGTGGAGTGACTTGTTTGTTGTTGACAGAAAATTTGTATTTGTGCCTTGCCCACTTCCCACCACTGACTTAAGGACTCAAACTCCTTCCTCCTCTCCCTCTAGATTTGCCAGAACATCTAAAATTTCTGACAGAAATCGCTGTCCTGAAACAGCTTGACATTAAAGTGCCAGTCAGCTGCCTTTATTGGTCGGTGAGATATAAAATTCTAAAGTGACCAAATGATGGTCAGTGAACCCAACTGGATAAATGTAACTATTTAATAACCTGTTGCAAAAACTTTGTGATATGTAAACCCTATCCAGCCTGGCTGCACTCACGTACCCATCCAGCACCTTAACCCATGTGTACTGCCTAACCTGGGGTTTGACCCACCATACATCTACCCAACCTGACTCTAAAATCACCTGTGATAAAGTGGCAGACAACTGTAAGTGAGATTCCTGTCCTGTTCTGTCAAGTGTAAATTGTGCAATTTCAATCTCCCCCCATCACCACACATTCACTCTGATCACACTGCTTTAAGTAATCCTTTATTTCCTGGAACATGTCCAGCCTGTCTGAGCCCTGATTGGGAGCATAGATGTTAAAGAGACAGAAAGGTATGTCCTATATTTGTGCTCTGACCACCAAAGCTCTGCCTGACACTATCTCTGCGGTGGAGACGAATTTAACATCAATGGCTGGAGAGAAGAGGACGGCTACACCAGCAGAGATTAGTGCCATGAAACAACACACCACTACCCCCAGTTTACTTCCACCACAAACCCCAGTCTACCTTGTTGTCTTTGTTACTGTGTCTCCTGCAAGAAAACTATTTCTAATATCTTCTGTATGATCATGTCTAAAAAGACTGCCCTCCTCTGTCGATCCCTCCCCGATAGATAGATAGATAGATAGATAGATAGATAGATAGATAGATAGATAGATAGATAGATAGATAGATAGATAGATAGATAGATAGATAGATAGATAGATAGATAGATAGATAGATAGATAGATAGATAGATAGATAGATAGATAGATAGATAGATAGATAGATAGATAGATAGATAGATAGATAGATAGATAGATAGATAGATAGATAGATAGATAGATAGATAGATAGATAGATAGATAGATAAAAAATTAAGATAAATTATTAAAAAATAGCCTAAGTTTTTATATGGATTTTATTTGTAGCTACAAAACAGCTCCCTTAAGTGAAAATGCAAACATTATCTATTAGCTGATGTTTCATTATGACCATACAATTGAATGGACCCCAGTGAGAATAGCCAACGTTTATGCTGGTGCTGATGGGGATCCTAATAAATAATTTTCGAATAAAGAAAAGTTACAAAGATGTTCGTATATACTGTCAGTTATAGTTGTTAGAAAGAAATATTATATCAAAAGCAGCAAACAGAGAATAACTCAAAATATAAACAGTTTGTGAGTTATTGAAAAAACTCACAGAGAGAGTAACGGAGATCGGCTCCAAAGATATCCTGGTCTGCACCTCCACTTCATAACACGCATAATGCATGCAAAACTGGAAACCACCGGTAACACTGTACATAAAGTAGTTACAAATAGCTAAGTGTATATAAATGTACTAACTGTAAAGTTATATAAACTAGCTAACAGTACTGGCTAACTGGGAATGTGAAGGTGAGGTCACCCTGTGTTGCATTATCGGTCTCTCATTGTCTTTGTAATACGTAATGTTAAAGTGTAAATGTTAAACGTCGGTGTGTGTTGACTTCCTGAGCAACACATTATTTATGGCACTATCAACAGATAATGTTCCATTTGCAACTCCAATCACAATATCTAAGAAATCGATTAAAAAAAAAATGTATATTTGAAGTCACATATGTCAATAGTTTTATCACACTCACTTTAAATTAATGTGTTAGCTTTTGTTTATCTTCTGGTCCAGTGTCTACTAGTCATCATTATGAGGATTACTACTACATTGTGACTGTTCAGACATGAGGGGCAAAGTCAAGGTGAGATGTAGGCTTTCCATTTTTTTTAGTATAATTTGCAACAATTCCTACAGGAATTGCTAAAAATCAATGGAAGCTTTTCACAGATATTTTTCAAGAAATTCACCAGAAAATAAACAAATACAAAAGCACTTGAAAAATCATCCGCATAAATAAAGGCACAAGGAGAAACTAAATAGACAATGTTGAACAAAAAATACATAGAAAAAAACATATTTAAATGTTTGGATGCCTTTGGTCACAAACTTGAAACTTTAAACTGGGTAAGTACGCATAAATAAGTCACAGCTCTTGTCAGTCTTAATTGTACATTTACTTGGAACAAGAGGGGAAAAAAACAAACATCATCTGCTACAGGGCCATCCTCAAGTCCAACACAATCAAGATGAAACCACTGGACCATATACAGACAGTTTATAAAGTGTCCAACCAGAGGGGGGAACAATTTGGATCACTGCTACACCATAGTTAGTAGCATCTTACTGTCACACGCTCTTCACTGGGACACTCTGATCATGTCATGCTCTACCTGATTCCTGCTTATAGGCAAAAATTAAATCTTTGTAAACCTGCAGTGAGGACATCAAAGAAGTGGACCAGTGAAGCTGTAGAGGGACTCTTGCCTGGCAAATGAGCTTAACCAGTTCTACTGCCGCTTTGAGAGTCAATCATACACCATCACCAGTGACTCCTCTGCTCAGCTTCAACCCCCAGTCTCTTCCGTTGCGTTACTTCTGCACGGCACAGACCCAGAATAATGCACATGTATTTATCTGCAAAGTTGTTCTTCCATTCCATATTTATATATTTCTACATTAATTTATGTTGACTGTATGTTTGTCTACGTTCATCACCTCATTACCACAGCAAATTCCTCATATGTGTAAAACACTACTTGGCAATAAAGCTCTTTCTGATTCTGATTCTTGATATCAGTAGCATAAACAGCATGCATATTTGAGGCGGTAACCCTGCCCCAAACCACAATGAAGAGTTCTGCTGTTTCCTAGTTCTCTTTTCAATTACTTCAGCCTGTGCCTCTGAAACACCAGTGTGTTTTTGTAGTGCCTGGCAGTGCTGTTCCAATACTGATAAATCATATCCAGCCTGGTGTCTTGTAGGCAGCGAAAGGATTTTCAACTGTGTGGTTGCAGGCTGCACAGTATCTCTTAACTCCTCAGTTAGCTGGCAGCACACTATAGTAGACTTGCCACCTATTTTATGAAGATCAGTGAAAAACTGTCTTAGCTCTGAATGTGTAGGTGATGGTGTAGGGATTGTTTCGGTGCAAGTCCTCAATCCATGCTTGTTGTCAGTCTCACCATACGGAAGAGAGTTCATTGATTTTTGCATGGCAACAGCAGAAGTGTAATGAATCTCATGGCCTACCTCAGCGTCTTTGTTGACGTTACTTGGAAAGATTTAGTATGCAGACTTGTTTGTGACCATCCTTATTTCTCTGCACCCGACAGATGCTTCCATTTTAAAGAGTAAGGCCCAGGTAACACGGGTGCATGTCTCTGCAACGCCAGCCATACACATACAATGGGCTGAGGAAACTTCACCATTGGTGTTGATAAGAACCCACCAGAGGAATCTCACTAAGGCGCTAGGAGTGCATCACCTGTTGTGCATACAGAGAAATGTGACAAATCATGTAACAAATGAATTTGTGATTACTAAGCAGAGAACCTGCATAAACACCTAAATGATCTTCTTTCTATGCTAACACAGGAGAACTAACTTGTAAATCATGTATTTAAATGTAAAAATAATGTAATGTAAATTATTGATTGTAAATTATGTTTTCAATAATTTTTAATCACATAACCACATGAGTAACTAAATAACGTTATATATCTGCCCACTGCAAGCAAAAAACCCTGGGTTTGCTTTGGTGGAGGCGGACTTTATCAGCTTCTGCTGGCAACCCATAGGAGCCACACAGACATCCAGGATATGGACGGAATCATCTCAACAAGACAAGCAGAGAGAGACCTAGCAGCCCTGTATGTCACAAATGGTTGCGGGATGCAGCAGGAGTGAGCCCAAACGCAAGACACGTAGAGGAGCTGGTACAGTTCAGTGATTTATTTAACCAAAAAACAAGCAGGCAAACACAAAAACTTACGGGAAGTGGTAAATCCAAAAACTCAGGTAACAGGCAGTGACACGGCAGGACAGGACAGACTTGCAACATACGACAATGACCGGACAAGGACTAAACAGAAACAACAAACATTTATACACCAGGACTAACGAGCAGGGCGGGAGCAACACAGGTGACTGGAATAAGGATAACGAGACAGAGAGACAGAAGGGGAAAACATAGAGACTGGATACAAGACCACATATAGACAGGACTGAAACCCAAAAGCATGACACAGAGAAAGCAATATCAAAATACAGAAAACATGGCCAAAATAACTAAACACAGACAAACTCAGGACAGGATCGTGACACTGTAGGATGTTCTATTGTCAAGTTGTGGGCCTGTAAAGCATGGGAGTGCTTTTGGTCATATATATTGTCTGTTTTTATCAATACTTCAATGTTTTGGAAGTTTTAAGTTATTTAGAACGTGGTTGTATGGAGAGAAATAATGTTTTGAAGATAACTCCCAATAAAAATGTGAACATATAAACAGTAAATTTGGCCAGAAGAATGGAACTTCACCTGGTATATTTTTTGAAAGATTGTGTAATAACTGTTTTATCAGTTTGTATCAGTATCAGTTTATTTTCATTAAATGTACAGTTACAGTTGTATTCCAGGTGTATTAGAAGATATTCAGCTGGTTTATAATCTACCTTATGATGGTTTTGATGGTTTTTGCATTAAAATATAGCTTTTTTTCCAGGCTGAAAATATCATATTTTTTCTGTATTTCATCTCCATGTAGTCTGTAATGGTAAAATAAATGTTAATGTTCAGGGGATTTATTTAGCTTCTGACCTTTCAAAGGAGGCCTATGCATCTAGGCCCAATGGTTGAGGAGTTATTACTGATTTATTTTGGGTATGTTATTTTAGGCATATTTCCTGGAATTACCTGCATTCTATCAAACGGCCAGCAGGGGGAAACTCTTCTGGTTGCAAAATGAACTCTGGCTCCATTGCAAATAATGGCAAAATGACCCTACTTCTCTGCTGAATAATTACCTCAGTAAACACTTTGTACAGATGTACGGCTAGGAAATGTGAGCGGAGGTAGTGTGTCTGGATCCATAATCCAGTCTTGGGCTGCTAAATCATATGGATCAACGTTGTTTATTGCGGACAGTTTGTCCAAATAACGTTCTTTACCAGTGGCATTTAGTTTCTCCCAGGTCCCTTCTCTTTTTCTTTCAACTTCTCCATTTCTTCCGTTCTTCTTCAGTTTTACCTTGTTTTAGCCAAACACACCAAAACACACCCACTATTAAATGCCATAGCAATGGCCAGCGAAAAGGTAAACAGACATTGTGCCAGTAAACATATCACCCACGTCCCATAATGCAACACTGCGTGACATACCTTCACATTCCCTATAGAGTAGTTAATAGTAGCTATCTGTAGTTAAAACTAGCTAACTGTATAATGTAGTTAAATCAGTTAACTGTGTATAAAGTAGTTAAAACTAGTTAACTGTATATAGGTAACTGTATGTCAAGTTGTTAAAAATAGCTAAAGCATTAGCTAAATGTAAAGTTATATTTAAACTAGCTAACTGTATATAAAGTAGTTAACCATAAAGTTATGTAAACTAGCTAAATGTATATTATTAGTTAAAACTAGCTAACTAAAGAGGTTAAAACTAGCTTCACTTAAAGAGGTGGTATTAAGCTCGTTTTCAGGTTCAAAATTTAGAGCTCATTTTCAGGTTCCTATTTAGAGGTTGTACCAGAACAGGTTTACATGGTTTCATTTTCAAAAAAACACCATATTTTTTGTAATATTGCACATTGCTTTTTTCACCCTGTGTTGAAGGCTATTTTAGCTATAGAGTGATACATCTTGTCTCTAAATGATCTTTGTTGGGAGTTGCACATGCACAGTTTCTAGTTAAGGACTACTAGCCAATCAAAGCAGAGAAGGGCAGGTCAGTGAAAGGCTGGTAAACAGCTTCAATTAAGCTGTAGGCTGCATGTTGCCGACCGGCTTGGCAATATGGACTAGAGCAAGAGTTTCAGAGTGGGGAGTTATTAATCTGTAACAAAATTATCTTCCATCCATAAAGTTTTAACTGAGCTCTGTCTCTACATCACAGTAACAACTTTATGTCCATTGACTGCCTGGCCGGTAGCTAGTGTTTGGAAGGGAGAGGGGAGGTGGGTGCTGCAGTTCAGTGTTTTTCCACCAGCGTTTTTGAGGGCGTGTCCGACAAGTCGCTTGGCGAGCATTATGGCATGTATTTTCTTGTGACATCACAAGCAAGCGGAAGTAAAGGCTGGACATCAAACGAGCTGTTTTCAGACAGTTCAGAGCAGAGTTTTCTGAGGGAGATGGGAACTCCCTTTGAGGTGGACTTTGGGCTTTTTCACTTTGCAAAGCTATTACATGCACAAAAAGATATATAACTCAATAATGGAAAGGGAAAAGCCAAAAATCATAGTAGGCTACCACTTCTTCAAAACATCACTAAAATGCTGCTCTAACATTGATGCTTCAGTATCAACAATAATATGTCAGAATCGAATATCAGTCACAGGAGACATTTTTCTGCACATGCAGCCAGTAGGCCTTACTTTTACTAGCCTACTGATAACGTTACTTTAAGTCCTACATTTAGCTGATAATTCTTCTGTACTTAAGTATATTTTTGAATGTAGGAGTTTTACTTCTAATGGAGTATATTACATTATTGAGGTACTTTTACTTTAAGTGATGTGAGTAAGTGACCACTGATCTCATGAACTGCAACATCAACGATCTTAACGGCTTTAACTGGTGTTGACTTTTCATCTAAAAGGAATCTATATTTTAATGGAGGATAAGACAAGAGGAGCAGAGGAAGAAAGTGGTGAGGAGGGGAGTTGTAGAGAAGGAGGGATAGAGGAAGAGGAGGAGGTGAAAGTGTGAATAAGAAAGCAGCTCCTCCCGCTTCCTCGAGCTGTCTGCAGACGCACAGCAGCAGCAGAAAAGCACCAATCAGCAGGAAAACCACGTCCTTATTTGGATTTAACTCCCCGTGAATGACCGAGACTCCACCGGAGCACTGAACCGACCGACCGACATGCTCTCCCCGGGGCTCTCCGTGTCTTTGCTGGCCGTGTCCTGCGCGCTGTGGCCGGCTGCGGTCCGGGCGGCGTCCTGCGAGTTGGTGCGGATCCCGCTGTGCCGGTCCATGCCGTGGAACATGACCAAGATGCCGAACCACCTCCACCACAGCACGCAGGACAACGCGGTGCTGGCCATCGAGCAGTTTGAAGGGCTGTTGGGTGAGTTTTTTTTGCCAATCTGTTCACTAATTACCCCACCAATTAGTTATTCAATGGATTTTGTTAATCCAGTTAACTGACAAACTGTCTTTTACCACCTCTCCTCTGTGCACATCCTGCAGCCTGAAGTTTACATTTCTTTATTTAGGATGTTTTACAACTTTTTTTTAAAAAATATTTATGCTTTACATTTTTAAAATATATTTTATGGTTTAAAAAAGGCTGTTAGTAACTCCAATAACCAATTAAAGGTCTGATTGTTTGATTGAATAAGTTGATGGACAGAAAATGTGTCATTAACTTAATAAAAGCAAAAATGCAAAATATTTAGCCAATAAGTTTAGCTTAGTCTATTGTGATAGTACACTGGATATCTTTGGGTTTGGAACTCTTGTTTGGACAAAAAAAAAGGAATTTAAATATGTCACTGAGTCCATTAATCAAAAAATAAACAACTCAATCATAAAACTAATCACTTGTTGCAGCTTTAGATAATTTTCTAAACTAATTAAGTACACTGATTATGACAAACGTTAGTGTCTTAATATTTTCTTAAAGTTATTGATTTTAAAAAGTTATATTTGGTGTTAAAATAGAGTGGGGGGGGGGGGTAGACTAAGACTAATTATATTATGTTAATTGGCTCCTTTACCATGTTCACCACCAGGCACAAAAAAATTAACAGTTGTAATGAATTTATGAAATCGGGATGGGTTAGTTGCAAGGATGAGAATGTGAGGCAGAGGAATCAAACTAAGAGGCAGGACAGAAACAATATAAGACAGAATGAGAAAGGACAAGAAGCAGCAGAGACAGATTAAGCTTTTAATAAGAGTCTGTTAGAATCATGTCAAAACTAGCTATTTTAAAAAGTTTACTTCACACAAACATACTTTATAACTTTACTGTAGTGATAATCTTCCATTCGTTGTCATCCATCCATTTTATTGATTTATTTGTCCAGATTATGAGATATCCGTCTGTGTTTTCACCAGCAACTTGCCAGTAAAGTTACATTCAAACACACTGTCAACAGTTTTCAGTGGGACTAAAGAACGGTTCACAGTGATCCTCTGAATTATATGTGGATAATTAAGGAAAATCATTGACCTCTGTGGGTTGAAATTTAGTGGTCAACTGAAATGGGGTTTTCAATAGCCAATAATGCAGATATCAAAACAAAGAACAGTCATGTTTAATTCTATTATTACTGCAGAGTATAATCTAACATGTTGTCTCAGCCAGTGATGGGTTGTTTCAGATGGAAGTTTTTATTATTGAATGAAACTGAAACATAGTTTGGGTTTAGTCTCTAGATTTCAGAGCATGGCTGGTGTTGAAGGTAAAGCGGGATACAGTTTGTCGTCATTCAGGTGCTTTGTTCTTTACAGTATAAGTTTAATATTAGCCAGTAATGGTGTTAATTCAGAGCTGCTGTCATTTAGGAGAAACATGTTAACATTTAGAAAAGATGATGGTGACTGACTAACTCTTTCACCACCTTCCCAAAACTCACAAGGGGGAGCGCTAACATCTTTCACCAGCAGCTCATTGACGAGGCTGCCTGCAGATGTTTCTCGGTCTTGTGAGTGCAGGTATCAGCTGAGTCCCTCAAAATGTCAGTGATGATACTGTCACATTACACTTTCGTCCAGCAAATATGTGCTCTGTCTCTAATTCACTTACATAAAACCCTGTGTGACTC
Organism: Lepomis macrochirus; assembly: GCA_024633595.2. NCBI lineage: Eukaryota > Metazoa > Chordata > Actinopteri > Centrarchiformes > Centrarchidae > Lepomis > Lepomis macrochirus. The sequence goes on along the minus strand of JALXJV020000016.1, from coordinate 27,913,469 downwards.
CTGTTTCATTAACTATGTTTACATGTGCCCTAATTTTCCGCTATTATTCCAGCCTGTCCTCACTAGAAAAACGGCTGTATAGGTCAATTTATGCAGCAGTTTATTACAACCCATATTAACATATTTTGTTAGCCCGTGACCTCTAATGGCTGAAGAAGTCAGTTGACGTAGTATAAAGAGCAACAAAATCTGTGTAAGGAGGTGCTGGGGTGGATGCCTGGGTCAAGTAATCTCAGAAATTTCACTAAGGAGAACGAGGTTCAAGTCCTGTGTGGGTTAAAAAAAAGTAAAAGTTGACATGTTTTAAGTCAAATAACGTTTTGTAGATTCCTTATTTTAACCTGAACCACGATCTTTTCCTAACCGAGTACTTTTGTTGCCTAAACCAAACCAAACTACCACCATTTCACAGCATTTACCACGTGTTGAACATCATGTCAGTGAGATCATGTGATTTATGTAACATCCAAGTACGGTAGGCTACGTCTGTCACTGGACTGGTACTCGCCAACGCTCGACATACATGTCGTTGTGGTACACTCAACAATCGACCTATTAACGCCTTCTTTATATAGCATTTTCCAATTAAGACGTAGAATTCGCTGATAGTATTCGGGTTTCGGAGAATTATTTGGACATTTATTCACCTTCTTAATTAGGTTTGTTAACACAGCTTGCTTGTTTACGGTCAGCTCTGTGTGTTGTAAACAAACCAACTAGCATACTGTTTGCAAGGCTGAGGTAGAGACGCATGCACAAAAGAAAAACCCACATTTCTGGTTGGATGGAGGAATACACCTACTTTCGAACGTAAGGAAGAACTTTGATATTAACAGGTTGGGCACACACTAATATTACCTTACCTTTTCAAGAAGGTGGTTGGACGAATGAAAGAGGGAGGCTGTTTGCACAGTCAAACAAGTTTCTTTTTTTTAAATTGGAGTAAACAAGGCTGCATGTGTACAGGAATATTAGTGTGAACATTAATTTTCACTAGCCATGTAAACCATTGGTAGGAATAGTTTGTGCACGTAGTAGTCATTCTGATCTCCACGCTGGCTCCTTTATGTGGAGGTGACGATCGGCCAGTAGAAACACTGGTGCACAGTATTAGGAGTTGGAAAAGCCACATTGCTGAGGTGTGAAAGCAGCATTCCTCTTACATTCTTACATCTTATGTTGTATCCTTTTTATTTATACAGCAGCTCTGATGTTGTGTGTGGACACGTTCAAGAGACTTTTCCTCCATATTTAAGACTAACAATATCAATATCACAATATCTGCTGCACAGGGTATGGAAAAAGACAGTTGGTAGCCCAAGCAGGCTTCTGAGTAGTTACTCTTTAAAAATACATTTTTAAATCTGACATCAACCTTCATTTTATTAGAACTGAGGCATAAATCTCTGAAACATGTATTTCAGAAACTGAACAAATAAAACCTAAACTTTATTAATTAATTTTTGTAATTTGTATGAACTGAACCTTCAGTTAACAGAGGTTTCCAACCGTTCCCAGCTGCTGTGGCTTCTTCTTCTCCCGGAGCCCTTCTGACTGAGCAACAGGAAACCTTAAACCATCAGTTCACTTGGAGAGAGCACGGGAAAAATTTTATGGAAACCATCTTTCTGATTAGGTTTACCCAAAAAGGGAAGAAAATTTGGCTCCTGTAACAAGTCAGTGATAAAGCAGACATATTTCAGAGAGTTGGTCAGAGTTACAGCCCAGTCTTGGTTTCTGGTTTGACTGCAGCCCTGATCCAAGACAGTTTTACCACGTACCACTTAGCTACTGGAGGAACCCGAACGTTTCAGTCACTCAGGCTTTCACAATAATAATTAGTTATGGGAAGAATGCTGAAAATACAAGCTGTCTTTGAGCACTAATTCACAAGCAACTGGACGAACATCACAACAATGAAAGTGGTCCAGACAAAAACAAGAAATCCAGATGACTGAGCATCTAGCAGAGAAATGTGTGTAATTGAATACTGAGTATGTCAGCACTAGGGCTGGACGATATGGCCAAAAATGTTATCACGATAAAAAGTTTCATATTTTTTGATATTGATAATTATAATTATCACAATAAGTATCAAATCGTTATATCTTGAGTTTAAAGGCTTATTTTTGGTCCTCAGTGAAAGTTGAAGAAACCTGATGGTTAATTGTACTTTAAACTCTTCTTTATGGTCAGAACAAGACAAACATTTGAAGCCAAACAGTGGATCGCTTCACAAATCTGAGGGAGAACATTCAAAACATTTATGATAAAATCTTTTTTAACAAATGTGCACAAGTAAAAAAAAAAGCTTTTTTCAGTTCCTTTTCCTCAACAAAATAAACATCTTGGTAAAACAATTCAGTCCTTATTCATGTGTCAAGTGAATCAAATCAAACATTTATAGAATATTTATTGAGCATTTGTTATATTGTTATTGAAAAAAAAATATTGCAATAATTATTGCTTTATTGTCCAGCCCTAGTTAGCACTAAAAATTATTGCATCAAAATTGATCCAATTTGGGTCAAAATAGTACCAACGCTTTACTGGGGTTAACTTTAGCCAGCATTTGTGGGTAACAAAAACCCAACCAAAACAAAGGGTTGTTTTTAACTGCTATTTATTATTTTTGGGTAATTTCCCAAACTAAAATAGCAACTAACTAAACTAAAAAACTATCTATCTTATCTATTCTAGCTCTTTTTGAACACGTCACTGATTTTATTTTTTATAAAATTTTCACTTTGGATAAATCTACCAATGGATGAATGAATAAATGAATCTACTGATTAGTTCAATCAATTAATTGCCATTACATCAGCACCATAAAACATAAATAAATGCTCACCACAGATTCCCATGGCTAAAGGGGATATTATCAAATATAATACAGATATGGATTCGCTATGATGCAAAAACATGAAATTCTCCCATTTTTGAAGCAAGAACCACTAAATATTTGGCATTTCTGTCACTCAAAAGATAATTTTGTTATTTTTAAACCTTCCCTGCCAGTGAGGCACTGAAAACTTCAGGTAATCATGATAAATGTAGTCTTATGCTCCCAAAAAAGCACCTGGATGTCAAACTGATAAGTAGATATGCTGAAAAGAGATCTGGCATTGTGTTTCTGTATTTGAATTGTTGTACAAAAAATATAGAGCCACTTGATGTATTGAATGGAAAGAAATAAGAAAATAAGTTAATTATCCACAGTTGTATTTTATATTGCCCAAGTTCATTTATGGTGAGAAAATTCTGGGATAACAGTGACGTAGTACCAAAAGTAACAATTAATAAACGGGAAAACATTCAACCATAAGCATGGACCTTTTCTCTGTGGACAACAGAGCCAAATACATATTACTGTGGAAATATCATACCTGCACACTTCTTCATGCCTTCCTCTTATCAAGCCCGGTCTCCCTCCTCCTCCTTCTCTCTCGGATTCCTTCAAAAGTGCTTCCAACTAAAAGAGACCAATGATTATCAATTTAGCTTCTTGTCATACTCTGCCTTTTTAAAAACATTTTTAAAAAGGTTTTTATGCTTATACAACATTAAGGATACTCACCACAGTTTTACAATGAAATAATGTGGCTCCCTTCAGACCTGAAACTGCTGACGCTGTGTTTGCATCCATACTGTTGGAAAGGAAAACTTTATCAGAACTGAAAAAAGTCATAAAACTCTCAAAATCAGTCAGAGGCTGGGGCAAAAAAAACTGCAAATCCTGAACTTTGAACTCTAAAAAAGTTCTGGGATTTTTCAAGGCTGTGTTGTGTTATAAAATAAGACTCTACAGCTATGGTGTCGGCTCAGGGAGGCTGTACTTAGGCATAGCAGTGCTTTGGGCTAAACGCTCACATGCCAAATAACATGAGAGGATGATGTGATGAAAGGGCCGAGAGTCGTTTGATTAAACATATCACAATTCCAGGTAAATCTAGTAAATATTAATAGTGTGAGTGTTTTGTTCTCTTTTGTTGAGTCGAAGTTGTTTTACTGTTGATTATCACGGAGGGTCGGTCTGTCCAGCTGCACTGCAGCCAAACCTTTGGTTTGCGTCATTCCAAAACGTAATAAAATAAATTCAGATTGACACAGGTGATCATTGGACTCAAACTGGCCTGTTAAATGTTAAAGGTTCAACGAAACGATAAAAACTTATTGTCTCCCTTCTTGTGGTATCTAACCATGCAGTTTTGGTCTAAGAGATTTCTGAGAGATTTGGCTGAATCTAGTGTTCAGCTTCCTTGGTTTTCTGTTCCGATTGGAACTTTTCGTCACTACATTCCAGCTGATACTGAATATCTACTTATCAAAGACTAATATTTGATAAGTTGAACTTGTAACGCTGTTCTGCAAAGCTGCACGTTCTGTACATACACTATCTCCATCTGTAAACTGTGTATATTTGACAACAACAGTATGTCTCCAGTTTCACTTTTTATATCTGGATGTCTCTCTTTGTAGAAAGTAAATTTACACACACGTTTTGAAACTGTGGTAGTGGCACACGGTTTGAACTTGTTTGTTTTTTTGTTTTTTATTTTTTTTTACTTCTGTCAAGTCTCAAGTCTCATGTGAACACAATTAATTTAACTATGAGAACATGTCCGTTATCCCTATTTGTTGGATTTATCGTGTTGATGCTATATAGATATACTAAAGACAAAACTTTCTCGGAGAGACGTCAGGGAGGCAGTAGCAGAGGCATTTCTCTGTGGAGTTTGCAGTTTTTGTGTGGTTTCCTCCGGGTGCCTTTGACCAGTGCACTGGCGCCTAGATTTGGAGTTCGTACCCGTGGGCTGCACATTGGCTGCCCACAATTCCTAATACTTGGATGGGTTAAATGCAGAAAATTATACTGTGTATGACAATAATTCGATTAGATTTTCAGCCAAGCCAGCGGCGGCGTGGTGATGTTGATCGGTCTGTCCACCCCATCGATCCAAACTGTCATTAAATTATGTACAGACCATTATGTTCCCCAGAGGATGAACCCTGCTCACTGCAGGGATCTCCTGACTTTTCTTTTAGAGCCACCGTGAAGTCAATGTTTTCACTACTTTAAAATGACATTCCCATCACCCTCAGCTGTGCTTTCTGTTTGGTGCTAATTAGCAAATGTTAGCATGTCAACATGTAAAATAATATGATGGATATGGTAACCATTTTGCCTGCCAAACATCCAAACTTAAGTATGGACATTCTGAACATGTGAGCATGCTAATGTTAGCATTTGAGCTTAAAGGACCAGTGTACTTAAAAACAACCGGACAGACCTGCTAGCTTTACTGGAAACTCTTAGTCTTGGTCCTTATCTCACAATACTGCCAGGGAGGTTACATTTGAATGTATTTGTCCTTTTCCACTCGCATATTTTAAATATATATCAAAATATTTGCTGTTGATTTTGGTTTCAGCCTTCAACATAAACATTTATTTAAATAATGAAAAAATGATTCTTAGTGATTTTCTTTTTAGTGTACGATTGCGTCTCATTTCAGACACTTGCTAATAACTGCATTCACCTGCTTACAATTTCCTTAGATAGTCAGCACTTAAAACCAGCTTGTGGTGGTGTAGTTGACATTCCTCTGTGTTGAATTGGGTTTTGTTGTTTGGTGTGCATTTCATTGATACATTTTAATTCCAGATGCAATATGCACTTTTACTATGCAATGAGTTAGAGCAGTGGTTTTCAAACATTTTCTGTCATGCGCCCTTTAGATGCAAAAAAACTTCATGCCCTCCCCACCCCACCCCTGCAAACATGGATTTCATTTTTATCAATCATTATTAATGTAGGCGAATTAAATAAACAAGATCCATGTTAACAAAATCGTTATCAGAGCACTTATCAGGATGTAAAAGTTTGCGGTTCTAGTCATCAGTGTTCTGTGCTAAGAGTAAAGGAGAATTAAGGGAATTTTAAGGCATGTGGAAGGCCTCATTAACTGCCAAGATATGTCATGATGCATACACGTCGGCCTTCCATAAATACATTTAGGTATTGGCTGAAGTTAGAACTCAGCTGAGGTCGGAAGAGTGGAAAAAGAAAGTGGAAAGGCAATGAGCTTTAACCAAAAAAATGTCCTAATGAAAGACCTCCAGGCCAAAACCAGGAAACAGTTTCAGGTCACAAGTTCAAAATATTTCTGAGGCTTCATTGTGAAGCTGTGCAGCCAAACCTCAGTCCTGCCCTGCAATAAATGTGTCCTCTCTCCAGTGTTGAACTCTTTCTGGTCTCATCTTGTGTGAAATGTGCAGAAGGATGGCAGTCAGTGTGGCGAGTCTGGTGTGTTAGTAGCCAGAAGTCCCTGAACGCACTGTCCCTTCAGTGATTTAAGAGAAGGGGAATCCTTCTGGGGTAAAAAGAACAACTTGAGTTTAAAAAAAATGACCTTCAACCAAAAAGAGAAAATGTTGCCATTACAATCTTTTAGACAGTGTTTTCCCAAATATGTCCAAAAAACCATTTAATCTATGTCATTGTTATATATGTTATTGTTTATATTTTCTCACACAAAGCTTTCAGTTGAACTTAGAAGTATTTTACAGCCACTTTAACTGTCTCAAACTTAACTGATCCAAAGATATTTTCACTGGTTGCTGAGAGAAACTCCTGGTAACACACCTGTCTGTGTCTGTTCAGGTACTGGCTGCAGTCCGGATTTGCTCTTCTTCCTGTGTGCCATGTACGCTCCCATCTGCACCATTGACTTCCAGCATGAGCCCATCAAACCCTGTAAGGCAGTGTGCGAGCGTGCGAAGAACGGCTGTGAGCCGGTGATGAAGCGTTACAACCACAGCTGGCCCGACAGCCTGGCCTGCAGCGAGCTGCCGCTGTACGACCGCGGAGTTTGCATCTCACCTGAGGCCATCGTCAACACAGATGGATCAGGTATCATTACCTTTTATCATATATAGAATTATTATTATTATTATTATTATTATTATTATTATTATTATTATATTAGTGGCTAGTATATTTCTCCCAAGGCAGCTGAAGTCTTGTTTGTGTTTAAACAAGTGCTGGGTAACAATTAATTTTTTTTTTTGCACAAAATTGAATAATGAATTGTAAAGTAGTGTATTGTGCACTTTTAATTTAAATGTACTGCTGTCTACACAAAAGTGCAATAACATGCGGTTTGGCATGGCAGAGCATCCCTGCAAAACTAGATGAAGGCCTACCAGGTAAAGTTATGCAGCCTGTAATTTTAACTTAAGTTAAATAGGCTACCACTGTGTAGCGCACAGAAGCCTTTGCCATGGTTACTATCCATAGAGTGCCTGCCGTTTACTCACGGAGCGCTTGTCTCAAGTTCACCTGAGGAGTGCAGAGCATACTCGCGGGCTAAGCAAATACGCTGCGATTTTAAGAACGTTCCTATAATAACACGATAATAACGCGGTAACTTGGGGTTAACTTGCCCTGCCCTAGTTTAAACATGTTGACTGCTTTATACAGCACCTGTTATTTGCTGCTGTTGTTGTCACCAATTATGCCTATTTGTCCTGTGATTGTGTGCCAAGACAACGGTCAAGATGACAAAAAGCCAAAGAAAAAATAAATGCAGAAAAAGGAAATGATAAACAGACAAAAGCAAAGCATGCAGGAGTTTCAGTCTGTTACAGTCCAACAATTAACGTTGTTTGAGGTTCAGCATTGATTTCTGTGCTTGGAAACAGTAGTTGAGAAAGTTCCCTCTCTCGACAAGGTCCATTTAGAAAGGCCACTAAATGGAGCATGTGGTGTTGTACTGTTTCCAAGCACAATAATCAAATTTGAACCTTGGCTGTGGAGGTTAAGACATCATTTTAGGTTTTTACAGGATTTTTTTGTGGGGTATTTCCCTGAAGTTTGGGGTTTTAGGCAAGTTTCTATGTGTATGGCACTTTTCGACAACAAGGCAATTCAGTGTGCTTTTAACAAAGTTTCTGTTTATGACTAAAATAGATTAATTACATTACTTACATTTTACATTATTGCAATACATTAAGATTCCGATATCACTGCTAATAATAACATATAATACTTTCACTCTTTTAACTGATGAGACCAATCTTCACCAAACATAAAACTTAAGTAAGACTCATTAAAGAACAAGTTTATGGAAAGACAACAGAACAGCACACAAACCCTCTTAGATGTATCCTATCAGTCTGATATCAGCGTCTTCTTTGCGGTTATAAATATCATTTACGCCTTTAAAAGTCTTAATGTGTAGGCTGCTTCTGAATTAAGGAATTTCACTCTTTACTGAAAAACATGGACCATCAGGAAGCAGTTTTCCCTGCTTTGCTGAAACCTATCTGTGTTTTCTATCATGTTTGTACTCTCAGCAGTTTGTTTCTTCTCCCTCTCGAACAGATAGCATGAGTCATTTCCCCTCCAACTTCACTCCCACTGACTTTCTCAAAGAGCTCCTTGATACAGGCGGCCCACTCATTTTACACTCAATAAAACGCTCACTGTCCTCTGCTTCTTTAAACGGGCCATGGAAGGAAAAAACTCATCTCAATCCCCTTGACCTCCATAACGATACACCCACGTATCTCTGAGCTGCCCTGGCCCGGCTCGGCTCAGCTGGGTTTTGGGATTTTCCCTCTGCGTGATTTGTTGACTTGCTGAGGTTCAGGCAGGGTGGATCGCTCAAGTTATTCCAGTGGTTTTCTGTGCCACTCCAGTCTGAAAGTTTGTTTCAGAAACAGATATCTAAAGCAGCTGCAGTGTGCCTGCTTGTCTCCATTGCTCTCTTGGTGTTGCATTCAAATACACTCTGCACAGAAAAGAAACACACAAAATCAAACCTAGTCAAAGTCACCCTTGCAGGTGAAGATAGGTGAGGAGTAAACAAGACTCAGTGTAACAGCTCTGAGAGGCTATACTTAGGCACAGTGATGCTTTGAGGTAATTGCTAATGTTAGCATTCAAATGCAACCATTTCACAATATTAACCACATGTTTAATGTCATGTGACTTCACGTGAGTTTTGCAAAGTAGTTAACTCTTAATGTGTTGTTGTAGGAGGCATGGACAAACAAACTATGAATCTTTACCTTTACCTTGCTTATTAGTACTAAACTCAAAGTGTATCTGGAGCTGGTGGGAATGCAATTAGATTTGTAGGTATTTAGCCATAAACCAAAGCATTGGAAAAAGTAAAATCTCACCTTGCTGGTTACTAAATACCTAAAAATTTCAAAGTCATTGTGGCACTAGAGGAAGAGTTAGTGGATGTAAGTGAGTAGGATTCATCCTCTGTGGACCATGAAAACCTGTACCAATGTGGCCATTTTTTAAATAGTTGTTGAGATAATTTCATTCTCAACCAAAGTGGTGGCTGACCAACATTGCCATCCCTAAAGCCACACTACTAGATTTTGTGTCACAGTCAGTTTATGAAATAGCTACATTTTGGCACGCTAACCTTTTATCAGGGATTTCATTCAAGAAGGAACAACAAGCATAACGAAGCATTGAAGCCTGGGAAGCGGAAAAGTTGAGGGACAGATTTATTTTTGGGCCCATCCATGTGAACTTCCACTAACACACCGACTAAAGGTTTAAATATGATAGTCTATTGCAAATGTCAGTAAACCAAAACGAGCAACAAAATCAAAGCCAAAAGACTATCAATAAGCAAACGTGTTGAATTTTGAAAAGAACGTGACTTTCAGTTATGTTTGCAATGAAAGTGCATTGACTGCTGTTCTGTAGAGACACTGAATAGATCAACAGTCCCATTGGTAGTTCTTCCCCTGCTTCCCGGAGGATGATCCATTTTAATGAACGTATTACCTTTCCTCTTGAAATCTTCAGGACAAACCATTCATTTTTGGCTGCTTAAGAGGTCACATGGGCAGCAGGCTAAGCAGGCTAAATTCCTCCTTGAAGATTCCAAGACATTCCCAGGCCAGATGGGATATATAATCCCTTCAGTGTGTTGCGGGCCTGCTCTGGGGTCTTCTTCATGTTGGACATAACCAGAAAACCTCTAAAGGGAGATGTCCTGACCAGATGCCCAAACACAACTCATCTTCGCTGTGTGAAGGACGGCAGTTTTACTACAAGATCCTTCTCGGTGTCCAGCCATTCTGAAAAGGAAACTCATCACAGTCATTTGTATCCACAATCTTATTTTTTCTGCCAGTGCACTGGAGGATTAAACATATATCAAATTCACCATGATAGTCTGGTACAGCATCCGCATTACCGATAAAGGCGCACCAAATCACCGGTAGATCTTGTGTTTCAACCAAGATCCCAAGATACTTGAACTCCTCCACCCGGGGCAGCAACTTGCTCCAAACTCAAAGGATAAGGCTGTAACAACAGCTAAATCATCAGTATGTTGTTTGTTCTGTCCAAAACCTTTATATTTGGCTGTAATAAACACTGCTGCCTCTAGGGGCCAATATAACAGGATTTGACGAGTTGTCTGTACACAATTTCTGATGTTGCTATGCTTCATTTTTCTGAACAACCGTTTCGTATTGAATAAAATCAAGACACTAGAAAAAGTGTTTTGTTTCATTTCATAACGAGCTGTACGTCTCTGTGTCTCTCTAGATCCAAACCAGGACCCAGCCAGGTGTAACCCAGGTGAGGCTGACCTTTCACCTTCTCTCTGCCCAAGCTGTGACTGCTTTCCTAGCAGCTGGCTTGTTATGTTAGCTGGTTGATTAGATATTATGCTGATCAGGTTGCACACGTCTTCACAAACAGCATTTGGGTGAATATAACATAACAACACAGCCAGTCTATGACATCTGCTTATGGAAACCAACATGCTGATGTGCATCTGATCAGAGCATGATGTGTCTAAGCTGATCGTTTATGGGTTTGATCCTCTTACAGAATCCAGGCCAGACCTTTTAATGGAACCCAACAAACTCCAATGCAGAGGACCAAATGAAGGTAACCTGTCTGCTCACCTCTACCTCTTTTCCAGTTCAGGCTCCTCCTCCTCCTTGGAAGGGCATGGCCTTTTAGAGGACTGAATAGTTTAACATTTTGGGATAAACCTTTTATTTGCTTTCTTTTCAAATCAGATGAGAAGTTCTATACTATGAAAATGTCTGTACATTAAATACAAAGCCTTAGCTTAGCATAAAGACTGGAAAAGGGGCCTTGCTCTGTCGACTTGTAACATAATCTACCTACCAACACCTCTAAAGCTCACCAATAAACACGCTATATATCTTTTGGGTAATCCGTACATAAAACAATATCTGAGTTACTGTATTTACCAGTTTTTGACTTGTAAATGCACCTCAGGTCTATTACTGTGAAATCTGTAAATGTTGGTCCTAGAAAACAAACTAATTTGGACACTGCACGTCAGTGTTATAAGGCAATTAAAACACAAATTTAATAGATATAGTACTATATTTTTTTAACCTTACACAACCAACAATCATAACAAAACGTAGTGAGATTCTGTTTTTCTTTTAAAAATTATGATCACCCACTTTGTGTGTGTGTGTGTGTGTGTGTGTGTGTGTAGATCACTGTAGATGTAAAACAGTCAAAATGGCCTTGAAAACATACAGGAAGAACAACTACAATTACGGTGAGTCATATGTGACTTATTTCTCTATGTGCCACTGTTGTGTAGAACCTGCTGATATATTAATGACAATTGATCAGTTTTCACACAAGCTATGCAAACCTCTTCTAATGCACAACATGGGTTAAAATGACTCCTATTCATATCCAATGTTATTTCATGCACAGCCTCTTAACTGTCACAGCTTGGTTAGCGTTAGGAAAACAGCAGTGGGTTAAAATAAATACGTTAATCCAGGAAGTTGGCATGCAAGACTGCAGATAGACGTGTTATTTTTTTTTTTCCTGCAATAGTTGACAACTTTCATTTGATCTGCCTATGATTGGCTAACCCTAACCTTAATAATATAATTATTGAGCTGGACATTGTATACTTCTAAATAGTGATTCCATTCCTGCTAATCCCACTGACAATCAACAGTTGGTTATAGCTCAGGAGAAGTGTTTTCACTCAAAAGTTGAAACACCACACACAGTGTATATAATTCTTAGAAGGGGTGCCATTTGTGACACCACTTGCTTCAATGTGGTTGTAAATCTGCAGTGGGTTGTTACATTTCCAAGTCAAACTTTTGAAAGTTAGAATGTAGTCTGAGCATTATGTTTGATAGTCACTTAGCACTTCTCAGCACTACATGTATATACAAGTTATCAACATCACCACCGATCTGTTCAATAAATCTGAATACTCATAATTTGTTTTGAGCCTTAACTGTGCTGCTCAATGAGGTTGTTAAAAATTCCCAGTGGATTCTTTTTCTCTGACCTCTTTTTCTCCAAGATGCAGAAGGAAAGATTTCTGTGCCGAGGCAGTTAGGGTTACTTAGATTAAATTAGACACACAAAAGCTAAGAGACCAGAAGGGCTTTTCCAGATGATTACAGCACACATGCATGATTTGGCAAATCCAGCAGAAATTTCCGTGTGGACTTCTGGAGCTCGCTAATGCCTTTGGCCGCAGAATCCATTTGGGGAAGATTTTAGTTTTTTTTCCAGCCATCACTAAAAACAAGAGCTCACTTTCAAAATATTCAGATATAATTCAAGTGGTAGAGTTTAGTGAAGCATGGGATCAGTGCACTGAACACAGAGGTCTTTATAATTTGATGGCTGGCACTCTCACTGCTAATTACTATGATTTTACTGTTGACTCCAACCTGCTACCACACTATTACTGGTAGTGCTAGTTTCTTCTCCACCGCTAGAGCTTCCAGCTCATCTGGTTTCTTAGTGGCATATTTGCAATGCTGTATCTGTTCTTGTGCATTATGTTAATCCTTTGCCCTGGTACTCCTGAAGCTTTTGCTGTGCTTTCCTTACAGTCTCACACTGCTTCAGTTCAGCCGCATTTCCATTAGCTAATCAAGGTTTACCTGGTTTGGACTACTGCTGTTTGGCATTCTGGATTGTTAAATCCGTTATCCAGGAAATAGCAGATACAACAGTGGAAAGACAGTAACAAGGAGAGACAGGAGGGGCTCCAGGTTACTGGAGTCACTGGTGAGGCAGGATGCGAGAAGAAAAACTTAAAGGTGGAGTAAACAATTCTTGATAAATCCAACACCTTGATAAATACCATGATATAAACCGAACAACGACTAACTGTGGCTACATTTAAGCTAACATGAAGCTAACATACAGTGAGAGTGAAGCGGTCCCAGAGCAGCACACCAGCTCCAGACAGCGATACTCACAGCTCTTCTGTTAGTCTTTAAAACCAGCCTTTTCAGCACCAAGGATGGTGACCAGTCTTTGGCCACAATCTTATCACGGTGACTGCATAATAAGAAATACAACCAAAACTAGTGGTATGTTCAAGATACAAAGTATTCAAATAGGCTAAATGAGAACTATATTGGAAGAAAATGGAAATATTGACTAGTTTTATTCATTGATTTACCCCATCCGCTGAGCCCCATATGCCTACAGTGAAACCAGAGTGAAACTGAAGGTCTTGACGAGTTCCTAACAAATCTAAGATGTGGCCGGCAATTTTGAGGTCCGGAACCAGTCCAGGGCAAATTTTAATCATGTATTGAGTTTCTATTGTTTAAATAGCCTAACTTGTCATCTGCAAGTGAGCTCTGTGTGAGATTTAAAGTGTCTAATGTGCCTATGTATGCTGATGACTCCCTCCTTCAGTGATCAGGGCGAGGGTGAGGGAGGTGAGGAATCGCGGCCTAGAGGCCACAGCGGTGGTGGATGTGAAGGAGGTGCTGAAGTCTTCTCTGGTCAACATTCCCAAAGAGACACAGACGCTCTACTACTCATCATCCTGCCTGTGTCCTCCTCTCACTCAAGGGGAGGAGTACGTCATTATGGGCTATGAGAACGAAGAGACATCCAGGTATGAGGAGCAGGAGTTGTAACAAATATGTTATTGATATGTTATATGTTATCTCCAGGACACTGGTTAGACAGTCCAGCTTGAACTTTAACTAGATGCAGTCTCTTTAGAGTAAAGCGAATGTCCAATTCATGGTTGTCAAACTAACTTCAGCCTTTTTTCTCACACATCAGCAACTGATTGTGACTGGTAGGGATATTTGTCCAACTTGTTTTCCTGATGTGACGTGCTGTTCTGATTTACTTCCTGTGAATCAATCACCTGCTGAGCTGAATCAAAGCCTGACACTTCTCATCACCTCATCCATGTATTTGCTAGATGACAGTTTGATCAGTCGCCTTACTGTGTGACATAGCACCACTACTTTTCTCTGAATATTATATTTCATAACATTATAATAATTTCCTCTGACATTAGCCGCAATATAAAATGCTGGAGGAAACCCTTCATAAATCTCAATGTTTGTTTGTGGTTGCAGGTTACTGCTGATTGACAGCTCCATTGCTCTGAAGTGGAAGGACAAACTTGGCAGGAAGGTCAAGGTGCGATACACAAACAGCAGTTTCTGAGCAGTAGTTTTAACACACTGATGGTTTAAGAGCAGCGTCTCCTGTCATTTTCAATGTAAAGGCACCTGAAGTTGTACAGGTGGAGGCTTTATGAGTAATTGTACTGAATGGTTCAGCCAGTTGCACCAACTTAATGTAAGTCTAACTGGAAATTTCGTGAGAGATGGTTTCATCTGCAGCACTGGAGTAACAACATAGAGGTCTTGCCGAAAGACACTTTGACACACAGCCTGGAGGAGCCGGGGATTGAACGGCCGACCTTCCGATTAACAAGCATCCCGTTCAAAAAAGTCAAATAGCCTACATTTTAAAGTTAACTGTTAAACTTTAGGCTACAACAAACAACATAATGAACACATTTACACAATTATAATCAGCCTACTGTAGAAGAAGAACATTTAGTCACTATAATAAAACTTTAAAGTGAATTTTGCAGAATAACACATTGTTTTAGTTGCGCTACCAAAATTATATCTCATCCCGTCTGCTCTCTCTGGACCCCTGCCCAGCTAAACTATTCCCGGATTCTGCTCTGGACCTGCTCTGGTCCAGAGTAAGAGAGGCTCAACTGAGCCTCTCGTACTTTGCCGCCACTAAAGCTCCTACCTCTCTTAGTCCTGCACTTGGGTCTACTAGCCATAACAAAGTTAAAAACAAAAATGTATAGTCAGATCATGTCTGCCTGTCAGTTTCACGTCCTGTCTATGTGTCTTTCTGTTCAGAGATGGAATCAGTTGGGACGTACACCGAGGAATGGTGGAGCAACAAAGCCCCCGAGTCGCCACTGAGATCTGACTGTGTGTGTGTGTGTGTGTGTGTGTGTGTGTGTATGTGTGTATGTGTGTGTGCACGCGCATGACTATGTGCGTGACTGTGTGTGTATGTGTAGATATTGCACTATCACAGGCTGTTGTAGCTGAATGTAGTTCATCTTTTCATCTGTCAGAGAGTCTGTTTTTTTTGTTAGGGATGGGGATCAAGAATCAGTTCCAAATTGTCCGATCCATCAGCGTCGTATGCTTCGGAGCTTATCAAATATGGTTAATCAATGCCTGCATGTTTTTCAGATAGTAACGTACTTCAAAACAATCACACTCATACACTAGGCTGCTAGAAAGTCTCATCAAGA
This sequence comes from Lepomis macrochirus, assembly GCA_024633595.2. Classification (NCBI taxonomy): domain Eukaryota; kingdom Metazoa; phylum Chordata; class Actinopteri; order Centrarchiformes; family Centrarchidae; genus Lepomis; species Lepomis macrochirus. The sequence goes on along the minus strand of JALXJV020000016.1, from coordinate 27,897,837 downwards.
AGTCATGGGGGACAAGTCAAAAAGGTCCAAAGTGCGTTTTCATTTCACAAAAAAAATGACAACAGCTCTAGCTTTTCTGTACAATTAGAATTTCTTGTAAGTAAACATGAGCAATTTGCTGAAACATCTTTTTACTCAACATGGGCTGAGTCCAGGAATGCCATGTATCAGGCACTCTACGTGAGTGCCACTGCTTCCCAACTGAACAGAACGTTACCAAAGGTAAATATCCTGTGTTCTAATAACATTAGCGCCATACAGGTAGGCTTAGCTTTTTTGTTGAACTAAAAAAACCTAAATGTAAACAAATTTATGACAAATATTCTCTCATTTGATCCCTTTTAAATGAGCTAGCTCTCAGACTACAGCTAGCTCAATGAAACCCTTTCACACGAACTGCACTAGGAGGGATAATGACCGAAAAAAAAAGGTTAACGAGTGTATTTAACAAGCGCAGCTGAAAAAGTGTGGGCCTACTTTTTTTCCACACAGAACATTGATCAGGAATCATTAAAGGAATGGACAAAGCATCGATAATGGCATTGGCGTTAAAAAAATCTTTCCATCCCCAGTTTTAGATACATATTTTCTTTGCACAATCATTATTGTGTGTGTGTGTGTGTGTGTGTGTGTGTGTGTGTGTGTGTGTGTGTGTTAACATCTGAAGCACTCAGCAAAGACGAACAGATGGGGGTGGAGCTTCAAAGCTGTAGTGCTAAACCTACGCACAGCCATGCAGTATGTATGTGACTTTTTTTTTTCCTTTTTTGGGAACACATTTATTTTCAGTGGCGGCCATGTTGGCTCCACAGCTCCTCTCCGTGGTCACAGTCTTTTAATAATCCTGGATGTTGGTCATGTCATCTTGGCGACGTAACAGAGGACATTTAAGTGATATGAAAGCCATTTGGACTCTCGGACAGTTTGGGACTATGAGAGATCTGTAGCCATGACCTTGACTTTACTGAACTCTTCACCAAAGAAGGAAAACTGCACCAAGACCAACAGCAGCAGGGGCGGCGGGGGCGGCAAGACGTGAGGGAGGGTTTACATACTTTCTTCAGTATTGTTGGATCCAGCACCTCCAGAAGAAAGCGACAAATGTCCTTATTACAAGTCGTACACTTAGTGGCCACTTTATTAGGTACACCTTTAGAATCTACTGCAAGTCAATGCTACAGCTTTGCCGGCTGTTGCCTTTATTTATTACTGAGGTACATAAATGTGGTGTTCTACATTTATTGAGGTGTTAATTCTTTGACCTCCCTATTTACATACATGAGCAGTGGGCAGAATAAAACCACAAACTGTCACCTTGCTCCCTAAACACATAATTGCATTAGACCTCTATGAAAGACTGGACATTAAAGGCACCATACAATTTTTATTGATTTTTATGGCAGAACAGTTGTATTGGATTGTACAGGTGTACTTAGTAAAGTGGCCACTGAGTGTAAGTACTATATACAGAGTGTGGAGCGTGCCACTGAAATAATTAGAGACTACATAACTAATTAACTAGCTGCACACGAGTCATCGTGAAACAAAAATGTACATCTCATCTCAAAAATTAAATGTGACATGGAATATATTAAATTCAAAATTCCATTTTAAAATTCGATCATTAATTCATAATTTAAGGACAGAAGAAAAATAATTTGACAAGGTGAGTTTTGTTTTTTAAAGCATTTTTTTAATGAACATTTTTATGAATTCTGAATGGCACACTCTAGACTGTGTGTGTGTGTGTGTGTGTGTGTGTGTGTGTGTGTGTGTGTGTGTGTGTGTGTGTGTGTGTGTGTGTGTGTGTGTGTGTGTGTGTGTATAAATAATGCCTCACCAAAGTTTTAGAATTTATTATAACTGATCTTGTCATCGCTTTTATCGGTGGTAATCTTTTGTTTTGCAGTTCAGTGAGGTTGATCAGGTCATGTGACATTCAGTGTTTTCTCCCAAGCTTAGGGGAAGTAAAAGAGGATGATTTTTAAACCATTACCAAGACACTGCTTGCTTGATTGATGCGATGGGGTGTAAAAGCTACGGTCACACTTCTGACCAATGCTCCGTCCCTTATTCAATTCTATAAAATTCTGTGTGACTCTTACTGACTTAGTTTTTGATCCCTATGGAATATCAGTTTCTACATTTTACTGTTAAGATGTCAACATTTGTAAGCTTAGTAAGTTATCAAGCAAGTATCGTTAGCAAGCGCTGAGTAAATATACAAACCTGGCACTTTCTCCCTACAATTTACAAGGTTTGCCTTGTCTTTGTGTTAGTGGCATACATTAGACTTCTGGGAAACTACGATACATCAAGTGTATGATGCTAACAGAAGATGTAGTCGATGTAGGGTAGTGAGGATAATGTGGGGAATGAACATAATGGATTTGTCCATCTGCATCAAGATGTTGTCTGTGTGAAGGCGAATTTATACTTCTGCATCGACTGTATGCCGTAGGAACGCTGTAGCAGCGTACCCAGTCCAGCCGCTCTGAGTAGTAGAGATTCTTTATATTCTTTATATTAAAAATAAGAGCGGCCATTTTGTCCATCCTTTTATCTCTCTGCAGCTGGCACGTCTTCACGCATATGAATGAGCTCTGAGAACCGTCCAGCCAGGAAGAAACCATGATAACCATTCATACTAAAGACAAGAAATTCATTCAAAAAAGCTGTTTTTACAGCAGATATTTAGACCTGACATATTAGGGGAAGAACAGGTGTTACTAACATTTACAGTGGATATTTTTTATTCAAGTTTATTCAACGCCCCATTTAAGTCTTGACAGCAAGCCAGCAATTACAGGATCCTGAAACTGTAGCTACGAAATGGAATTCAGCCATCCTTCGTTGTGTTATTGTCATGTCAAAATGGCTTCTGTTAAAATGTCTCACCACTGCCTCTGACAAACAAACAGCGCTCTCATTATCGCTCTGTAAATGTTTATGTAAACACACTAACACTCAGTACTACATTACTTTTATCAGTAAACTATACTAACACTCTGAACTCTGGACTCTTCACAGCAGTTTGAACCATTAAACATGAATTAGACGACATGGCTGGAGTCTGTGGGTGTTTGTGTCTAGAAAGTCTCTCACTGTCCAGGTTGCTTCTAACTATGAAATGGACCCCGTCTGTGTTTAACTTCCTGTGTTGCTGGACTGCAGCCATGTAAACTGCAGCATTATACAAAACAACAAAACAAAACGCAACTTTTTAAGACAGGAAGAACTAGGGTCACTGAAGGGAAACTCAACAACGTTAAACCCAGAATCTTCAAACTAAAGCTGTGTTTCTGTGTTCTGCTGCCTGATTAAAAATGTTGCTGTAAGACCCAGGGATCTTGCACAGAATGGGAAAGTATGGAGTTTGATTTTAGTAATTTCCAGAGTGCGGAAACATACAGTAAAACGTCAATTAGATACCCATCCCTTTTACTGGCCTGGGGCCTGTACAATGAAGCAAGTTTAATATAACCAGGATTTCTTTTATATCTGGGTTCACTAACCCCAACTATTACGATCAGGATAACACACAAAGCTGGTTATCAAGTCAGTAAGTCAAACCAGGGTTTCTTAATCCAGACATGAGCACCTTCACATAAGAGTCAGCATAGGCTTTTATATGAAGGTGTTGATTTAAAGTGTGTGTTTATGGCGTGTATGACAATTTTACCCTTATTCTTTCAGCTCAGCTGTGTGTGTATGTTCCACATTTAAAAACAAAATAAACAGGCTGACTCTGAGTTTAGCTCATGATGCAAAAACAATTATAATTTTGTTCAGTGTATAAGATGAGTTTACGAAGATGACGTACAACACTGAACAAGCAGAGTATATACGGCAGGACACCACAAAGGAAGCCACTGCTTACTAAAAAGAACATTGCTGCATGCCTGAAATTTGCAAAAGAGCACATTGACTCTCCCCAGTGGTATTGGCAAACTTTTTAGTGGAATGATGAAACTAAGATTTAACTATTTGGACAAACCACACAGCACTACATCTGGCGTACAAAAGGCACAGCATATCGTGAAAACTTCATCCCAGCATTTGGGCCTGTTTTGCTGCATCAGGGCCTGGCCAGCTTGCAATCCTTGAGGGGAAGATGGATTCCCAAGTATATCAGACAATTCTTCAGGATAACGTGAGAATGTGTGTACATCACCTGAAACTGTGTAGAAGTTGGGCGATGCAACAGGACAAAGACCCAAAACACCAGAGCAAGTTCACAACAGAATGACTTCAGGAAAACAAAATCCGCCTTTTGGAGTGGCCAAGTCAGAGCCTGGATCTCAACCCAATAGAGATGCTATGGAAGGACTTGAAGAGAACCATACACACGAGAAGTCCTAAGAATATGACAGAGCTTAAGCAGTTCTGCCAGGAAGAACGGGCTAAAATTGTGTGTGCAGATCTTATCCACAGTTACAGAAAGGGCCTGGTTGAGGTTATTGCTGTCAAGGGGGGGGGGGTCAACCATTAATTCATTAATTATAAGGATTCACTTACTTTTTCCACTGCCATTTTGAATGTTAAATGAGTCTGTTCAATAAAGACATGAGGGATGAGATTTGATTTTGTGTTATTAATTTAGACACATTAATTAATACCCTTGACTTAGATGATCAGATCACATTTTATGACAAATTTATGCAGAAAACGATGAAATTACAAAAGGTTCACATACTTTCTCTTACCACTGTATATGCTCATAATATTCAGCCTCACATAAGAAAAATGAAACGCATTGATTTTAACGTCTGAGACCCGCTGTGTGAAACGGACTTAGGAGAAAATCAAAAATATAAAATCCATTTCAAAGCAGTGAATAGCTTTACTGTCATCTTAAAAACCAAGAAGAAGCCTGCAAGTCTTTAGTAGCCTCGTTCAGTCTCTGTAGACTGATATCACCATAAAAAAGTTTCTCTACATTACTGCAGCAAACATAAAAGCAGCCTATAAACCAGTGTGTGGGATCTCCTACGCATGGTGATGTCATTTTCAAAGAGAGCTGATTGGTCAGTAGGTGGCGTGTTTATATAGTATATATAGTACAGGCCCCTGGTGTGACCACACGTTAAGCACAAGTAAGCACAAGTCTCAATTAGAAGCCTGTTTTTTATGAAAGTTCTCCCACCGGGTCACTCTCTTGAGCGAGTTCTATGCAGCTTAGAACACACATACAAATATAATTGTTAAAACTTTTGTCAGTATGGATCGTAAAATCGTTCAGATTCGCCACAATTCAATCGTTTGGTTAATTTTACGGAAATAGTTTAGATTTATCAGTATGGTAAACAAGAGACAAAAACCAAACTTTTATACAAGTAAACAACTTGATAGTATCCTGTTGTCCATCTTTGCTGACCAAGAGTTTTGTATGGAAGGATTGAAAGGCCTGTCCCAAATTTAGGCAGCATGAGTTCAGTGATTGAAGCAAATAAAAGTCTGGGCTATTAGTCGAAGTTCTACAGTATTTGTCACCTGCAGTGATGGAAAATATTCTACCTTGTTTGCATTCACATAAGAAACACCTAACTGTTTGGACTCAGTTGTTAGATATTCCTGAGAAGCCTGGAAAAGTTTGTGTTTTTGAAATAGAAAATATGTAAAAACCCTGAAACCCGCAAAAGCCTAGTTTTCTACCAGATGAACGTTTTGAACAGGAAAACACACTAGGCTACACTGTGCCTACTGCTGGCCTTATTTTATTTTATAGATCACCACTGGCTGTGGTTAAAAGGTACCAACCTCAGAACCAACTTTACATTTATCCATCCAGCAGTTTTTGTTTTGTGGACTGGGTTGCACCAGCTATTTGAAAAATCCATTGCTGTGTAAGGTTCTTAGTAATAACTTGCTAGTTAGAAACTTGATTTAAAATCGTGTAGAGGAGATGGTATGTACCATCCTAGAACCAGCTGAGGCAGAATGACAGGAGGAAATGTGATGCTACGAGGTTTTATTTGTGAATCAGTGGAATTGTTGAATATCAATAAGCTGTTGAAACATTACAGAAAGGCCTACTGTAAACAATCTGCAGGCAGACATTAGACCAAATTAAGTGTAACTTATAAATATATTACTATTATACTAGCATGTTTATTGATATAATACTGTACTAATACACGCACCACCCATAATTTACTAGTGCTTGAAGATGTCCATCTATTATGCTAAGCAGGCTGTGCCAACACACCGAGAGCATTGGCTGATGCTTCGAGGGATGGCCCCGCCTACTTCCTGGGGGTCCAGGGTATCTTGCCATCCATTGGTGCGGCTTCCCCCCTGCTGCCCAATCACGGAGCGCCACTAATCACCCTTGCCTGTTTAAAACCCTGCGCAGTCTGTTCTTCGTGGCAGCTATCAGACCCCGATTTGCTTGCCTCGCGTTAGATGCCTCAGGGCTTTTTGTGTGATTGTTAGTATTCGCAGACTTTGTATCGTACGTTGTGTCAAGGTAAGGAAGTGGGCCAGGCTTTAGCTTTTAAAACTATTGATACACCTTTTGCATTCACCATAGTTTGTTTTATGTTAGTTTACATTAGGTTCAGGGGTGCTGTGCGCTTTGTGTTTTGGTTTTTGCAAATCCTTTAGTTAGAGAGTGTTTTGGTTTACCCTTTTATTTTTCCTTAGTTAGAATAGAAATCCTCCTTTTGAGGACCTCTTTTTGTTATATTTGTTTATTGATTTCCACAGCACCCATTGGCCCATTTTCTGTTTGTGACACTTTATTTTAAATAAACATCCTTTCAAATTACCAAAAACATCTGGTTTATGTTTATGTCCTGACACCCCTAGACACACCAGGACGTAACACATATATACTAGTTACTCCTCCAGGTGGATAGAGCCTCTGCAGACAAATGTAGATTTAGCCAGAGCCAGGATGTCCTCTGTATGAATATTTGCCCCTTTTGCCACCTCTCTTCATGAGAGCAACACATTCCATTTGTTCAGTTTTACTTAAATTATTGTTGCACACATTGCCACAGTGCCACCAATTACTTGAATCCCTCCCAGCCCCAACCTTCCACCCACTGTGGGTGTCCGTCTGCCTCCTGCCCCCACTGTCCCCATTTTTGAAAACCAAAAAAGGGGCAAGTGACGCTGTGACGTGTGGTTACATTTTTGTAGAGGTGCACGTTAGGCTACATATACATATTCTTTGTGTGCGTTTGTTCTAATGCTGTCTGGTCCCAACATTATATTTCCCTCTGTTGCTTTTATGTTTTATGTAAAGCACTTTGAATCCCCTTGTTGTTAAACGTGTCTACAAATAAACTTGCCTTGCCTTAATTTGGATTGCTGCTCTAGAATTCTTCTTTCAGAGACAGCAAACATGAAAACTAGTTTAAATAAGTTGAAATAAAGTATTAGAGTCTAAATATAGGCTGAAAACAGACCTACATATTACAGACTGAGTATCAAACTGAAAGAGGAGAGAAGCTGAACCTTTAGACCTTCAGTGTTTCTCCCTGATGGGAGTAAAGTTTGTTTAACTAAACAGAGCAGCAGCATGAAACATAGCCAGCGTGTAGTGTGTGTGTGCGTAGGCGTGCTTCCAGTAGTTGCTGCCTTCTAATTTCCAGAAGTGTTTTCTCAGCTGCAGTTTCCATGAGAGAGAAGAGAAAATGTTTTCATGGATTTACTGCTATTACACCTCCTTATCCCTCCCTCCACTCTTCCCCTCTCTCCTCTCCTCCATGTTGACTTCAGCTGACTGCCTGACTGAAAACACACCTGGTGTTGGTATAAGGTGTAGTCTGTTCCTTCTGGCTGAGTGGCTCTATTCATGTTCCTGAGTGCTGACACAGCAAACAGTCACACAGAATATTTTCATACTGACTGGCCTCGTTGAAAGCACTTAAAGCTGCATTAAGTGACTTTTCAACACTAGAGGGCAGAAAATAGACAAAAACAAACACCTAGAAGCCTCAATATATATTACTAAATCAGCAAATCAGGTGTTTATGGCTAACACATGGAGCTTTGTGTTTACTAGTTGAGTGTCAATCTAATAATTGCTTTAGCCCTGGTTTGGTCCAATGTAGTTGGTATTTTATCGCCAGCTTGGTCCAATATCATCTGGTGTTTTAGCTCTTGTTTAGTCTAATAATTGTTGGTATTTTAACCCAGATTTGGTCCAATATTCTATGGTGTTTTACACCTGTTTTAGTCTATTTGTTGGTATTTTAACCCCAGCTTGGTCCAATATTCTATGGTGTTTGAGCTTTGGTTTAGGCATAAATTTGTCAATGTTTCAATCCTGGCTTGATGCATTATTCTATAGAGTGTAAGCTCTGGTTTAGTCATATATTTGTTGGTAATGTTTTAACTGTGGCTTGGTCAAATATTCTATGAAGTAATGGCCCTTATTTGATCGAATATTCTATAGTGTTTTAGTCCTTGTTTGGTCTAATAATCTCTGGTGGTCCAGTATTCTCTGTGGTATTGGCCCTTATTTGTTCCAATATTCTATGCTAGGCTTTAGCCTTGGTTTAGTCCAATATTCTCTGATGTTTTAGCCTTGTTTTGGTCCAATAATCCCTGGTGTTTTAGCCTTGGTTTGGTCCAATAATCCCTGGTGTTTTAGCCTTGGTTTGGTCCAATAATCCCTGGTGTTTTAGCTTTGGTTTGGTCAAATAATCCCTGGTGTTTTAGCCTTGGTTTGGTCAAATAATCCCTGGTGTTTTAGCCTTGGTTTGGTCAAATATTCTATGGTGTTTTAGCCTTGGTTTAGTCCAATATTCTCTGGTGTTTTAGCCCTAGTTTGGTCCAATATTCTATGGTGTTTTAGTCATTTTGTATGATATTTTCTGGTGTTTTAGCCCATTTGGTCCACGCCTTGGTTTGGTCCACTACTAATGGGTGTTTCAGTTCTGGTTTGGTTCATTATTATCTGATGTTTTTTCTTTGGTTTAGTCCAGTTTTCGTTGGTGTTTTAGCCAAAGTTTGATCTGATATTTTCTGGTGTTGTAGCCCATTTTTACCAAGTCCTGGTTTGGTCCACTACTTATAGGTGTTTCAACTCTGGTTCAATAAGTTTGGGCGAGTTTGGGTTTGTTTAATATTGCCTAATGTTTTTGTACCTAACACTCCCTTGTATCTAGCCCTGGTTTGGTCTAATATTCTATGGTGTTTTTGCAGCAGTTTGAGCCAATATTTGTAGTGTTTTTGCTCTGGTTTGGTCCAAATTTCTCTGCAGTATTGGCCCTTATCATTGGCCCAATAATCCATGGTGTTTGAGCCCTGGTTTGGTTCAGTGCTCATTGTCCTTTTTGGCCCGATATTATCTGGTGTCTATAGGAGTTTTTGCGTGGTGAACACTCCTCTCCAACTCAAATACGCATGGCAAAAGCTTCAACAGTCCACCACACAAAGTGATTTTAATATAACGTCATCATCCACGCACACACACACATTACCATATTGGTTCCCACAATACCTCAGCGAGTGTTTGTCCAACTTGCTGCTCCATTTCACATCATGAAACAATAGAACGCACACACATTAAGTGGTTCCAGTGGTTTATGGAGCAGTGCTGCGTCAATGCTGACCTCCAGCTGCCCACAAAACAGAGAGGGTGAGAAGGGGGTAGAGAGGGAGACATGCAGAAATGTCCTGGTGTAACAAACCTCAGAGGGGGAAAGTACGTAAGGTGATTTAATTAATTGCAGAACTAGAGAACATTTTAAGTAGTACTTTCTACTTCTTACTCCACTACTTTTGTCTGAGTTTATTCTCACAACACAAGATAAAACTGAGCTAGATGGAGATGAGACCATCCAACAGGATAATCCAGTATACATTTTCTCCTGACCAAACAACAATATAACAAACGTGCGTTATAAATCCCTATGCTACAAATAGGCGTACTTTGAAACTACTATGACAAGACAAAATTATAGCCATCAGGAAAGGAAGACCCAGTAAAAGCTCATCAAAAGTAATGTCAGTTACAAGTAGGTAATGGTATTCTCTTTTGACCTTTTAAGACATGTACCTTTTAACATATCTGGTACAAGTCCTGGTTTAGTCCTGTACTCACTGGTGTTTCAGCCCTTGTTTGGTCCTGTACTATTTTAGCTTGGGCCAATATTTTTAGTTTGTTCAGCTGTGATTGGATGTTCACTGATGTTTAATCCATTGTTTGTTCTAACATTCGCTTGTGTTTTAGCCTTGGTTTGGTCCAATATTTGCAGTTTTTTTTAGCCCTTTTTGTCTGATAAAGGTGTCTGGGCCTTGGCTTGATCGAATATTTTCTGGTGTATTTGTCTCAGTGTGGTCTGGTATTGTTTGGTGTTTTAAGCACCACACACACCAAGAGCCTGGATCATTGCCTGACACAAAGTGGAACACAAATAAGAGAACTACAGAAGCTCTGCGAGGCAAGTGATAAAGTGATAATTTTTTTTCTGGTTATCCATTTTCTAAGTCTGGGCCAAATCAGTTTCTCTCCTTGTGTTCATAACTTAAGAACATGTTTTTAAAAATTCTCATTTTGCCCTCAAGAGGCTGAAGTGCACCAGTACCCAATGTTCTAAACACGTCTAAAAGCATTTGTGTTTTCTTCAAGGTGAAGCGCAGATTAAAAAACATTGCTTACCCACACAAGGACGCAGCAGTTACATAACTTGTAAATGTAAATGTACTTTGTGTTTATTCTATGGAGAGATTTGTGTGCACAATTTGCACATACGTTTGTCACGTTTCTTTCAAACTTTTCTGAGACAGCAACAGACTACATAAGCTCTGTCTACAAGGTTTTTATCTGTACTGGATAGGTTTTCCTTTTCCATAACAACAGTGTGATACACATTTAAACGTTCTGTGCTGTAACTCACTCATGCACCCGTCTGCTTTCTGACTGTTAGTGTCAGAGCTTGCTTCAGGTACTTCCTGAACAGAGGACCAACAGTGGCATCTGCTGGTTCAACTGGAAACACACAACCAAGCTGCGGTCTACGGCCAGTCTGTCAGCTTCAGTTCAGTTTTGTTATTCTAACTTTTGTATTAATGTGAAATCACAACAAACAAAAATCAACAACAAAAGTAGAGCATCAAATCCACATTTTCTGTTTTTCACATTACATTACAACCGCTCTCTATCACATCGTAGGGGAATAATCAGAATAACTAGCTCATTTTGACTGAGTCATATAAACAAGACAACTATCAGCTTCAAACTAATTGTGATGTCACAAAATCCTGCAGGTGTTATCTGAGATTAAAGATTAAAGCTCAGAGAAACTTCAGCATATGAATGTGAAAACAAACTCTGCACATAGAGCATCATTAGAGATGCAGCAATTATTCATTAATCATAATCATTCGATCAAAAGATAATAAATTGGCTGTACTGTTTTTCAAATATTGTGATTATTTTTCTAGTTTTCTTAGGTTTTATAGACCTAAATGATTATTTGAGATCATTTTTGTTAGCTACAATTTATACTTTGTTTCATACTTTTCATCTTAAACTACGAACTAATTAATTATTCCACAGGCCTGTTGCTCCTGGACATGGCTTCTGCAGGGTTCACATAGTTAATAGTTTTTAAGACCTTTTTAATTCCACCAACCCAATTTATTACCTGTTTTACCATCATACTGGCCAGAGTATGATGGAAAACCAGCAGGATCCTAGAATGTTTTATTATCATATTCCCTTTGGTACTGCCTAGCAGTAAAGAACAATAACTCCTGGTGATATAAGATTAAATTGGATGGATTAGTTTTTATTATGAGAACACAAGTTCCCTGCTGTAGTTACAATGTTTGCTGCAGATTTAATGTGTTGACTGATATTAAAACAGATTAAACAGCCTCCTGCAGCAAAAGCCAACATTGCCAACAATCCCACTGTTAGCTTAAAGATGTGTAACATCTCCCAACAGCCAGCAAATTAAATATAAAAGAAACTATAACTATAATGTTTCTGTCTGCAGCAGGCAAGAGACCTTTGAATACCTTCTAAGGCCTTAACGAAAAATTAATTCACTGCAGATACCCTGCTTACCTAAAGTTTCCAACATACTGTACACTCTGCTTCAGAGGATATAAAGTTTATACACAAACACTGAATGAGAAGACATATAGGTTAATTCTTCATTGTGCAACTTTACATGACATTAGAGCGGCAACTAATGATTATTTTTGTTATTTATTATTTTTTTCCACTAATCATTTGGTCAATAAAATGTCAGAGTATGATAAAAATTCCCCAATTTCCCACACCCCCAGGTGGAATCAACAGTTCCAAAAAATGATTCAGTTTACATTGTTGTAAAAACAGAAAAGCGGCACATCCTCTAATTTGAGAAGCTTCAAGTAGTGAATGTTTGGCCATCAACGATTAATTGAATATCAAAATAGTTGTTAAATAGAGTGTAACTTCAGCAGCGAAACAGGGCTGCATGTCCACTAGAAGTGCTCGTTTTTGCCGCTGACAGGCTCAGATTGTTTTTGCACGTCTGACAACGTTATATAAAGGATTCCTTCCGAGATAAATCTTTTTATAAAAGGGCAAGATCCTTTTTGTTTAACCTAAACCGGTTGCTAAATCTCTCTCTCGTCTCAGCCACCAAACTCCCTTGACAAAAACAGTAATTTTACCTCACATAACCTGGGACTGCTGCTCGGTCCGGTAGTTTGTCTTACTATGTAAATGTGGTGGGGGGGTTTTTTCAACTATAGTGTTTTAAAGGATTAAAAGCATATAACTACTTAAATTGTGTAATATAAGATATAGAAGTGCAATAAAAACTGCTGCAAAAGTTTGTAGAACTCATGTGACTGTCAAAAAACAGAGCGTTTTATTCTGAAGGTCCAAAAGTTTTAACATAACATTAAAATGCAACACTATGTTAACATCTGGCTGTGTGTGTGTGTGTGTGTGTGTGTGTGTGTGTGTGTTGTGTGTGTGACAGTGACGTGTCCAGAATACAGTGTCCCACAGTTTTACTTCATAGAGTAAATACAAACAATGGAGACAATATTTTAACAAAACTAATAAAGGCAAAACAGAAACTTCAGTACATTCAACACAGCAGGTAACAGTCAGTGTAGAGTCTGTCTGTCTCTTTGTTACAGCTGCGGTCTTATCAAGGAGTGTTAACCGACTGATCTTTGCGCTGAACCAATCGAATCCACATCTGTCCCTTTCTGACCAGTCAAGATTGCTGGTCTTTCTCACAGCACCTCCCCAGAGATCATCAGAGCTCGTCCTGCAGAGACAAAGACAGACGTCAGCCTCTGGTTCAGTGTCCGCTTTGTGTTTAAATTTAAGGTCGACAGCGAGTTACCTTCTGTTTGTTGTGTAACCGTGGCGACAGCTGTTGTAGCCTCTGTCTGACGGTGTCAGCGATGACGTTAGCATCCCGGCTATTGATGTATTCTCCACTGTGTCCATGCTGTCGACACAAAGAGACGCAATTATACATATTTTAGAGCATAAACACGTCATCAGCACACCTCTGACTCTTTGACACTGAATTTATTTGTCATATAAAAGGTATTATTCTCAAGAATTTCATGAACTGATTTTTTTTTTTAGCCAATCAATGTATTTGGAGTCAGTTATGACCTTTTTATATCTTGCAGAATTAATATATCACAGGAAACACTGCAGCTTGCAATTTATTTTACTTTGATCTCATTGATAACAGCCTCACTGTTTATCAGGGCTGCACAATATGGTTTAAAAAAAATGACACTGCGATTATTTTGACAGATCTAACGATTTGCAATATAATTCATAATTAGAAAGAATGATCACTTTTACAGTATAATTTAAATTTTCACTGAAAAAACAATTCAAATCATGTGGTCCGAGGAGGGTTAAAATCAAGGGCAACAGGACGTGGTTGGAGATCCTCGAAGACATTTCGCCCCTCATCCAAGAGGCTTCTTCAGTTCTGATTGACTCGCAGGGAGTCCTAGCTATTTAACCTCTGTGGCGTCGTTCTCAAGATGATCGATAAGGCTTAGATCGTTTGTCCTCCTGGCTGTTGTAGTGTGTTACAAACGCTCACTATTGGCCTGACAGTGCCAATGATGGTTGCTGCGCCCTGTCCTTAAATGACTCGAACAACCATAACTGCTGTCCTTACAACAGCCAGGACCACTAATGAACCAAGCGGTTTCCATCGCCTTGTTATCGCCCCCACACAAACTCGTTAGTGCTCCTGGCTGTTGTAATGACAGTAGTTATGGTCGTTCGAGTCACGTGAGTCCAAGTTGGAATGACTATCAGCGGCACTGAGGCCAAATGTCAGCGTTTGTTAACACACAACAACCGACGTCACAACAGCCAGGAGCACCAAGCGGTATCCATCACCTCACCATCACCTTAACCACAGAGGTTAAACAGTTTGGACTCCCTGCCAGTCAGTCAGAACTGAAGAAGCCTCTTGTATATGAGGCGAAACGTCTTCAAGTATCTTCACCCAAGTGTCAGGATAAGGTCCTTTGGGGCTGTAAGGCGCTGATTCTGTGTTTTGCCGTGTAAAGTCACATCTCGTGTTCTGGTAAGACTAAAAAGGTGAAGCTTGGACAGGTGAAGCCCTACAGTTCCATGAAAAGTGCTGCTGTTTCACGTGTGTGTGTGTGAGTGTGTGTGCTCACCCTTCTTGTTCCCAGGTACGGGTAGAATCTGACAGTTGGGTAGGCGTTTATTCCAGCTGATTGACAGATCTGATAATGAGCCTGACAGTCCACCTTCCCTGCTCGAACCGTCCCTTTCAGAATCTGTCAGTCACACGAAGAACATCCTTATAAGAGCCTCAGTTACCTCTGTCAGTGCATGGTTCATGTTGGAAGATTTATTTAGAAAAACAAAACGCTGTCTCACCCGAGCCATGACCTCAAACTCTGGGGCGAAGTGTTGACAGGGTCCACACCAAGGGGCGTAAAAATCCAGAACCCAGTGATCCTGGCCTGACAGAACCAGAGACCTGAAGGACTCTGGAGTCAGGTCCACCGACGCTCTGGGTAAAGAGCTGCAACACAACGATTCAGTTCAATTTGACATATATATCAAAGTTATCTCATTCTACTTTCCATCAAGAGCAGGTCACGATTATAGGCCCGAACCAACTGCATATCTACAAGACCCCACATTAACCCAATCATTGATTCATTTTGACATCAGAGACAGAAAATAAAGAAAAGGACAGTTTGCGTCTCACCTCAGTGCCCACACTCTCAGTGAATGGGCATCTCTGTGCCAACCATTATAACTCCTGTAGAGGCAAACAGATAGATCAACAGGATCAATATGCTTAAAGGGAAAACTCTTAAACCTGTTGTAACTAATGATGTTAACATTAAAAAAAATAACACCAACACTCCCATTCAGAAAGTCCTGATGTGTTTATGGATGAGACAGGAGCATGTGATCAGGGGTGGAGAGTAAGTACATGTCCTCAAGTACTGTACTTTAGTACAAATATGAGGTCTAGTGTGCAGGTAAAACAATTTCTCATACAGAATGAGTATGTTAAAGTGCGGTACATACATGTAGCGATCCGGCTGCCGGGCGTTCCCAAGGTACAGGCGGATTTCAGGGTACGCCCTCACATGCTGACTCTGACAGAACGACTGAAACCGCTGACAGTCAACCGAGCCAACGAGGATCTGACCCGACAGCAGCTGGATGGGGAGAGACAGACAGAAAGAGACACAGTGTAATGTTAATCACCAGCAGCAGCCTTGCGAGACTCACGCAAATGACATTTTTCACATGCCGCCAAGCCACATGTTAATTTTCTCACGCAGTGAAATACAAATGTATAACTGATAAGATAGATTCACAGAGAGAATCAACTCCGCCCAGCTGATTGATAACGGCATACGCTGTAATAGTAATCAGCTGAACCCGCTCACGCAGTGAGTCCAGACCTTTTTATATACAGTCGATGGTCCACACAGCTGTGACGAGTGGTAACGTAGCTGGTAGAGTTTTGCAACATAAACATTTAAAAACTGAAGCGCAGCCTGCTTTGTTTGGGACTGTGAGCTGCACTGGAAGTTAACATGTGTGGATCTGTGGTGAGATTTCTGCCTGATCACAAGTGTTTCAGTTCCAAACTGTGTCGGTCAAACGGTCTGAAGAGGGTAACGTTACTACCATCGGATCAAAAACGTAATGCACCGCAGAGTGTAGGGCAGGTAGACTTCTCATTAAATGATGACGTTAGTCTGGTAATATTCTGAAAAGTGCCACAGTCACATTTTACTTCCCCAAAGACACAAAGAGGAGGGAAGACTAAATCAAGAATCAGCATGGGTGATTTTAAATAAGTTGATCTACAGGAGAAACTGATCTGATAGCAGCACAGAATGACTGAGAGCTTCACTGACTTAGATTCTGTTAAAGGCTCTAGATTTTGAATAGTCTATTTTCCACTTCAATTTTGTGTTTGTCTTTACATAAATTAAATAGAATCACCATAAACTGGTGAGGAAAAAAATCATCAGAATGCAGGAAATGAAGAGTTTAATGCTCAAACTTTTCATATCATTCAGCATTAATGATTTCTTAAAAATAGTCTTAGAATCTTGTCTCGATCTTGTGAACCCAATCTCCAATCCCATCTCGTCTCGTGGGTTAAGTGTCTCATCACACCCCTTATATGATGAGTCTTTGTCGTAGGCTACAGTGTAAGCCGCCAAACACAGGTTGGCGGTGGGATTTCTATATTCCACTGGGTTGACTTCTGCCAGCAGAGTAACTTCCTGTTTAGCCCCGTGCGATAAAGTGGTTAAAATGAGAAATTGTGTAGCTCTTCTAGACTTTACAAATTTTATCAGACTGAATGGATCAAATTCGGACACTGAAACGAGCCATTTTGCGGAGGGTTGTGACCCTTAAAAAAACATTTGACGGCTTCTTTCACAATGTGAAAGCCGCTTAACGTGTAGTTAATTTTTGTGAAGGTGCACGTCAGGCTACGATGTAGATATGACACAGAAGTATAGTCGAGGTTTGTTTCTAAGTGTGACAACACTGCTCATCTCTCTCCCCACGTTACATCTCAACTGTCGAAAAGGAAAAAATATCTCAAAAATTACTTAAGAAAGTTTGTTTTGTTACCAGCTAATTTACTGTTGTTACAAAAATGTTAAATATTGATATTGGCCACCCAAATCCAGTAATCAGTTGGGCTATAATCTTTGGGTAAGTCATCCTTTTGGTTTTACCGTACTTCTCAGTGTGAACACACGTATGCCCTCAAAACATTAAGTGAAAGAATTGGAAGTGCTTGAATTGAGACAGCATTAGTTTTTCACAAATCTTCTGGTATTTAAGGAAACACTAGCAGCATGCAGAGCTGGCATGTTTCTAGTCTCTGTTTTGATCATGAACATGTTTGGGTTTTCACTAAAAAAAAGGCCCAATGAGGGTAAAAGCAGGTTTGTAAATATTTGTCAGACATTATCTGATTCTTTGGAGTCAGCAGAACTAGACTTCCTGCATTTTGTAGGAACAAAAAGTAGATTAAAACTGTGAATCATCCTTATAACGCCCAGCAACAGTCTCAGCATTTGTTCATTTCTCTGCTGGATGTCGTCTGGTTCAGACCAAACCCAGTTTATGTTCGAGAAGATGTAGGCGAACTGTTAATGTGCTAGTTTTCTCTACACAGTCTAGGCTGTTTAAGAGGGTGTGTGTGTGTACAGTGTGTACAGGATGTGTGTAGTAGTGTGTGTGTGTGTGTGTGTGTTGTACCCTGGCCATGCGTCTCCACTCTGGCATCAGAGCCTGACAGGGACCACACCACGGAGCGTAGAAATCCACCGCCCAGATCTGCCCCTCATCTCGAGCTGCAACCAGCACAACAGGAGAAAACAGAGAAGAAGATAACTAATTAGTAACTGCAGCTGCTAGAACACAGAAGTCTCGCTGTTTGTAGCAGGACTGTCTGCTGCTGTCAGAACAAGTTTTACCTTTGACTCTCTCTGAGAAGCTGGAAGGATCCAGGACCACCACAGATGGATTGACCAGATCCTGCAGAGACAGAAAGAATCACTTGGTGTTGATGCAACCATTTTTTTGTTGAAACCATTCTTGGGAGAGGTGACAGCAGTGTTCAGTTTGTTGCCCAGTAAGTTTGCTTAGGGATTAAAGAAGAATCGTGATTTTGTCTTTCAAATGTAATAACAATCGGGACTTTTACTCCAAAGCAAAAAGCAAAAGCAATAGGTGTAGTGTGTATTATGTCGTATTAGAAGGTCCTTAGTATGTAGTAGTACCTGTATGAACTCCAGGATCCCGTCAGCTGAATGTTGCCCTTCATATTCATGGACAGAGGAACCGTTAAAGATCACTGTGGTGGGATAAGCCTGAATATTATACTGAGAAACAGACAGAAAGACAAACAGTTATCAACCTGTCTGCGGTTATGTACCTGTCTCTGGCTCCTAATTAATGGTACAGACCAGATGTGCAGGTGCTCACCATAGAGCAGAGATCGCCGTGGATGGTACAGTCCAGAGTACCAAACTTCATCTGTCCAGCCAACTGGATTGAAGCTTTCCTCAGTTCAGGCAGTAAGGCTCGACATGGAGGACACCACTGCACACGTGAAGACAACATTTATTAATTCATATCTAATCATAAGATTGATCAGGTCACTTACTTCCTCTGCTTTGATTAGGTAGTTATTTTCTCCCGCCTCCCACTGCACAACAAAGCAGTTCATTTCTCGAGCTGTGTAATAGGAAATGTAATGGGGAAGCTGTTGACAGTGACAATCAGGTTTTTTTCCTCCATTTTACCTAAAATAGTTTTACATATTGAAGTAGAAATACAAGTGTGGCTGATTGCCACCTTTTCCAACCTTCCCAAATCATGCCCCTGGGCAACTCTTGAGTCTTGCATTTTGAGACACAAATTGAGTCTCAGGGGGAATCACAAGGATGTTATTTGGAGGTAAATTCACACTGAATGGCAGCTTGTGTTCATGTGTGTAAGCGGGAGGTAACGTTAATAAGACTATGGCTCGGAGGCATAACGCTACAGCCTGGGGACAAGGCATGCATTTTCACCCAACAGGTTTCAATGCAATCCAGTGAAGAGCTGAAAACATGGAGCGATGAGGCTGTAACCTTCCTCACATTAACACATGAAACTAACAAATGTCTGATTTCCATCATGTTCTCCACTTGGCTTTGCATTGTTTCAGTTTTTACTGGAGCTCTTTTCTGGAAATCCGGGTAGAATTTCAATAATTTTGACAGGAATTTGATTAATGACCTCCTGTTCACACACACAAATTAAGCTTCCGGGACTCTCTCTGTGCGTGCGGCTGGACAATAATGTTTATTGTTCAGCAGCACGCACAGTTATGTACTTGCTCAGCTCTGACTGGACATTTATGTTCTCCCGTTGCCACTATACTGACGTGCATCGAAGTGGTTGATTTCTGCCTGCCTCTGTATCGCTCTCTGTTTGTGTTGTAGGCGTCACACCATCCACCCTGAAGATAAACAGGTAGTCCGACACGCTGGCTCATCAGGCAGCACAGTGTGAAATATAAAACTATCTGAGGCAAAGCTTATCAATAATGACGTGGTGTTCCCATCTGTGTATTCATGATCAAGAGGCTGTGCTGTGTAAGCCATTGTTTTCTGCTACTGTGCTTCCCTGCTGGTGAAGACCACGAGTCCACAACACACTGGTTAACAGTTACCATGCCAACCACTGCCATAAATAAGCATCTCAGGATAGGAGTGCGTATCTATCCCTCTGAGATAGTCTGATATGTATTTAGGTACCTGGGGCCGTATTACAGAAACTTCCCAACCGGCAGATCCTATCCTAACTCCTTGGTAACCATGGCAATAAGGGTTAGGAACTGATTTAGGAAAAAGGCCATGACAGATGAACAGTTCCTAAGCCCATGTTCATTTTCTAACTTTAGATAAGAAAAGTGTATTACAGAAGCATCTTTATTCCGTAAAAGGCTGTAGGCCATGTAAGACTACATAATGTCTCATAATGTAACATAATGTAAAGGCATGATGTAACAACAGGATCCTAATGCAAGTCTTTGAAGGAGAACAAATTCATGAAAACATGATGACATAAGCCCACAGTCTTTTTAGCCTTTTTTGTTTTACCTTCATTATTAACTTTCCAGAGAAGAGTAGGCTACGCGGGTTTCTGCCAGGATCAGTGAGGGAGTGCAGTGACTTATTTTCTTTTGACAGCATCAGCGCTCTGCTGGATGCCAGATATGCGACAGAGACTGTGTCTGCTGTTTTAGCCCACTCTCTAATCTTTAATCTCCCGAGTTAAGCGTTACGTGAATTTGTTCAATGACAGTTGTTGTTTCTGTTCCATTTTCAGTGTATGTTTAATTATGAAAAACTACCAAAAACAGCGATTAAAAGCCGTTTAGCTCGGCGAAATAAGAAAAGTGGCATTGGTTGCTAGGTAACAGACATAAAAGTTGATAACCGAAGTCGGATTGAGTATTTAGGATTTTCTAACCTGAGATAAGATAGGATGAAGTAAAATAAGACAGGTTCCTAACGTTAGTTAGGATTTGTTTCTGTAATACCAAATTGGGAAAAATCCTATCTTAGACTCTTCCTATCTTAAGACTTAAGATAGGAACTTTCTGTAATACGGCACCTGGTCCGGGAAGTATACGTGATTATTGGACAGCAGATGGGAGTCACAACCTGAGCAGGTGTGTGTGAGTATGTGTGTATCGATCAATGTTCTGATTAATTACAAACCGGAGCAAAGAAGTCGACTACCCAGGGCTCCTTCCTGTTTGAGGGAAAGTTGTCAGGTCTCAGAGTCGTCACATGAGCGCGAACGCTGTCCCTCGCAAAACTCACAATGTTGTACAACACATCTTTACCTGCAAACAGAACAGACACACAAGTGATAAACATTTCAAGAGTCTACATTCCTGCTGGTGGCTTCTGTGAAGCTGTAAGTAGACATAGCCTTTGGACCAAATCGTCATGCTGCTCACAGTAGAAGTGCTAACATGATGATGTCTAGCAGATTTAATGTTCACAATATTCACCATCTTAGTTTAGCATGTTAGCATGCTAATATTTGCCAATTGGGACTAAAAACAAAGAACAGCTGAGGCAAATGTGGATGTTTTGCAGACATTTGACCCTAAAACCATGTATTGTTCAACCTGATGACAGTACTGGAGGAAAAATTAAGGGATCACCAAAGTTGTTAAAATTGAATCTGAGGGGAAATTTCCACCCAGTGGTTGTTGAGAGAGTTCACTTGAAGTGGCACAAAAGTCATTAGATCCCTGAAGTCAGTAGGCCTTATCATTTGAAAACCATAAATGACAATCCATCTGGTAGATGTTAAGATATTTCACAGGATATATATGAAAACTTTTACCTGCTGGTAGAGCTAGCAGAATCATCAGCACAAAATCACACCTTTTTTAGTCTGAACCAAAGTGGTCAAACAGACTGACATACGTAAAGCCACGTTGTTAATGCCTAAAAACTAGGATTGGGTATCGAGAACCGGCTCCAAGTTAAGAAGAAGAAGTTATCTTTATTAATCCCACAAGGGGAAATTCAATGTTTTCACTCGGTTATTATTAAACACACAGGTCCGAAACACACACACATGCACAAATAGGACCTACAGCAACACACTGAGATGTCAGAGTGTGGGGGCTGCCACTCTGTGCAGCGCCCGGAATAGTTAGAGGTACTTGCTCAAGGCCACCTTCGGCAGTAACTCTCCAGCTACCAGTCCACACTCCGCAACTCTGGTACGAGCTTCATTCGAACCGGCGAACCCCTAAGTTGAAGTGAAGTGAATTTCCAAGAACCATGGATTTTAATCAGACCCATACGTTTGAATTCTGCTTATCAGTTCCTAACTTCCTGCATATCTCAGCTCCTGACTGAACTGCAGTGAGCATTTTACAGTCCATAAAAGTGTCTCTTTTACAGTACGTCAACAAAGCATGAGAAGAGAGTCCATCTGTTTCCAGTCCTGGACCATGGTGGACCACAGCAAACGCTCCAAAGTTTGGCTTAGCTTCACTAAAAAAGAGAACGACACAGCAAAATGCAACAGCTGCAGTAAGGAGGTTTGGTGCGAGGGAGGAAGCAGCTCCAACATGAAGAAGCATTTACTTCAACATGCTGTGAATCTGAGGGAACACACCGTGTTCAATGTGTCGCGCTCTCCAAGCTACAATGATGCCCCAGATACAGCTAACGCTAACAGTAGCAACGTCTCAGGTACAAAACACAGGTGAGCTGACGTTCACCTTTTATACTGAAGAGAAACCAATGATGCCATGAAGGGGAAGATGAGCAAGGAGGAAGAGGATGAAGGTCACAGATCGCTGACCAAATCTGTGGTGAAGGGGTTGGAACCAGAACCGAAGTTCAATAAGAACCAAGATTTGATAAGTAACGTTAGAATCAGAATTGATAAAATTGAATTTAAACAATACCCAACCCTACTAAAACACAGTAGTAAAAGAACAGTATAGTCTGTAGTACTGACCATGGTGGATCTCAAAGTCATGGATTCCCAGTCCTTTAAAGACGACCACGCAGGGTTTTTGGATGTAGAGAGACTGACACAACTCTGAGTCTGCTATACAGTCAACTCTGCCAACCTGGAGAGACAGACAGTCAGGTGGACAGACAGTCAGGTGTAATCTGACATTTTACACACACACACACACACACACACACATATTCTACTGTTTCATTTATTTATTTTAATTCTTTTTTTTCAGATATTTTTATTTTTAACACACGCACACACACACACACACACGCTTACCGTTTTATTCATTTATTTTGTTTTAACTTTTTAATATATGTATACTTTTTTTAACACACACACACACAACACACACACACACATACTGTTTTATTTATTTATTTTATTTTTTAATATATATATATATATATCTTTTTTTAACACAAACACAGATACTTTGATTACTTTATGCTTGAATTCTTTAATGAAATGTATGGGGCTGATTGTTATGTTATATGTATGATGCTTTGGCAATATTGTTCAACAGTCATGCCAATAAAGCAAAATTGAATTGAATTGAATTGTACACACTGGCAGGCAGAGAGACAGACAGGCAGGCAGAGAGACAGGTACCTGTATGTG
This sequence comes from Lepomis macrochirus, assembly GCA_024633595.2. Lineage (NCBI taxonomy): Eukaryota > Metazoa > Chordata > Actinopteri > Centrarchiformes > Centrarchidae > Lepomis > Lepomis macrochirus. The sequence goes on along the minus strand of JALXJV020000016.1, from coordinate 27,874,676 downwards.
GTCATTTCGAAGGAAAGCTTGCAGCTTTTTGTACTCGTTGGAGGCGGGGCTTCTGTCTCCAAACGTAAAACTCACCAACCAGCGATGATGGGCCAGCTTCCTCTGGAGACAACATATCAGTAAGAGGATTCACATTTAGAATGTTTTGATTTGATTGATATAGAGGGTATGCGCATGATGTCACAGAATGTCGTTACTCTCACTGAGTGGCAAAAAGACAAGCAGCAGTGTTAGCTTAAATCAGCTAAAACACAAACAACACATCTAAAATGGGAAAGAGCTGGACCATTGGGTCTTTGATAAGCAGTTAGGATCACTGTCAAGTCCGACTGCCTTTAATTTGAGCAAATAATCACTTGTTTTACTCCCAGTTTGCTAAACGCAGCCATGGTAACAGATGTTTTGCCACTCAGTCCAGCGTGTTCTGGAAGGAGAAGTGACATCAATGCATACCCTCTATTGATCTGATCCTAAAAGCTGCAGGGGATATGTTAGAGTGTGTACCTGAAAGGTGTCACTGGTCAGCAGTTCCAGATCAGGCAGATGGTTGATGACCTGATTATAAATCTCTCTACTGTCCAATGTATTCAGCCACTGTAACATATGCACATTGAGTCAAGTACATACAGTACTACCACAGACAGCACTACACTGTGTGTAATGTTCTGAGTCTTACCAGTATGCTGCCCTGTTGATCCAGAGAACTTCCAGGCGGGAACAAACCAGTGACTCCACTGGTCACCTAAAAAATAGCAGAAGGGTTAGAGATTAATACTAGTACTACCTCCTCCTCATACTACTACTACCACTACCACCACTACTACTACTACTACTACTACTACTACTACTACTTCTACTAGGAATATAATTTTACCAAAAAATAAATCTAAAAGCAGTTAAGAGCAGCTGAGGTCATGTTGTGTTCAGAAACAAAATATCCACCTTTGCAGACGATACACTGATTTATCTTCCATATGAGCCGTACTAGCAATGATTAATGGAAGCCTATTCACCGCCATGAAGATTAACATGTAAGTAGTAGTGTTAATCAGTAGAACTGCAGTAGTGTCTGGCCTTACCTGGAAACTTTCACAGAGGTGTTCCTGTGAGGTGCAGTCTATCCATCCCACCTTAACTAGGCCATCCTACACAAACACACAAACACTCGTATCAGACATTTATACCATGAATATTAGAATAGTTTTTACAATAAATACACACTATAAACACCAATTCTAGTTTCCTCACAGAATTGTATAGTGATTTAACGGGAGACAAGCCAAAAAATGTAGCCTGACTTGGTTAATTCTTTCCAAGTGTATTAATTCTCACTTTAGAAATTGAGAGCCATAATTCAGAGGGGGCAGCCTGCCTCAACCCAAGTAGCAACCTCCGGGTTTGAAAAGTGAAGCCAATGCTGAAGTGCCTTAAACCTGCATTCTTTCCAACAGCCAGCAGGGGGCGACTCAAAACAAAATTTGATTGTATAAAAGTCGACTGAGAAAATTAAGCTACTTCTCAGATGATTTATTACCTCAGTAAATACTTTGCTAATGAGTTCATGGTTTCAGTCAATAGTTCCAAATCTTCTTCAACACAGCATGATGTTCATTTAGTACATTATTATCCCATTTAGAGGAAAATAGACCAGAAAGCAGGGGAGACAATCAGGATAGAGGCAACTCGTATCCGCTGTTCTGTGTACATTTAACCAGCGCTGTTGAAAAAAAACTTATTAGTAGTCGGCTGTTAATTTTTCCAGTAAGGTAGCTTCACCCTTTCATCTAATAAGGTCACTTCTGGATCCAAAACAAAACAAACAACACGGCAATGACCAAAGTGCCAATTTCGAGGCTTCAAAATGGTTGTCCACAAACAGGTGACATCACTGTGGCTACGTCCACCCTGTAATAATAAATACTACTCACCAACATCCCAGCCACCTTCTCTCTCGTTCTTGGCTCCAGGCAATCTGAAAAAGTACATTATTTCTATAAATACATATCTACACTCAGTGTGTCTTGTTATGGACACACTGGTCTACCTCTTCTCACACAGGTGTGATGATGTGACACATAACATCTTTTATAGATCTGTGCCACATCACACACCTGTGCATATGCATGCATAACATGCCCATATGACTTTCTGTGGGGGAAATTTTCAGCCATGAAAAAAAACTTGTGTGTTACCTCCAGTGTCAGCGCAGAAGGTGATCAGCCAGCTGAGGCCTGACGAGTACGCACTCTCTATCTCGCTGAACACATTACCTGGCAAAACCACAACCACACCCACAGGTCACACCACACAGAACGATATCAACAAGCCGGATGATAAGACTGAACTGCTGTTAAGTTTCATTCACTCTGAATCTCTAACCGGAGGCGTGGGCAGTGGATTACCTTGCCAGAGCTGACTGACGGTTGTTGTGATGAACTTCATGGAGAAGTGCACAAGGTTGTCCTTCGAACGCTCCCCATTGAACTTCTCCGGTTTCTACAGAAAGAAAAACTAAATGTTAATGATGACTAAACAAGACTGTGTCTATGCTAAAAAGAATTTACGTGAGCACGTCAGTCAAATCCAAAATATGAATATATACTGTATATATATATATATACTGTATATATATATATACTGTATATATATATATATATACATGTATATATATATATATATATATATATATATATACATGTATATATATATATATATATATATATATATATATATATATATATATATGACCAAATGTATCTTCCTCGTATGTTAATTATAAATGCAGCAGGTGACCTTTGTGTCACCTGCACTCAAGGTTTAGTAACTCATGAGTAACATGAGACATGATGGTCACATCAGTGTTTCCCATACGTTCATTTATTTGTGGCGGCCCGCCACAATATCAACGCTGACCGCCACAGATTGATTTTCGATTTTTTACTAAGACTATTTAAAATCGTATGTGATGGTAGAGCACCATAGTGCATTCGCACAGCACTGCCTCTCACTCGTCTTTCTCTCTCTCTCCACCTCATGGAACACCGCTGCACAAATGTGTCCAACACAACGCTGTCAATGTTGGAGAACCAGCTTAAAAAAGTTATTAGCCAGCATGCAAGGGGCCTAACCAATAAGGAGAGCTAAATTAATGTTAGAATGCAGCTGGATTTTCAAGGCTAGCATGCTGTATATAGCTGGTAGTCAATAGCGATGCCAGAACCCAGAGCAGTCATGTACAGGGAGAGCAATGGAGAGAGTGATTCAGGTGTAGCTGTGTCTTATTTTGAGATGTGTCTGAGAGTAAAAGAGAGTCCTGTAATCTGCCGCAGTTTGGGAGAAAATGTAAAAGTGATTTGTTATCTTTAGATTTTTCCATTAAAGAAAAATTAGCCTTCTTCAATTGAGGGTCTAAAGACAGAGGCTGTATGCTGTACAGTTTGTAAAGCCCCTTGAGGAAAATTCATGAATAAACACTTGAAGAAGGCATGAGTCATTTCAAATGGAGAAGATGTGAATTAAAATTCAGACCATGTCCCAGCTGTTTTCAGTCCTCCGCCTGACTGAGCAGGTACATCCATTTTATCCAACCCAGCTTTCTTTACCGTAGCGGCTTCCCTCACGCTAGTTAGTTAGTTAGATGATCAATAAGGACACAGTCAATAAGCAGTACCTGTCCTGCTCTGTAGACAAACAGACTGGGGTAGCTGTTGATGCCTTTACTCCTGCAGAGGTGGTTGTTGTCGCCACAGTTCACGGCTCCAATCCTGATGACTCCATCCATCTCCTTGGCAAACTCCCTCCACTGAGAGACGGACAAGACAGATGACAATGATGTTGGTTAACGCTGGTCTATCTCAGTCATTATCATATAAAAGTTTACGAAGACAATTAAAAAGGAAAAGTATTAAAAATTATATTTGAAAACATAAAACTAGACTAGACGAGACAAATTAATAGATTATCATCAATAGAATCATAAAAAGGCTACAGTGAGCAGGAAACGCTTGCTTACATGGTGTATATTCAGTGTTGAGTGTGTGTAGTGTTTGTTTAATGTGTTTACTCTGTATTTTAGTGTCATATTACCGTTGGAGCGAGCTGATGACAGTGTGAGCATCGTGGGAAATAAAAGTTGATAAACCAGATTTCTCCAGAGTTTACGGCTGAGTCTGAAAAACACACACACAGTCACTGTTCCTGTTCACTTCCTCCTCTTCCTGTTGAGTCGCTTCTTTCATACACAACAATCATGTTTAATTGCATTTGCAAGTTTGGATAAAGATACATTACAGTTCTGCTCTTCATGGAGAGATAAAAATGTAAAAGAACAAATAAAAAGATGGTCATAAAAGCTACATATATATGTTACACAGAGTTAATGAATCCTATAGAGAAGGCTGTTTGGCATGCAGCCTCTTTTTAAGTACGTATTTGCCACTGGCAGTAAATTCAATTATCTCTTTTGTTTCTGTGCTTTGTTTGTTATGTTTGTAATTTTACGTGATCAACGAAGATCTTTAAACTTAAAGGGTAACTTTGGTATTTTTCAACCTGGACCCCATTTTCTCACGTCATTGCGTCTGTGTGACTAAAGCCGGGCATACACCGCACAACTGAGCACGTTTCTGATTTTTGAGTCACGTGACTCATTTTCACATGACATTTTTTGAAATCGGTGCAAGCAACTGCATCTCGCCAAAGTACGTCCACTAAAGTGCTTCTTTTTGCTACAGACAGGCTCAGATTGTTATTATAAGTGTCTGAAAACATTATGGAAAGGAGCCCTACAGAGAGAGACATTTTTAAAGAGTAAGATCTTCTTGTTTAACCAGAAACAGTCGCTATACTGCTCTTGTCAAAGCCACCAAGTAGCATTATGGGAAATGTAGGATCCAGTGCTTAGTGTGAGATTGACCCATACTAGGCATTAAAAGTCAGCATACTGTATATGGGCCCTTGCTCCCTCAGTTGTTGACCTATCTTTTTTAGTCTGTCTCTTGTCAAGTCACCCAAACTTAAGGAAGTGAAATACTACACAGCTACGCCACCCACTGTCGGTGTAACTAAAAAGAAATGTATAAACGTTGCTCCTACCAAAGTCTCCGCTGTCCAAAGTGATGATCTCCAAGTCATCATCGTAGATACCTGAAGACAGATAAAAAATAGAAAATATTAAACTTTTAGACTTTAAGAAGGAAGATTTCTTCACACTAAAATCAGTTTGTGGTTTTCAAAGAAAATATTTTGATGTCCTACCAGGGTTTCAATACAAACGTTGAAACCAACGGAACAAAAAGGTGTAACTTTGTGGTTACAACGAAGACTTACCAAAGTCATATCGGTAGTAGTTCCAGCTCTCGTAGCGTCCTCCCTGCTGCTGCTCGTCCAATCCCTTTTCTCCATATTTATCGTATTTCTTCCTGAGATCTTCGTCCTTCAAAACCTCGTAGGCGCGATTCACCTGCAGGAACTTATCGTGGGCTGAGGCGTCGCCCTACAACACAAACCTTTTATTAGTTGTTATTAGGGCTTTGTGGTTCGTAGCAGGGTTTGTCTGTGTGTGTTTCACGGTAAAGAACAGGTCGTGTCAGAGTTTATGGACTGCGGCTGAACTAACAGGGTTTTTGTCGGGGTGCATGGTGAGCGCCAGCTTCTTGAAGGCCTGTCGTATCTCTCTGGTCGTGGCCTCTCTGTTCACTCCCAGCAGTTTGTAGTAGTCTTGGCTCTCCGCCCAGACCGCCGCCAGCAGGACGACGAGGGGCAGCAACGGCAGCATGAGCTGGACTGGACGGGAAACCCGGAGGTTAGCCTTGTTCCCCATCACCAGTTCTCCCACTACAACCACGATGAGCAGGAAGTGGAGCAGCTGGAACACAGAAGCACAAACACGATTCCTTCCTTGTTGTGCAGCTGAGCAGGTTAATGATACCAAGTTCACTGCTGTGTAATAAATTAGATTACTGGTCCACCCAACCCTGCAGCTAATACCATCCTCCAGTCATGCTAGCTCATTAGCAAAGAAAGCTCTCAAAGCAAAGATAGTAATGAAATCTGTTGTAACTTTCTGGCTGCTCCGTGTTCTGCTTTGTTCTCTGTGGGTCTGTGGATAGGGAGGACTGGCTTAGAGGAGTGGAGCGGCTGCAGGAATGTCTGCTGCTAATTGAGTCCCGCCACCTCCTCTACCTTTAAATCCCACTGGGCCGTTTGTTCAGGTCAGCAGCTGGCAGCAAGAGCAGCATTTTTAAAACTGGTCTCCCGGCGATTTGTTCCCAATTACAGTTGCCTGCTACCTAAGTAATAGGCTGATTAATCAGGTATCTGGCATTTTCAGATAATTGGCTGATACCTGCACTCAGAATGCTGATGAACAGGAAGTGTCCAACTTCCATTTTGTTCCATGAAACCTTTACCCCCGTTTATTTCCTGTTAACTGTATTTTTCCTAACTTATTTGTTTTGGTAATGGATCCTGCAACCTGAAATTAGATGCTTTTGTTTGTTACTTTGGTCTGTAAATATAAAAACGTAATGGAATACATAATAAATAATTTAAAAAATAATTAAATAGCACCTTTTTGAAACCCAAGGACACTTTACAGAATAGGCCGTCCATGATATAACAACAAACAAATCAGAATGCTCATATTAGCTTCAGCTGAAAATGTATTTGCGCTGTGATCAAGTGATCACTTCAAGGCCAGTATGAACAGGATGAATGATTACAGACTTCCAATAACTCTTTTAATGTGAAGCAGCCTGTATAAAAAGGACTTTTTCTCCTTTAAAAAATTGCTGAATGATCGATTATCAAAATAGTTGGCAACTAATCGATTAATCGTTGCAGCTCTAATTATAAGTGTGATAAAACATGCAGCTGCCTGATTTGAGGACCTGGGAGGAACAAAACCCCTTCTTTTATGTTGTAACTTTGGGCTGGGCGATATGTCAAAAAATGTTATTGTGGTAAAAAAAAAATCACATCATTCATTATCAATAATTATCAGGATAAATGTCAAATCATTATTTCTTTCAAGTTTAAAGGCTGATTTTGCTCCTGAGTGAAAGTTAATTTTGGTTTTAAACATTTCTTTATGGTCAGAACAAACACTTGATGCCAAACAGTGGATCACTTCACAAATCTGAGATAGAACCTTCAAAACTATTACGACACAATCTTTTGTCAACAAATATGCATGAGAAATTGCATGCATGTAAAATTAAGTTAAATCTTTTTGCAGTCACTTTTCCTCAACAAAATAAATATCTTAATAGAAAGACTAAGAGCTAATACGTTCATGATTCAACTGAATTCAATGTTATAGAGGAGAATTATATCACTATAATTATTATTACTGTTGTTTTATTTCCCAGCCCTTTTATAACTACCTGTCCAACAATATCTCACCATTTAATAAACAGAAACTTTGCAATTACTGTCAGTAGAGTTGTCTCGTCTCCAACACAGCAGCCTGTTCATTAGCACCAAGGCTCATTTTCTATTCAGTGTATAAAACCACAGACTGTATAAAAGAGTAAAACAGGTCAAACACTGAGAAGCACAACATTCCTGTTCTGTTACTTCATATTGGTAACTACATTTAGTTTGTATAAACTGAAGGTAAACTGCAGTAAAAATACACACTATACACTGTAAATAACACATTTATAACACTGAGTTTAACGAGTATTAAAGAAATACTTACACAAAAGTCAAAATGTTCACCGCTGGTTATTTACACTGTCCAGACTTTCTGTCTTTGTTGACCCAGCAGAGCAAATTAGCTACACTGTGCTAAGCTAAGTTAGCTAGCTGTGTCCACAGGCAGCAGCAACTGTCACAACTAAGGCAGCTAACTGGCTTCACCGCGACATCACGCAAACTTCAGTGTGTTGCGGGCTTTAATCTAACCAAAGGTTTCTATCTGATCTTAATCTACCGCTCCGTTATCTTAGAGACACGTCTCAACTTCTAGAAGATCCGCATCAGGATCCGGCTCAGACCGGGATCAAGTGTTCCCAGACAACACACTCCGCTTCCGCTTTAAACCTTTCACAATAATGGTCGCGCAGACAACCAAGACGGCGGGTCGTTAGACAAATAAACATTTAGATTTTCTCTGCGTTAAAAGGACAATATGTTAAATTTAATTTAATAGTGTGAGCTAAGTCACCAGTCTGAACTTTATTCTCTTGGCTTTCGCTTTTATCTCGATCACAAAAAGGCTGCGTTTAACGGAAACTGCGGTAACTTGATTAACAACGGCCGCATTCCGATGAGGTAAACGCGAAGATTTGGTGCGTTCAGGGGCCGCACGCTTACAGGATTGAACGATTCAAGGTAATTTAATTACAGGGTTGTAAAAGCAAATTCCGTTTGCAACTCCTTTCTGCTGCATAGCAAACAATAAACAGGCAACTGTAGCCGATTTCTGGAGGAAGCTTAAGCTTACCCTCCCCAGCCACAGCCTGTTCACCCTGCTGCCTTCTTGGAAGACACATAAGTTCTAGCTGCCGCACCACCAGACTGCAGAGCAGCTTTCCCCCCAAGCTATCAGACTCTTAAGCTCAAATTCATTCTTACCACTGCTCCATTGAATGTTGTTTATTTCTGTTTACCATTTTTATAATTGCTTCTAAGTATATTGTCCAGTAAGTAGTAAGTAGCAGAAGGGTTTTACAAAACTCAGTTTCACTCCATAACTTGTTGTATTGTGACAAAATAAATCTACCTACTTATCAAATTCTCACACCAAGTTTGTCAGGGTTTTACAGAGGAGCAATAGAAAGCATCCTCACTGGAAACATCACCAACTGCTATGGGATGTGCACAGCCCAGGTGATTAAAACAGATGTCGGTGAGGTGCCTATGCAGAGCCCAAAGGATACTAAAGGACAGTACCCACCCAGCCACAGCCTGTTCACCCTGCTGCCTTTTGGGCATATGGTGTGCTATGTAGCAGAAGGGAGTTACAAACTCAGTTTCACTTTTCGACGTGCAACACAAACACAAACACCAGAAACAATAATCAAACAGTTCAACAAATTATCTACAATCAGTGCAACCTGTGAATCAAGTTTTGAATAATCTCATAACGATTATTAGTAAACTTGGTGAAGGTCTGAACAAGTAAATTAATGTTTAAGTGTTCCTTTCTTAAATATAATCTGTAAAAATGTTCATTTGTGCACTGAACCCATTTTTGGTTGCTGTCATCATTCTATTTTTTTCACACTGGACTTAGAAATGCTATTTTTCATGTAATTGGGACTGTGAGTCCACTTCTTTTACATTGGTAGAAAGGAAGGGATAGCTTACCTGTTCTCTTATTCTATCATAATGGATCAATAGGAATTATTACAGCGACCAAAAACTGTGTGTAAATGTGTATAAGAGGATTATTTTAAACCTTAAAACCTCACTTCATCACTCTCACACAGTGTTATTTTTTTTTTACAACGTACGTATGAAAACACAACTAACTTGAACGCTCAAAACTGTGGAGATGATTGTGGGCTTAAAGTGGGAGCCCAAGACTGACACCATCATCAAGAAGGCTCAGCAGAGGATGTACTTCCTGCACCAGCTCAGGAAGCTCAACCTGCCTAAGGACCTGCTGATCCACTTTTACACAGCCATCATCCAGTCTGTCCTTTGCACCTCCATCACTGTCTGTTTTGGATCTTCCACCAAAAATGACAAGGACAGACTACAACGGACAGTCAGGACTGTTTAGTGTCTTGCTGAGGGACACAATGGTGGATGGGTCACAATGGGGGATTGAACCGTGTCTCTCACACCAAAGGCACAATCTTATCCATTGTTCCATCACCAACTTCACTGCAGATCCATCTCACCCTGGACACAACCTGTTCCAGTTTCTCGCCTCTGGTAGGCGCTACAGAGCACTGTACGCCAAAACCAACAGTCTCAGGAACAGTTTCTTCCCACAAGCCATCACTCTGATGAACACTTGACTTCTGACTCCAGGTGTCAAGAACAATTCTCGTGCAACAACCCAGTAACTCTGCCTCTAATCAGCCACCTGTTTACTGACTTCCTCTTAGTATTTATTCATCATTCTCGTGTTCTCTATTTCAGAGCTGTTCATACTGTCATATTGTCATACTGTATATTGTGTATACTGTATACCAAATCCACCTACCTCAACTACATAACACCTGCACTTAATAATTATTGATTCAGCATCCTTTGCACACTGCTCTATCACACTGTGTACATGTGTGCATGCACAAATAGAAGTACGGGTGTGTACTTAAAAGGGTACAAATGCTTGTCGCTTGGGTTCCCTTTTGAGAAACAATTGTGATTGTATTATTATTATTATTATTATTATTATTATTATTATTATTATTATTATTATTATTATTATTATTATTATGTTATTATTATTATGTTTATTATTATTATTATTATTATTATTATGTTTATTTGTGTTCTGATTCTGATTCTTACTCTGAACGCATCTTTACACTGACGCCATCGAAACGCGCCGGAAGTAGCTCTGTTAGCTGCAGCAGCGCTTTTGCTTGTCAGCTCCCTTTACCACTAGCAGCAGAGCTCCAGAAACAACTCGCAGTGGACTCAGACGTCCGATTTTAAATCACTTAACTTTGTCTAATTGATAGCTAAACGTTAGCAGTTAGCGCCAGTCAAGCAGACTTTTAAATAACAGTAAGTTACAGTGATATATCAGGTAGCTTTGCGAGCTAACCATCCTTTCTTTTTCTGCCTGGCGTCACTTCCTACTTTTGAAAATCGCGGCCAGAAAATAACGAGACGGAGATGGAGTTACAAGGTGAGTCTGATTTTTTAGTATTGATTTGTTTGTTATAATTGTTGTTATACATATGTGTGTGTAACGTTGTCAAATATCTGTCTGCTCTTAAGGCTGCTAGCTCTTCATTAGAAGCTCAGACTGAAAGCAAGTTAACGAAAGCAGAGATTTGACTGGATGTTGCTGTGATTACATTTACTGATCCTGATCCGAACAGACAGACCTAATTAACAGGACTGAAGTGGATTCTGACCCGCTGGACTCTGCAGTCCCGTTTAGACAAAGTGCCATAAAACGAACACGCTGATTGGCACATAACGTTAATGCATTTGATCTGAATGAGAACCCAGACTTATCCAGCAGCTCTTGCGGGGGACCCCAAACCTCCCTTTCCAGAGCCACATTAACCAGCTCTGGACACACAATCTCTCCACCTAGTCCTGGGTCTTCCTAGAGACCTCCTCCAAACTGGATGTGCCTGGAGAAGCCAGCCACCCTCCCGCGAAAACCCATTTCAGCCACTTGTACGTGCGATCTAAAGAAACCAGACCTGTTGTTTGTTTTTTTTTACTTTGGTGGAAAATTGTGACATCCAAGTCTCAGTCAGGAATCGGGGTGTCTGTAAAATAAATCTCTGGATATCTTTCAAAAAACCCAGAAGGTCATTTAACAGCACTTATCAATGCTCTGAAACAACTTCCAGATTCTTTTCTATCTAAAAGGACGGTTTCTAATTCAATAAAAACGATAACAGGAGGTGACATATGTCTCTGCTCAATCTGGATAACGTGAACCAAAATATATTATTAATTGTGTGTAGAGCTGCAACAGTGAAGCAGTTAGCTATTGTGATAATTGATAAATTGGTTTTAGTAGTTTATTTATTTTTTAAGGTAAACATTCTCTGATACCAGCTTCTGAAATGTGAATATTTTTTAGTTTCTTTGCTCCTCTGGGACAGTAAACTGCGTATATTTCGGTTGTGGACAAAACAAGACATTTGAGGACGTCGCCTTGAGCTTTGGGAAACACTGATCGACATTTTTCACAATTTCCTGGCATTTTATAGACCAAACAACTACTTGAGAAAATAATTAGAGACAGATTAATCGACAGCAAAAACGATCGTTGGTTACAGCGCTACTTGTGTTGTACAGAATGAGCCGGCAGATACAGTACGAATCTTCCGGCTCACTGCTTCTTTTTTTTTTTTTTTTGGTAAGAAAATAAAGTCGTCACTTGGTAAATATAAAATTAAGTCTGTGCAGGAGGTACATTTGATTTGCTGTAGTTTATATTAGATTAAATTAAACGAACACCAGACTGTTCAGCCCAGATGGTGACCACTTGTCTCTAATCAGTCTTCCTGTCCCTCTCTCTCAGTGGGAACTGAACCGATGACCCTTGGCTCTCCCACGTCTCCAAAGCCGACCTCAGGGGCTCAGTTTCTTCCCGGCTTCCTGATGGGTGACCTGCCAGCCCCAACTACCCCCCAGCCGCGGCCCTTCAGCCTGGCCTCGCCCCTTGTGGAGAGCACAGGTATGCACCGCGGTCAGCAGGAGGCCCCGCAGCCAGTATGCCCCACCCCCAAGGATAAGAGTGGCGCCCCACCTGTACGCAGCATACACGACGACCTGGTTAATGTTGCGACGCCCCTCAACACACACAGGCAGGTTAGTACTCGCTGATGGAGCCCAGCAGCCTGTCGCTCAAAGAAAGGCTCAAACTGTGGCTGTTTTACCATGACAAAGTCCAAGGCCACTTATCTGCAAGAAGTCTATCTCAGCCTGACTCGTGTCCACTTTGTGTCCAAATATCCACCTCCCACGAGTACCTGGTGTTCTTAAAAATCCACAAGAGTCACGGAATTGTTTGAGTAAACCTTTTAATCTAGGGATGCACCGAAATGAAAATTCTTGGCCGAAGCCATAACCAAATATAATGACAGGATTTACTCATTGTTCCCCACGGGATTTGGAGAGACTATGGTGGGTGGATCTGAGGCCCAAGAGGGTCCAGTAAAGTAAATTACATGTGTCCACTTACTTTTAATGGACACATGTAATATGTTTTATAATTTCTGTGAATATAATCCAGTTAATCTCCTTCCTGTACAGATCCAGAAGACGAGTTCTGTGTTTTTGGCGACTTTATAAAGCGTACTGCTGAAAACATCAAATTATGGTGGAGAATGAAGTATAGAGATATACGCCATTTACACTTTAATTCCAATGGAAACACTGTACATAGATGTATTTCACTACAGTTATATATATAAAAAAAAACATTAACTGAAGTCTCAGGCTTCCATCTTGGTGAAAAGAACCTGCTAAGTCAACACAGTTGAGAACAGTTGTGAATGCAGCATGAAAACTTTGAGAACCACTGAGAAAATGTTTTGTTCTAAAAGTAAGAAAAACAGCATTTAATAATCAGACCGTTTAAAGTCTTAACATTTTGTAAATACTTCTGTCTTTGTCTCCAGTCTTTTCCAGCTATGCAGTCTCCTCTGTCTGCACGTGGGGCCTCAACTCCAGGAACAGGTACACACTACTTCTAACACTACTGCGTCGGCACCACACACCACATATTTCTGGTTTTGGCGAGAGACGACACATTTTATGATCCCGTTTGAACTGTGCCCTGAATTACACACGCTGACACTTTAAGAGATAATTATGCAAGTCAAGAAAGTCACTGTTTGCCATAAAACTGTTAAAGTATCAGATTGTGAAAATATGTAATGAAAAAGACGCGTATGTGATGTCTTTACTTTACTTTCTCTTAATGACTGAAGCTAACGTTACTGAAGCAAACGTCAAAGAGCTTCTGTGAGTGGATGATGTGATGAAAGGACCGGGCAGGCTCAGATTGTTATTCTAAGTGTCTGACAACATTATGGAAAGGATCCCTGCAGAGAGAGCGAGCTTTATTTTAAAGGATAAGATCCTTTTTGTTAACCAGGTACAGTCTCTTGTCAAAGCCACCAGACGCTGTTGATTAAAAACAGTAGTTTTAGCTCACAGAACAAGGGAGTTGCTGGTGTACCGCTGCCTCAGTTAGTTAATGTGTGACTTTGGTGTTTTTGTTTGTTTGTGTTTTTCCGTGACTTTGGTTTTTTTAAAGAGTTAAAAACACCAAAGTCACACACTAACCAATTGAGGCAGCGGGAGACCAGAGAGGTAAAATTCCTTTTTTTTGTCAGAGGAGTCTGGTGGCTTTGATGAGAGCGATAAGATTACCCACACTGTAAGGACAAACAGTCCCAGATTACCCGTGTCCTTATACTTTTGATAGGGGCTGTTTTTTTATGATGTCTTTTTTTTAAGACAATAAAAATCCTATAACAGCATACCATTTTAGACAATAGTCCTTCCAACAGTTTGTGTTTGGCCTTTTCCTGTATCAATGACACAAAGCCAGCTCCATAAAGAAATGGTTTTCCCAGTTTGGTGTGGAAGAACTTGACTGGCCCGCTCAGAGCCCTGACCTCGACCCCGTCCAACACCCCTGGCCCTCTCGTCCTCCCACTGACAAAACAACGTGTAGAAATCCTTCGCAAGATCGGAAGCTGTTAGAGCTGCAAAGGGGGCACCAACTCCATATTAATGCCTTTTGGATTAAGAATGGGATGTCATGAAAGAAATGTGTAGGTGTCCCAGTACTTGTGTCCATATAGTGTTAACTAGCTGCAAGCAAGAAAGCAGTGGTTGTTAGCTTAGCATTACAGCGCTAACACGTTGATGTCATATATCGTGCGAGACGAGAGATGTAGTTCGTTGAGCGGTTCATACAAAACTGAATGTTTACCGTACAGTTTTACGACAAACTGCAACTTTCTTGATGGATGAAATTAAACTGACAAACACGAATTCAAGAGACAATTCAAACAGGATAAAATATATTAGCCGTCTCTCGCTGTTGACTACCGTACATACAGTGGGGGAAACAAGTTTTGTTCAGTAAACCTACTTCCGATGTGGCTATTCACATGAGAGTTTCACCAGACTTTGGTATTAACTCAAGAAATCCACATATAAAGAAATCCAAACATTAAAGACCACAAATAAAGTTATGTGCAATAAAGTGGAATTACTTAGGAAAAAAAGTCTTGAACACGGAAAGAAAAAGCAGGTCTCCAAGGCAAGGTAAGCCTAGGAACCAGCTGAAATCCATCAGTAGTTAGTAGAAAGTAATTATACCTCCTATCAGTGCAAAGTGATACCAGCTGAGTTAGTAAGTTGATGGTCTACAAAAAGGCTTTTCCTTATCAAGGTGTCGCACAAAAAACATCTGATGATGGGTAAAAGCAAAGAGCTTTCCCAAGACCGTCACAACCTTACCGTTGCGAAACATATGGATGGAATCAGATACAGATTTCAAAACTTCTGAATCTTCCAGTAAGCAACATTGGAGCAACATCACTCAGTCATTAACCGGGCACACACAGGAGCTCCTCGCAAGATTTTCTGACCCAGGGAGTCAGAAGAACAGACAGAAGTGTAGGCCAAGACCCAAAGACCACTCGGAAAGAGCTCCAGAAACACCTGGAGGCAGCAGGTCATGTTGTCACAGAGAAAACAATAGGCGATGCTCTCCACCGCCGTGGCCTGTATGCACGCTCACCCCGCAAGACCCCATTACTAAAGAAAAGGCATGTGGAAGCTCGTTTAAAGATTGCTACAACTCATTTTCACAAGCCAATGTCACTCTGTAACACCACTGTATGAGTGAGGGCGGGCTGTGTGTTTAGGTTGTCCAATAAAACTGTCCCCCTCTGCCTGTCTACCTGTCTCCAGGTGTGCAGCAGGTGTGCATGTCTCCAGCTCAGGTGGATCCCTTCTACAGTCAGGGAGAGGCTCTGTCGTCTGACGATCAGCTGGACCAAACCTGGGTCACCGTGTTTGGGTATTTATAGTGCTACATGTATTGCTAACACACCGCTGTACTGCGTAACACCCTGTGAACACGTGTCCATTTTTGTATTTTTGTGTGTGTTAGTTTTCCTCCAGCCTCAGCCTCCTACATCCTGCTGCAGTTCGCTCAGTACGGAAACATCCTCAGACACACGGTGAGAGAGAGACACACACACACACACACACACACACACACGGACCTTTCTGGTTGAGTGTGATGTAAGAAAGGAGCACTGGTATTACATGTTCATGTCTTTTAGGGACCGGAGAATGGAAAAACTTAAAAACACTGCCGGAGGATTTGTGTAACAGGTTTGTGAGTTTGGAAAAAAGAGAACAGGCAGATCCACAAGCAGATGAAATGGTTAGATGAAGAGCTGCTGGAGCATGTAATGAAGCTCAACAACCCGTCACAGTACGTCCACTAAAGTGCTTGTTTTTGGCTCTGACCGACTCAGCTTGTTATTCTAAGTGTCTGACAAGATTGCGGCGAGGATCCCTACAGAGCTGGGCTTAAAACAGTAATTATAACTGTTGAGTTTCTGGTCAGAGAGGTAAAACTCCGATATAGTGGCTGTTTCTGGTTGAACATAAAGGATCTCTCTGCGGGGACGCTTTCCTTTTTAAAAATGTGTCCCAATTAGTCACATAGACACGAAAAAGAAAATAAGTCTTAAAAATGCCAAACATGGCCAAAAAAGTTACTCACAGCAGCATGTTGTCAGTCGTCCTAAAGCTGCTTGGACAAGAACAGGATGGTGTGCTGCTCTCAGGTCAGAATGTGGTGGTCACATTTTAACAGAGGTTTATGCATTATAGCAATTTCATAAGCTGTCTAGCTCCTTGTGTTTAATATAGATGTGTAAGACTGTTACAGTTAATACGTTTTAAAGATTTACCTGTAAGTTATGAGAATGATCTTGAGTTTCTTGCAGCGAGGAGGGTTTAGACAGATCTGGGTTTAGGTGTCTGAATCTGTATCAGGCTCATGTGGAGAATCACTGCTGTACGTGATCCTGAGAGAAGAATTAAGAATCCTGATCAGTGACCTCTGAAGTATAGCTTGGGAACGTACAGCTACACAATCAGGCCAGGCTTTAGAGCTGCATTGATGTGAATTGATAAATGTATTGATGATTTACTGACAGATGGCGTCTCCTGGTAACTGGATGCACCTCCAGTATCAGTCCAGACTTCAGGCCAGGAAAGCTCTGTCCAAAGATGGAAAAGTGTTCGGTGATGCCATCATGGTGGGAGTCAAACCCTGCATAGACAAGGTCAGTACCCGTGATTTGTCTGTCTGCCGTCTGATTGGTCCTCCACATCAAGTGACAATGGGCCAAGTTTGACGTCTGCACAGCGGTGAAGTTGTTTCTCTGTCTGTCTCTGCATCAGAGTGTGATGGACAGCAGTGTAGCCATCTCTTCTCCGCTCTCCACCTCCTTCTCCTCCTCCTCCGTCCTCCCCTCCACTCCTCGCTCCGCCATCAGACCGCTCAGCGCCGCTTACAGGAGCTCCGGCAGCGACTACCAGGTGACCTCTGGCCTCCGGTTTCACTCTTTGTCTGATCTGAACCGTGCGTTTGGTTGACCTTAGAAATGAATCTGTGCGTCTGTCTTCAGGTGGTGACGGACAGACAGACACCCAGGAAGGACGACAGTTTTGTTTCCAAGGCTATGGAGTACATGTTTGGCTGGTGACATTGCACAATGCATCATGGAGCACCTGCAGCCTCGGAGGAGAGTTGGGAATCAATGGACAGATGGAAGAACTGATTCACTACAGTGTGTGTGTGTGTGTGTGTGTGTGTGTGTTTGCTGAGGTGGAGGCTCTTTCTGTCTTTTCTCTCTCTCCTTTTATAATAAGAATTTTTTTAAATGTTTTGTCTCAATAAAGTTTTTCTCTGCTTTGAATTCAGTGATGTGAAGGATTCATTCAGAGGTGGCGCTCTCTCGGTGGCACTGTTCACATCACACAGTGCAGCAAAAGAGAATGTTCTGTAAAGTTTAAAAACATATTGGAGAGGAAGGTTAAGGAACTGGGCTGGCAGGCACAAATGCAAGAATTACAGCAGGTCAAGCAAGAAAATAAATTCAATTGTCTAAAGGGAGGTAAAACTTTAAAAGACATTGAAATGCATAAATAAGTCTGGTGTTAAGATGAAATGGTGGAATTATTTAGATGATAAATCTGTCTTCTACTTTTAACTTGCACATTGATGTTATTTGGTGTACACACACACACACACACACACACAAAAAGGATAAGCTGTTAGACATTGTAAATTTTGGTATTTTATTCCCGTAAATGTTTAGAAAAATCCTGGTAACTGACTGAAAATGTGGTAGGTTCTGCCACAAAAATGCATTTGTATAATATAAAACTTAAATTAATAGCTTTCATAGCTTTCATGTGCTTCAATCCCTGAACTCACCTTGCCTGTATTTGGGACCAGCCTTTAATTCCTTCCCCACAAACTCCCCACAAATATGCTACTATCAAGTTGTTTATTTCAACCAATAAGAATATTGTCTAAAAATTAGGCTATCAGATAAACGATCAATTACGAATCATTAATTGATCCAGCCCCAAGAGACAGCCCATCTAAGCCAACCTCAAGACCAAAATGGTGCTCATTGTTTCCGTAAAATGAACTGAACTATTGAATTGTGAAGAATCTCCCCGATGTGTAGCATGTCCACATCGACAAAACTTTATAGTGCAATAAATGTCAAAGTAGCTCAAGCAGGCCACCTGGTGGGCTTTCAGATGTTGTAATACTTCCAAAGAACTTATTTAAAAATCAGACCAGGCCAGTAAAAGCAACGGGTATCCAATTGGCACTAGGGTTTTTAATTTTAAGTTTTACGGTAATAAACAATACAATATAATGGCTTTTTGAACTCTGCTGTTTGTGTAAAACAGTATCTTGGCCAGTAGATGGGGCCACAAGTCCTGCATCACAAACTTCAAGAAGTCCATTATGTGGAAGTCACATTAAAATACTTCTCGAGTTGGGAATATTTGAACTGTGATTGCAGAATCAGAGTTCAAGTTTTCGCCAAAACAGGAGAGAAGAGCACCTGGAAGCAAAGGTATGACCCTTTGCTTCCAGGTGCTCTTGTTGTGAATGTTACAGGCTGATGTAATTGGTCCACGCCCTCTCGTCAGTTTTGGATCAAGTTAAACAACATTTTCTTATTAGGCAGGTGTTCCTGGGTACACTCCACATCAATGAATCACTAGTGCATAATGTGAAATCAAGCTGGCCGCTAATACACATACTGATGTTCCTGCCTTACCTACCAAAGAGGCTCGAGTTGTTCAAAAAGTTTAATCTGGATTAGGATGATCTGAATTTGGAAATCCTATGATTTGCTATCCCAGATCACATAACCCCTCTCACCTTTGTCCCAGTTTTTCAAAGCAACACTGGATTGGATCACCCTGATCCAGATCCAGACTTTTCAGCATTACCAAATCTGGATTCCCAATGCTCTAAATGGGACTACATATCACAACGCTGTTAATGACATATACAGAGAGGAGCTTTTAGCTTTTAGGAGGCGATCTTAGAATGAGGGACTGACTGGACCTGCAATAAGGGATGCAATTGTTACAAACTACTTTTGAATGGTTCACCTCGGATGATTGTGCCTTTGTAAGTAATGCACAGTGGCAAGTGACAGTTGAAATTAAATGCATTATTTTTTGTTTGATGTTTACAGCTGTTTGGGGGATTATTTATTCTTTTTCTTTACTATACTGAATGACTTAATAGGTAATGGCTAATTTATCTACTTTATCACTGTAAATTTTAAACAAATCAAGGGAAAAATGTAATTAAATATTTACATGGGCTACCAAATGATAAGAATTTTGTATTGTTTACACATTTTACACAGTACACATTTTGTTCCTGAATCCACCCTTGTGTTGGGATCAGGATAATCCTGTTTTTTTTGGATCAAAGGGAACCAGTTCTACTAAAAAGTTTGGACAACACAAACTGAAGGTTTGATCCAGATAAAACTCAGGATTGTATTCGGTGATCTGATCCAATTTTAGAATCCTTTTTTTCTTTTGAACAACCCATTTTCAAGATTTGATCCAATCCAATTGCCAAAATCCGACCAGATTACTTTTGAACAACTGCAACTTGGAGATAGATTAAGGAGGGATTTTCTTTCCTTGGGACCAGCCTCACTTACTGTCTCTCCTCTCACTGGTTGACCTTTCTCCCAGTAGCCACTTACCTCTAGTGTATACTATCCCAGCGACATATGGTCTCTTCAGCTCTCACTCTACTGGTACAGCATAGCAGGGGATAAATGAGTTGAACAGACCTCGCCGCCTGCAAGGTATGCAGAACAGAAGGCATGCTGCTAGAGAAAGGAAAGAGTGAGGGGGGTTGTGAGTGGGAGAAACGGGGGAAGGCTTTGGTTGAGCTTATATGCTTGAGCCTCCTGATCTTACAAAAGACATTTAAAACCATATTATTAAGGGATGGTCAGTCGCTTCAGATGTCCCACTAGAACAACTTGGGGAATCAGTTTATGTTAAATGAAAATATAAACTGTTTTTGTGAAAGAGAGGAAGCTATGTGGATGTTTCTTGAAGTCCCAGACCCAAATTATTTTGCATATGTTCCTATAATTCATATCGTCATCCTGTTATAAAAAGCATAATCTATAAATTGTCATTATTTAGTTTGCTCTGAATATGTCACCTCCTGCAATCACATCTGTATATAAACTTTTATTCCTATCTTTCTATTTCTTTTATATTCTATATTTTTCCATTCTATTTATATTTAATGTGTATTTTCTTATCTGTTGTGTTTTATTTGGAGCTGCAGTAACAAGTGAATATCCCCAGTGTGGTATCAATAAAGTCTATCTTATCTTATCATTTGTCTTTCTATCCTGATAGAAGAATCCCTCATCAGTTGCTCTTCCAGGTTCTGGGTTTTTAAAATGCACAATTGCACAAACAAACTAAGTAATTAAGGCAACAGTAGACCAGAGATGTAAAAGTACTATTTTTGTTAATGGAGTCTGGTGGTTTTGACAAAGCAATACAGTAACTGTTTCTGGTTAAACCCAAAGGATCCATTTCTTTAATCCTTACCATAATGTTGTCAGACATTTCTAAAAACAATCTGAGCCTTTCAGTGGTACAAACAAGAAGGTTAGTGACACAGTTACGAAAACAAACGAATCGATGATCAGAGATGCAAAATTATTATTTTTATCAAGGGAATCTGGAGGCTTTGATGAGAGCGATTTAGTGACAGTTTTTGTTTAAACAAAAAGGATGTTACTCTTTTAAATCCATATCTTTAGGGATCATTTCCATAATGTTGTCAGACATTAATAATAACAATCTAAACCTGTCAGTGGCAAAAAAAAACCAAAACAAGTACTTTAGAGGACGTACTTTGACAGGATGCAATTGCACGCAAGGACCACATTGTGAAACGTTATGCTAATGACGCATTACTTGTTCCACACATAAGACGTAATAATTGGTTTCGTGTGTCGCCCCCCCCCTTCTCGGACATATCGCGATATTTGGTCAACACACGGTCGGTTCCGGAGGTTACAGAAGAGATATCTCGCGCTACCTGGGCACTCAACGTCTCATTCCGCCACGGTCAAGCCAACAGGGAAGGGGTTTCTGTTCAACAGCAATCATTTCATTTGGAAACTATATTTATACGAACAAAGTCGTTTTATTTATTAAAGTAAACGTAATCGTCTAGTTAACTTTCCAGGTAACCGTTGGCTGAAGGTCGTAATTTGTAAGTTACAGGGGAAAAAGAAGCTAATTTAACGTTAACAGCATAGCCGGTGTCGTGCTAACAAAGAAAATCCTTTCTCTTCAGAAATAATCTCCTACTACTCCTCTTTAGTTATGAGTCATGTGGTCGTTGAAAATCCACACGGTCTAGAGCAGCAGGTGAGTACTCTCAGCTGGTTACTTTTTGTATTTTTTCCTATTTAAAAATGTGGCTATTTTCCGTTACGCACATGCAGTTTCGACAGAGAAAGAAGGCGCTTCGTTAGCTCCGCCGCTAAGCTAACGCTGCGGCTGGCCAAAATGGAGGTGACGCTGTAGAGTAGATTGTGATGGCGGAGCTCGTCACTACGGACTAAACTAACGGCTTAATTAGGGCTTTATTTCCGTTTAAAATGCATAACAGTCGCCTTAAATTCTACTAAATACACTATTTAAATAACCTCTGCTTGTGTGATGTTTCAATTAATGGGAATTTACAAGGTTGGCTTAACATTTACGACCCGGCCGGTATCCTACTAACTTAGCCCGGCTAATGTCGGGCCTTCTCAACATGAAACGTGGCGCAGGAGAAAATGTTGGACAACCTGGTTTTTAGCCACCATTTGTTTTTTTTTTTAAAGTAATGCTCTCTACTTAATAAGTCGTTCAGCCAGTATTAATTAGGATAAGCTACTTAGCCACAAGTATGAATTCACATTGTTTATCATTTTTGTCTTAAATGTGTATTTGATCACAGGTTAGATGGTCGTGCCATGTCGATAATTAGTTTTATCAAAGCCAAAAAGGGGATTTGTAGTCTTTTGAGTTACGGATGGTTCAGCCTGAAGTGCAAACCCAATAAACTTTTAAATAAAGGTGGTGTGTAATCAAATATTTCAAGTTTGGGGATTGCTAAAGGTGTTTAGATATTTTATTTCTGCGATGGTCATTGTATTCTTTTGTCCTCATATATTGTTTGTAGTTTCAGTCATTGAATGCTCTTCTCATTTCTGAAGTTTCTTAAACCTTTCCCCCCCCTTTTCTTTATAGCTTGCTGTCCTAGACTTGAACTCTGCTGACGGACAAGGCGGAGGAACTGGCAGTAAGTAATAAAGCAGATTTAACTTAAAAGATGTAGTGATTTACATTTTCGCTCAGTTTTAAGCCTCATGTCAATACAGTTTCGCACATTTGTATAAGTACAAGTTATTAATACCAAAGCTGTGTTAAGATAAAATATTCCTTTACTAGTTCCCTGTAGGGGAAATTTGTGTAAGCACAGCAGCACAGAGGAATATAAAGAACAAAATACATTTATAGTAAAATCAGTACCTTTCTTACGTAGCTGTGTAAATAATATACACGCTATTTAGAATTAATGTATAATTAACATTCAAAATAAGAGTAGAATATGTACACACTGAAGTACAGCTGTTATAATGAAATCCACTTGAACACAAGGCTTTGCTTTAAGTGAAGTGTGCATATCTTTAGTTTGTAAGCAATACAAATCTTAGTGAATGAGTCTTTAGCTGTATGTGGCATGTGACCTTTTTGTTCTTTCTCTTCACCTAGGGCGTTACATTCCACCTCACTTGAGAAACAAAGATGCACCTCCTAAAAATGGTGAGTTTACTTCCAACAATCACCCCCACCCACGCAGCCACAGTCAGGGCTGACTTGGTGTTTTCAATGTTAAAAAGCCCCATCAGAGCATGGTAAAAGCAAGCACAATTGAGAAACATAGCACATTGATCTTTCCCAGTCGAGGCAAAGATGAATAGTTCTGCAGTGATTTTGCTGCTTCAGACCATGGGAGCTTTGAGGACAATCGTCTAATGTTTTTCTTACTAGTGCACAGAATGCCATGTCAAGTGGGGTTTTTTGGTGTCTGTGTATGAAGTAAGGCAAGTGGCACTGTTAGTTACCTCAGGACACTTGTTATGTAGAGCACATCTAGCTAGACCCTACTCTTTAAAATGAGTGGGGCAAATTTAAACATTCAGTTTTAAAGTGTTTTCATAAAGAGTTTATCTCTATATTGAATCTTGTCTCAGATGTGAACAAGAGTGCTAGCTGTTGAATGCTCTGATAAGGGAAATGTAGTTGGTGTATTGCTGTCTATGGACTATTAATGTTTTGTAGCCATGATTAGGTGTTTGTTTTTTTTAAAAATCTGTACTTGTTTAGCCTCTTAAAGGCTTTAAATCAAGACATGTAATGCCTGACATACTCAGTCAAATACTTTTGAAATGATCTTGGAATCATGGTACCGTGTCACACTTGACGTTTTTCTCGTTTTACTGTTTTCTTATTCCACAGCAGGAAATGCTTATTCCGCTGGTAGACAGTGCGGTTATTCAGTGGCACCAGTAACCCTCTGTAAGTCCCTTCTGTCTGCTTTCGCTGAGGGCAACCTGCATTTTTAGATGCATGAAATAGCCATTTTACACACCAGCAAAGCCAGTGCGAAAGGGGGAGAGGGTTAGAGCTACACACTTCACAGTAAAACTTAATAATGGGCTCATGATTAATTGATGATCTTCTCTCTGCTATGCTTGCAGCCGAAATAAGAAATATTATAGGTTAAATGACGATTTGATCTAAGCATAAGCTTGTTGGGGTAATGCTGTAGTGAGATGGATTTTTAATCTATTTAAGCATATGATAAATGCATTAAAATATATATATATTTTCCCCACTCTGTATTCAAGCCCATATCACCTGCAATGTCCCCCAAGCTTCTTCTAAGCAGTTCCTACAGCCATGGCAGGCCGAGTGTCAGCAAAGACACAGAGATAACTATACATCAGGATGGGATGACTGTAATATTGGTAACTATTAGTGTATAGTCAAGCCCAACACTCATACTGCATGAGCCAGTAATTATGGGTGAGTCTTTTTATAGCCTGCTTCCCTACCTTTGCTCAGGTTACCCAAGACTGGCCTCTCAAGAGCTTGCCTTTTACCATGCCTTCAGTGGGGGTTGGCGAAACAGATGTGGTATATCTTGACCTCTATCTGCATGCCATGCCATCAACGTGTTGGTAGAGTTTTAGTGTATATAGCTGAACATGGGGCCATAAAGTGTGCCCTTGCTTTGTCATGGTCACTTGACAAAAGCAGCAGAAATCTGGGCCTAACAGAATTTGTCAAAGCTTGCAAAGGAAATTGCTTATGATGCATGGTGCGTTAAAGACTGTGCACTGCAACACCAGTGTGGCTGTCGTACTAATGAGACCATGTCGGCTGTGAAAGAATTATTTCAGACGTGCACTTTTTTTGCGTTCTTCAACTGTTTATATCTTTTAACCTCTTTCAGTCAGTCAAGAAATAAAATAGGGATTGTAGAGAAACTGAGCTTTACATTGCTGCTTTGGCGTAATTCAATCCCGCACTCATTATTAATCACAAGTCTCTAAGTTTGTTCTTTTTTAGTTCTTTATATACCACGTAGCCTTTTGTCTGCCTGCGGCACACTTTTGAAAAGTAAGTGGGATTATTGAAAACAGAACTGCATGGAGGCTTTTGTTCCAACTAGTGGAAGCTGCAGGTGATGGCTTTGATTAGTTAGTTCTCTCTTAGGTGGAGTTAAAATAACCATTGAAATCTTCCCGTGCACTCAGAGGTTGAATGAAACCCCTCCTCTGCACACTTGAATACTCGTGTTTGTCTGAAAGGGATGTTTGTTTCTGCCGGGTTGTTTCATTGTAGAGTGATCTCTGGGTGTGGTAAATAGACAGACTCCTAGATATCTTTTGCTGGTTTGCATTCTGCATTTAATGTGCAGACTATCTGTGCTCAGTTATATCCTAAGTGTAGTTCTGGGATGTAAAACTGCATATATATATTAAGTATAAGAGGAATCTTGAGAGCATGTAGTCTTTGAAGTCGAGTAGGCTCTAGTAAAAGGGCAAAAGGCCTCAAGACACACCTGCAATATGTGAGACTGCTAGGGGGCAAGTTCTCCTTTTCCAGACAGTATTGGATTCAACAGACTGCTTGAAGCTCACACTTATATAGTTTGAAAACTTTTTTGACTTAAATGTATTTTGGCCTTTTAAAATCCATAGTTCAAGAAACATCACAACTTGCAAAACATATCTAGGAAAAGAGATTTCAGCCTTTTTACTTGTAAGCTACAAGTCATATGGTCAATCCAACATTGCATGGATAAGGAGAATAGTTACTCTACTTCAGCTTTGGCACAAGCCTTATGATCAAGGTGTAACTTACATTGATTTAAGATGCTAGTATAGTATTTCTGGAGTTATATTTTGGTGGTTTGATGTGAACTGCAACGCCATCTGCATTGCTGTCTCTCAAAATTAGGCCGTTTGCAGAATGCATGTGCATACTTTTTGTTTTATACCTGCCTGAGTGAGTAATTTCTAACAGAAATTGGGATCCTGAATTTTGTTTTTTAGAGTCACCACACTGTAAAGTAACTGTAAACATTCGGAGATGACATTTAGTGTCTCTTTATGTCTGAAATGCCCGTCTTGATTGCATTGCAGCTCAGAGTTCACAAATACTCCATGAACTGACTAAATATCTTTATCTTCCATCCAATGGTTACCGTTTTTAGCTTGTTTTAGAAAATACTAGAATGTCGGAATTTAATCACTTAGATTGGTATCCAAGCCAAAAACTTGTGGCACCATCTACTTGTCCAAGCTACAGGCTGGTATATAGCACACAGATCGGCGTGTGAAGCATTTTCAAGGCTTTTCCCCTTGTGCTTACTTGAAGGGGGTGTCATGATGGAAGCGGCATTATCGCAGCTATAACAGTCAGTTACCCCTCCTCCCCCACTCAGCTGGTGTCCAAAGCTGGGATTGTTGTGGTAAATGTGTCATGCAGGCAGAATCAGGGCTCAGTAGTTCTCTGGGTAAAGACAAGTCATTCTACCCAAATAACATGAATTGTCAGTGGATTATTTTTATTTTACCTAAAACCTTTTGATTTCTCTGCATCTATTCTCTCGTGCAGGTGTAGAACTTGCTTTGCATTGTTTGCCTACTTTCTCATAATGGACATTAACTTGACCCGTGATAGCCTTTTTTTCTGCTAATTATTCTTTTCTGATAATTTTGCAAGCTTTCAGCCCAGGTTCTGGTCTGCATCCCATCTTTCAGTAAATCTGGCAAAACAATAGGTCAAAACTTGAGGAGAGACTGATGGCTAGTAAGGACTCTGAGTACAGCCAAATGTGTACTTGCTTACTGACACAAATGAGTTAACATGTGCAGCATTTATTTGCGCTTCCTCACATGCCTCTTTTTATTCTGGTTTTTCTTTTCATTGCCGTCAATGAAGACTCACCTGGATGGGATGGTGGACGCAGCAATGGATTCGTGAATGGTTACCATGACAACCGCACAAATGGGGGCTATGGAGGCCGAGGACCCCCTCGCAATGATAGAGGTGGGCGTGGCGCCTACCGTGGTAACAGGGGTGGAGGCTCGTTTAATCAACCATTACAAAATGCAGGTGGGGACATGGCAACCCTGAGATGCTTTGAAGTCCAATTGTAGAGCGACAGTGTAGTTAAGTTGAAAACTCGACTCCCCCCACCCCTCCTTGTTGCTATATCAGAAGCTTATTCTGCGTATGCATAAAGGATTTGCAGTAAACTTAACTTAAATTAATATTACTGATAGTGCTTTGCTTAAAGGGAAATATTACATTCCACTTCCGGAAAGAGAGGTGACGTCTGACTGACTCATTGTCTGTTGGTTACAGGCATGGGCAGTTTTGACAACAAAGATGGCAACTGGGGAGGAACTCAAAGGGATGCTGCCTATAACAGCTTCGGGGGCCGCTCTGATAGGTCCAAGACTGGCTTCTTCAGTGACCGTGGGGCAGGTTCAAGAGGAAGGTGTGTAAAATTGTTGCATATTGTAAAAGTTTGTTTTAATGCAATTTCTTGATGATTTATAAAATCTTAAATTTTACAAAAATGATTAAAATATAACCTGGATCAGACTGAAGTGTCTTATTTAGTAATTTATGACAGAATTTGCAGTGCCGTATTTGTACTTAAGATAGCTTGTTTAACAGAGGAGATAAATCTAGCCAGTATGTTGGAGGTTTTCTAGCTTGTAGTAAAACCTTACTGGCAGACGGCACCTTTTTATATAACCTGTTTGAAGGGAACATTTCATACTGTAAAAGAACAGCTTTTGATTTGCATGTTGAGTCTTAGCCCTGCATGTTGTATAGTTTCCTTCTGTTTTCACTTTTTGAGTAAAAGATCTTGACTGATGTGCAACTAGACCTTGCATTAAATTATTTTCTCTTTGCTAAATGCTTTAACCATCTGTGTGCATTATGTGCAGATATGAACGTGGAGGCTTTGCTGGTGGGGGAAACAGCCGCTGGCAGGAAGACTCCAGAGAAGAAGACTGGTCCAAGCCCACTGCTCCCAACGAGCGCCTGGAACAGTAAGACAGATTCTTCTCGCATATAGGGCGGACTAGTTGATGTAAATGTTCAAAACAAATCGCAATACAGCTGATGGCAAAATCCAAATGTGTCCCAATATCGCATTATACGAATCATGCTGTAAAGCAGGGATATTCAATTAGAATTCAAAGAGGTCCAGTTAGAGAAGACTTCCCGAAGCAAAGGTCTCGAACATCAAAACGACTACCCTGCATTATGATTCAGTAGTAATTGTATCAACACGTGTTTTTAGTCAACAACAAGACTGTCAAATCAAATATTTCAAGAATATTTACATCAAACTGGATGGATAATAACTACTCTAATAATAAATTCTAAATTTCATTATGTAAAATAAAGTAACTAAATTTTAGAAAAAATTGAAAAAGTGTAGCTTGAAGTGATGAAGTGTAGTTTTAATCAATTTTATAATAAACACTCAACACATCTTGACAAATGAACAGCTGTAATGCCTCATCTCCTGTTTCATTCCCTCTTATAGAACTACCACTTTCTCTTGTTCAGTGAGAAACATGATTTTTGGCTTGTCCTGCCAGCTAGGATTAGAGATCTATGAGATATTCTGGTTTTGAACTGCCCGTGGGAGGAATGTACATTTAAGAATCTGTGTTCTTGATTAAAAGCCTCAATTCGTGTATGTTTCCAAAACGTCTCTGGTGAATCTCAGACACGACTCACCAGGATCAGAATGCACAGATTTGATTGGCTGAGCAGCGTCACATGATATGATTTGAGCATATGCGATTGGTCTGGGAGTTTTCTGGGCCGCTAACCCAGTACAGTAAATGCTAGAAAAGCTGCGCTTTTTAATAGAAACGCTCCGTCACGAGGTAGTAAGCCTCAATAATAAATTGGCTGTTGGTCGGCGGTCCAGAGAGGACAGCGGCTGGGTCCGGATCTGAACCCCGGCCCGCCTATTAGTGACCCCTGTTGTAAAGGCAATTGTTTTTGCAAATGTTTCAGCCTTATTCACAAATAACTATCAACCATCTTGTTTCTTAAACATTTGCTAACCTTGTTTTCTAGTGAGCTGTTTTCCGGAGGCAACACTGGGATTAACTTTGAGAAATATGATGATATTCCCGTGGAGGCCACTGGCAGCAACTGCCCACCTCACATCGAAAGCGTAAGTCTATACTAGGCAGTGATATTCTTACAGGTGTTATAATGTCCATCCTGTATCTACATGGATTCATTTAAAAAAGGGTTGTCTAATACTGATGCAATGACTGGTTATTCTGTAGTTCCATGATGTGGACATGGGTGAGATCATCATGGGGAACGTCGCCCTGAGTCGCTACACTCGGCCCACTCCAGTCCAGAAGTATGCTATCCCCATCATCAAGTCCAAGAGAGACCTGATGGCTTGTGCCCAGACTGGTGAGTATTTATCTATGCGTTTGTCTCCGTGGTTTTTAGATTATTTAATTTTAGGTTATTTAACTGTATTGATGATCCCTACTTTCAGGCTCTGGTAAGACTGCTGCTTTCTTGCTGCCAGTCCTGAGTCAAATCTACACAGAAGGTCCAGGAGATGCTCTTCAGGCCTCCAAAAACAATGGACAGGTACATTGGGAATGGCAAATCCACAATAAACAAACTCATCCTGCATTACCATTTGACTCATTCTGAGACATTTCATCCTCAGGACAATGGAAGGTATGGCCGCCGTAAGCAGTACCCAATCTCCCTGGTGCTGGCTCCCACCAGAGAACTGGCTTTGCAGATCTATGAAGAAGCAAGAAAGGTGAGCTCCGATCCACACAGCTCACTGACAGCATCATAACATTGTTTACCTTACATTTATTAAATGTAACTTGGAACTCAATTGTTCTTGTTTTCTTCCTTCCTTCCTTCCTTCCTTCCTTCCTTCCTTCCTTCCTCATAGGTTGCCTATCGCTCCCGCGTGCGTCCCTGTGTGGTTTACGGTGGTGCTGATATTGGCCAACAGATTAGGGAGTTGGAGAGAGGCTGTCACCTGCTGGTGGCCACACCTGGACGTCTGGTTGATATGATGGAGAGGGGCAAGATCGGCTTGGACTACTGCAAGTCAGTATAGCTCAAGGACTAGTACTAAGATTCGGCAGAGGAACGTTTTATTTATTTGACTCTAATTCTTTATTGTGGTGGTTTCTAATTATGATGCTTCTCTACAGCTACTTGATCCTGGATGAGGCTGACCGCATGTTGGACATGGGTTTTGAACCACAGATCAGACGCATTGTGGAGCAAGATACAATGCCACCTAAAGGTGTCCGTCAGACCATGATGTTCAGTGCCACCTTCCCCAAGGAGATCCAGGTAATTCACTATAGGCAGAAGCTCTCTCCCCCCTGTTCTTCCGACTGTCATTTATGGCCAGAATGTTGAAGTTGGGAACTATGACTGAAAGCATATTAACATTTGAACTAAATCATGATGTGCTTTGTGCAAACTCCCGTCAGTGTATGAATTTTTATCACAAGCTATGAAATAATAGAAACATGTTGGAGTGATTTGTTGGTGTTTGTGCAGTAAAATTGCAGGCATAAATCTGGTAGACTGCGTTTACTCATATCTCCGAGTCCACTCTAGCATGAGCTTTGCAATTTTACAGCTGGCTTGTCTAACCAATCATCACTCCTAACCGCCTCAACCTGACAGCCAGTCAGAGGCACAGAAGGGTGTTTGTTTTTTTTCAAGTCCGTTACACTGTGGAGTAAGCTTGACACAACAAACTGATTTGAGAGATTTATTTGCAATACTTTCTTATTTACTTATTTATGTAAGATGAAACAAGCTGCTTATTATAAATTGACCCAAAAATGTGCATTCTCCAGTCAGTAACTTTAAAGGAAACCTATTATACTCCTTTTCCAGTCATATTTTAGTTCTGTGACACCTGTATGGCAACTTTGTGTGATTCATAGTTCAAAAAAATAATTTTCTGTCTTACACTGGCTTTTAATGTAGAGCCACCCCACAATAATAGGATCAGCTGTGAAAGTTAATTCATGGCTGTGACGTTACAACCCAAACTCACGGCCCAACTTGGCGGAGAACAACAAATGCACATGTATACATTTACAGCAGAGAATTGCAGTTTGCTTTTGATGGCCTTAAACTCATCATTTATGATTGCTATTGTTGTTACTGTTACCTTGTCTGTCGTCTGCTCAGTGGACTTGATGAGAGGCCAGGTACTTTATGATCAGATGCTGTTGCTCTTTTCTTTTAGCTTGAAATAATCCCATATTTTAGACACTTTCTTCTTTGTCCCTCGCTGTTTTCCCTTTTCCTCCACTTGGAAACAGCGCCATCATAATCACGTCGTGATTATGATCTCTTGCACAAACATCAGATGTAAGGATTAAGTGCGACAGCAATAAATGGCCGTACGAAACAGTGCTATATAGTTATATGGATTAAACGAAGCATCGATGCAAAGAATTTGTCTATGCTTTTTAGTAATTACATTAATTGATGAATCGTTTCGTTTTTAGAAATTACTGTGATTTTTAGAAAGTACTGTTAAAATATCATATCTTCTCCTGACACAAACGCGGTGCATCATAACACCTCTAATCTGAGCCCCTATGTCCCCATCACTTTTCAACACAAAGTGACGCCCTTGCGTGTCTGTATCTTTTGTTGTGGTAGACAAATGAGTGTTATCTAAACGACATGTAAGCCTAAAACAAACCACTCTTACATGGTCTTTGTTTTTCTCTGCTTGCGAATCCTTCTCACCTTTTTTAGCCCTGACCAGTTTGCATGCCTCTATTTGTTGTGTGTAGATTCTGGCTCGTGACTTTCTGGAGGACTACATTTTCCTGGCCGTGGGACGTGTTGGTTCCACTTCAGAGAACATCACACAGAAGGTGGTCTGGGTAGAGGACAACGACAAGAGGTCCTTCCTCCTTGACCTGCTTAACGCCACAGGTGAGAAATGCATTAAAGAAAGTGATGTCCTCCCCTAAAGGGCACGTTGGGCTCTACCCATCATCCTGTGTTTTGTCAGTCTTCCCCATATCAGGCTAATATAGACTTTGCTACATCTTTGCTAACATATGTGGTTCATTATACCCAGACCTTGAGGTGAAAGATAAAAATATCAAAAAAAGGGGTGAGCCAGGCACTGAAATCACTTGGCTTGTTTTAAAGGGGTATACTTGACATAAAGCTGTTATATCTGTGTGCTGAGCAGCCTTACATTTACTGGCCGGTTTGGTTTTATCTCAGTTATTCCCAGTGAAGTTCAGGAAAATGTGACAGAGGCCCCAGAGAAACCTGGTAAGTATAAACATATATCATAACTTCACTCTGACCCACAAGCCAGAAACATCACATCCCCACAGCTCATCCTGTCCCCCCCCCAGCTGACATGCTGCCTCAGTTTTGTTTTCTTTTTCCAGTAAGAGCTTGTTGGACCGACAATAACGTTTGCCTTGCACGGTGTAGATTGAAATTGCAGAATTTGTGTTGAGAGTACAATCCCCCTCTGCACTGAAAGGCCGTCCTTTTTTAAAGCATAGTGTTCAGTGTTATCAACACCAGGACACTAAGGTCAGCTGGCTCAACTTGTTGGCTGGTTGTCATAGAACTCTCTCTATTTCCATGAGGCATGTGGCTGTAGCAGATTAAATGACACCAACATGTTACTCCAGTGTACAGACGGTTTCTGTAAATCTAGTTTAGACCACTTAATCTCTGGAAGTGATAATGAATACTTTGAGTCATTTCTCGCAACAACTGGCCTAGTAATGTAGAAGTCCTGTGTTTTGTAACTTGAGTTTACCTCCAAAAGAAGTCTGCAGCTGTACAGCATGGCAGTTGGTGCAGCCACTGCCACTATAAAAAGCAAACCAACGTGTAATTTGTCATGGACAGGCTTGTTAAAGAACACACTTGGCTATTATTAACCACAAAAAAGCAGTCTGGGGGGAGGGGTTGGTACCACTTGACTATTTAGCTAGTATGATTTATCTTAAAAGTAGTCACAGGCTGTAGTAGTATGGCGAGACAGGGGCTTTGATTGTTTTGTTTTTTTGTAATAAAAATGTTTTTCCCTAACTGGGACCAGAGTACAGAAACATTTGCAGGTTTGGCCACAGCTGTCCTAATCCCATCACCCCCTCAGCCATTTTTATTTCAGTATGACTGCTTGTAATGAAGGCCAGGCTGTTGTCTGTGAGCATTTGGCTCCTTAGTTTGTGTAAGAATAGTCAAATTCTCACATTAAGACACCAGGTTTGTCAAATACACATTTCTCTGAGCTCAGGTGTCAACAAATCTGTTAAATTTATCTTTTTAACAAAGATCAGTGTAACAAGCATGCAGCTTCTCATTTTCAGTTCCAGATGATTAACATATGTGTTGTAAATTAACATTAATCCTGCAAGTAACTTGACTGGAAACTGGCCAACATAAAAGAATTTTATTATTTTTAATTTTTTTTTACTGATCTTGGGTTTGTGAGCTCCCTGCGAGCCGGTGTCTGCAAAGAGCCAAAGATTGTTTATGTTGTAGAAGGATCTCTGTAACACCACTGTACAACCGCAAGTGGGAAGTGTTTCTGTGGTAACAACTCCCAAAAGTACTCAATCTTCTCTCAAGCAACTAATAAAACAATAGCTGTCATATTACGTAGGCTACAGCTGTTTATTTTCAGTGTTTCAGATCCATATTTAATCAAAATTTAACATCTGAGACAGTCGACAGACTGTTTTTAAAAGGACTCTGATCGGGGCATCCTTACTTTAAACAGTTATTCAGGACATCTTCAGGCAGAAATCCTAAAGCAAAGGTCGACAGTTAATGGTTGTCAGTGAAATGTAAAGCTTTTTAATGCAACCCCTGTCTCCATGTCTAAGTGGTCATTTTATTTTTTTTATTTTACATCATGATCTTGCAATTGCTGACCCCCCACTTTTTTGTGACAATTTTTAAGTTCCTGCTCCCATCCTTTTTAGTAAAAAGAAATATCCATCCATAGCCTTGTTCCCAGTTTTCTTTTTCCCCCCTTTCATGCTCTTCATTCTGCTCTTCTCCCTTTGTCCCGTCCCTTTGTTTTACGATTTCCCATCTACACAGGCAAAGAATCGTTGACTCTGGTGTTTGTGGAAACAAAGAAGGGAGCCGACGCTCTGGAGGACTTCCTTTACCACGAGGGTTATGCTTGCACCAGCATCCATGGAGACCGATCCCAGAGAGACCGAGAGGAAGCTCTGAACCACTTCCGGTCTGGACGCTGCCCCATCTTAGTGGCTACAGCTGTAAGTAATCTTTACTCTTACTCCTCCATTCAGCTTTCACCTGAGTTTAAACCATAGATGGTATATAAAAGAAGTGGATGTAGTCAACATGACAGCACCTGTTAGTTTGTAGACTACATTTTGAAGTGTCAAGTTTGGCCTTTCGGCTGTCGCCAGCCTGTGTGGTTTTGTTTTGTTTTGTTTTTTAAACCGGGATTCTAATTTTGGTTAGCGACAAACGGAGCCTCCCCTGCTTTCTGGTCCGTTTTCCCCTGAATGGGACCATAATTTACTAAATGAACATCATGCTGCGCCAAGGAAGACGTGAAACTAGCGACCGAGACCATAGACTCATTATGAAAGTGTTTACTGAGGGAATAAATCAGTTGAGAAGTTGCTTCTTTTTCTCAGACTTCTGTACAATTGCACTTTGTGCAACCAGTGGAGTCGCCCCCTGCTGGCCTTTGGAGAGAATGCAGGTTTAAAACACTTTTCAGAACCGGAGTTAAACTTTGCTTTGTTGGTGTTCTGGTACCAAATTAATGTGCTGTACAAACAAATGTATAAGCTTCTGAAAATCAAAGACCAGACTCGATTTAAGTTTCCACACTGGGTTAAACCTGCTCCCCTCAATGATGAGTACCGGTAAATGTTTTTTTTAAATTAAGTTGTTGCATCACATCTCTAAGCTGAAACCTTTGTTGGTTCTCTGCTTGCATTTTAATAAAATCTATCTTTGTAACAGTGTTTTTTTAAAGACATTCTGGGCTTTAAGTTCTGATTTAAGAGGTTTATGAAAAATTTCTGATAATCGAGCTAATTTTAAGATACAGAGAATTTAACAAATTACTGCAATGATGATTGTAACCTCTTATTTATTTATTTTTGGTGCCTGGAGAGAAAATTTACACCATCATAACTTAGAATGAGCCCAGATACATTTTTGATCCAATTCAAGGTTGTCAAATGACCTGATTTTAAGTTCAAAGGGAGACGTTAAAGGCTTGTTTCACTGTTCGATTTTGAAAAGACCCCGGAGGAAACCAGGCCAACTGGGTCTCAGAGCAAACAGTTGTTTTGGCTGAACTGTTTAACATTGGAACCCTTCATCAGCTGTTGCTAATGAACCTCAGTTTTATTAGTTCGGCCAGTTGTCTCATCAGAACTTTATATTTAAACAATTTGTCTTCCAACCTACTTTCCAAGGTGGCTGCTAGAGGTCTGGACATCAGCAACGTGAAGCATGTCATTAACTTTGATTTGCCCAGTGACATTGAGGAATACGTTCACCGTATTGGCCGTACGGGACGTGTGGGTAACCTCGGTATGAACTTTGTGGGGTTTTTTTAAACCAAATTCAAAATACCCCATATGTATTTTAAAGACTGTTTAATCATACTTGTGCTCTGTTTTTTGCAGGTCTGGCCACGTCGTTCTTTAACGACAAAAACAGCAACATAACCAAAGATTTGCTGGACATTTTGGTGGAGGCCAAGCAGGAGGTTCCCTCCTGGCTTGAAAGCCTGGCCTATGAGCACCAGCACAAGAGCAGCACCCGGGGGCGCTCTAAGAGGTAATTGTCGCACACAGTAACAAATGTTTTTTTAATAAGGACTTGCACAAACAGATGTAAGTCAGGGCCATACATACATACTCACTCTCTTTCGATGAATACAGACAGGTGACAAATTAAATGGAATCATGAATAAGTGTTATATCATAATGAATTCAGAGGATTCCACACAGGTGCACTCTGCAGGAGATATTTAAGCATTTAAAACACATTTGTGCTTTGTGTATAAAAATACAGAGCAAGGCCAGTTGATTCAGATTTTTGTATGAGGATGGCTTAAAAATATACAGAGCAAGTACATCAAAACACTATAAAAAGCACACCAAATGAGGAAATAACTTTTGGGAGACTGTTCTTCACCCCTCCTGTAGAGTTTCATCTTGTGGCGGTACATGGTGGACAAACGCCTTACTAAGACAGGCCTGTCAGAATAGGGCACATAGCAGCTGACGCAAAGTATAGTTGGTCGCAGTTGTAAACATGTAATTCGCACTTATTTTTTTCTGCAGAGCATTGTCATCTCATCAGAAAATGTGTGCCTAACAACTAACAAACTGTTCTTGTCCAGGTTCTCTGGTGGTTTCGGAGCTAGAGATTACCGTCAGACGCCAGGTGGTGCTGGGAGTTTCAGTAACAGCCGTGGAGGGCGCAGCACTGGAGGCCACGGAGGAAGCCGTGGCTTTGGTGGAGGTAAGGAAATTTCCCCATCCTTGTTACCTGTTCTTCACTTTGTTTTCAACTTAAAACAACTGCATATTTATGTAGAACACAGCAAAGTCATAGTTTACAAATGGTGAGCGCTTTACTGCATACAAAAACTCCTGCCAGGCTGTTAAGCTTCCTCTGATTATGTGCGTGTGTGACCTGATGAGGAGCATAATTGTTCATCTTTCAAACAATAGAAAAATCGCCCTGCTTGTCCATAACAATAAAAATATCGATCACCTATTAAGGCTTCAACAGGTGGTATTTTACGTAAGGTTCTGAATTAAGGGCACTGCTCATAAACGATACCCAACCCTGTGCTGTCACTTAAGGTTAAATAAATTTTCTGTTGCTGACGTCTGACCTGGTCTTTCAACAGGTGGCTTTGGTGGCAACTTCTACAACAATGATGGCTATGGAGGAAATTACAGCCACTCTGGAAGTGTGGATTGGTGGGGCAACTAGTCACTATAGGAGTAGGTTGCAATGCCAACCAAATGGAAACCACATGTTAACTTAAGCCAGACCATAACAACCCTCCCGGTGTAGCTTCACTGACACACAGTACATTACCCACCCTGGTTCTCTGCCATTCGCTTCTCTTAAAAAAGGAAGTGCAGCACGACGCAAAGGAAAGTCACCAGCACGTGCAACGCACCGGGGACCGCAGAGATTCGCACACCTCAGAGTGAGCATGGACGCTGACATGCATTGTCCGATAGCAACTTCGGACATTCATTCTTAAAAAATATTTTTGTTCTTTTTTGTGGAACCCCCCCCCCAATTGAATAACCTGAGGATCATTTATTATGTTAATGTACTGTGCCTTTTGGAATTTAAACAGGAAATCTTATGTTATCTTCATTTAACCAGATTAACATGGCCAAGAGCTCTAAATTTGATTTTACTTGTTTTGTTTTTTTTGTTTGTTGAAATATATATTAGAAAGGTTAAATAAGCTTGGACTTAATCAAACCTTGGCAAATACTGAGGTATTGTGGCTCTGAGTCATGATTCCATTTGAACTAAAAATTTATTGCAGCAACATCATGTAGCCTTTTCTATAGTCAAACAGCTAATGGAGCCGTTGGTGTGTCTAATACAAACAGGCTCACTCTGTGAAGCAACCGTATTTTAATCCTTAAGGACAAAGTTACACTTGATTTTTCTTTTTCTTTCTTTGCTCACTCTATCCTGGACAGGCTCCTTTTTATGGATATGATGGTCTTTTGAAATAGCCATTCCTATTGTAATCTTAAGAAACACGGACGTCATTAAGCTCAGTGCCAACAGTTGCTGAGGTTTAAACAAGAATAATCACTGCTGGAACTTGTTACTCCACATTTTTCAATTGACTTGACAGTGTTATGGCAGCTAGTATGTTACCAAGTGCTAGCTACATTAAGTGGGCGGTGTTTTTTGTTTATTTTTACTTGAGACATTTTTGGTGCAGGTGTGCAAAATTGAAAAACTGGGATCAGTTTTTTGATTTTTGAATTGTTTCTTCTACAAACATGTATCAAAACAACAAAAAATGCCTGCCATCTTGAAAGTGAAGTTCAAAATGGCCGCATAAAGGACCACAGCATCGGGGGGGCATAGCGTGGTGTTAGTGTTTACCGAATCGACCGGCAACCATGGGGCCCAGATGGTATTCCACGCTTGCAAGTGTTTTGTTTTTTGGTCAAGGAGGGAGGGACATGTGAACTTGAGTCGCAGGCTTAACTTAATTACAAACGTTTTCTCTTTTCAAGCTGCGTTGGAGGCATGGTTCATCTATAAGAGACAGGCATGTGAATGATCACTGAGGTTTATCAATCGAACAGCGAGGAAACACAGCATAGTAAAGCAGCGCTCCGACCACTGGGGTTAGGGGATGGTTGGGGGGTTGGGGGGCGAGGGGCACGGTTCTTCGGTGCACCACCGTCGTCAGTGGCTTTGGTTTCCATTGCTGCGTAGTAACTGTGGAGGTGGCCAAAGATGAGTGTCCACTTCCGTATGGAACATTAAAGTACTGTCAGGTCCTCTGAGAGTTAATCTGCTCAGACGTGTATTAAAAATAAAAATCTGTGGCTTCGTAAAGCCCAGAGCAGGCTTTTCCTCTCAAAGAGGAGCAGCCATCAAGAGGAGGAGAGATGGGGCGTTTCACCTCAATTCTCCCAGTTTTCTCATTGGGTGTGTTGTGCCTTGAAACCTTCTTTTTTTATTTTAAGAAATCGAACTAAAAAGCGGATGCACTGACAGTGTTTTGAACTTGAGATTGAATGGTGCTACTTGATTTAGGTGTGTAGGCCCTTGTACGTCGTGCCCATCGAGTTTTACAAAAAGGTTCTTTTATTGCACATCTAGAGTTTTATATAGATGTCTTGGATATGTGTGTCCTTAAGCTTCCAAATATTGTGTGTGAGGAGATCGTGGAAAATAAAAACGCAGCTTGTTTACAAAGGGGAAGGGTTCTCAACGTTTAAACCAGGATTTATTTGGGACCAGGGGATTTAGCAGTTGGGGGAATTTAGCCATTTGCACAGATTTCTAGATTCTACTTTTGCTGCTAGTTTTGTGTAATTTATTAAGCATTTTTGACAAATATTTATTTTTGTAAGCCTCAAAGTGATTCTTTGAAAGTTTCAGAAACTTGACCAAAAGACAGTACAAAAAACACTGGCACTTGAATGTTGAATGTCACCTGTATGCGTGAAATTTATATATTTCGGGGTAGTGTGAGCTTTTTAATGTTTAAGATACATTGGACTCAGTAAATAATATCCACAGCTGTTTCAGGGCCTCCTCAGGGCCGGTCATCTCTTTATTAGATTAAACTGATTGGTCACCAAAATTTGAAATGGAATTGAACAAACATGCCAAGGTTTGGAATATAGCTGTCAAATGAGCAAATAAATTTCCTAAGCATATCAGTGCAGAAGTGTTCAGATACTCCAATTGTGTGCATTATTGATTCTTTACTCTAATTTGACCTGATGATTATTTTTCTCCAGTGAATGTCTGGCACATGGCAATCCTTTAAAGAAACAAACATGTGGTTTATTCTCATTGTTGTATTTGCATAAATGACGCCTCTTCGAGTTCTCCTTGAATGTGGAACGGGTCTGTAGCATTTTATTCTGAAGGCAGCTGTTGCAGTTTTTTTTTGGGATGAATAGGACTGTTTCTGTGCGCGTCTTTGCGTCTCAGAACTCGAGACTTGTTCCACATTCTCTTGAGAACCCTAGAGATCTTTAGACGTAGATTTTGCTTTCTGTATTAGCTTCTAGGCTACTGCACGGGAAACACTCAGCTGTGCAATTGTATGATTTTACCAAAATAAAATGTTTGAATGCAAAAAGTATCCGGGAAAATCAAGCATGTTTCATGAAGACGTGTTTACTGTAGCTGTGCAGAGAAGACCTGTAGCAACCGGCCTGTTGCCTTGTGTGGATACAAGGCGTATGTGCGGAAAAATTAAATTTGGTGTAGATTGGATGAGCTTCATTTCTTTTGAAGAGGAAAAACAAAGTATATATAAAGATTTCATTTGTAAATTCACATGTGTCAATTGTGTTATTTTCCCCAAACCGGTATTAGAGGTTTAGGGATCTAAATCCCCTTCTGTAGGGTGTAAACTGTTAATGTCTACTTTTTTTTTTCTTCCTGCCAGTATTTTCACAACTGACTGGTTCTGATTTCTGCAACAACTGATTGGTCAGCTTGGTAGCATCACATTTACTCATGCGTTTCCAGCTTGTCCTCAAATGGTTATAGGGTCGTACATACCATCTCCTCTGACAGTCTTTTCTGTGTTTTAGTGATTTCAGCTCAGTTTCCTCTGCCATTGTTTGTAGCAGCCTTTGTCAGTCAAGATTAATATAATTATTTATACGGCACTTATCAAAGAAAGGTATGAAGTTTTAAAGCATTTTCAGGACATAGGCCAAGAACAATCGAGCAATAAAATGATGTTCAAAAATTTTGAAGTGTTGAAAGCACTTGCAAATGACCAGCTTATACAAATGTAAACTATACTTTTTACAAAATAAACCCAACACAAAGAGGAATATCTTGAATAGATATTAAACAATTAAAATTGTACTCCAAACCCCTCTCAACTAAAAGGAAATCTGGTTTGAATTTGGAGACTTATTGGAGATTGACCCATCAGTGATGACTGGAATAAACAATTGGAAACATTTGCGGCACAAGTCAATAAAATGCTTGATTTAAAAGATCTCACCAGTCCTCAAAGCCTCAGGTTCTTAGGGAGGGAGTTGCAGAGCTGAGAGGCTCTGATTGTAAAAGCCTAGTCACTTTTGGTCCTGAGCTGGGACCTCAGAATAGCTAACAGAGCCCTGCCCGAGGATCTAAGCAGCAATTCAGCAATGTAGCTGGGAGCAGAACCATAAAGTGCTTTTAAAAGTGATCAGTAAAACAATCAAAAATCAATACTATAATTTACTGGTAACCAGTGAAGGGAGGCTGAAACAGGACCGATGTGATCTTGTCTCCTAGTATTTGTTAAACTGAGCAGCTGCATTTTGTACCACTTTTTTTTTTTTTGCTTAACCCTCATGAGTTTGAGTAATCAAACCTAGATTAAAGAAAAGTATGGATGACCATCTCGAGATCAAGCCGAGAGAGAGAGAACTTTTTTTTTTTTTAGATCTTTTTGAACTGATTTAAAACATGTTTCAACCTTTGTAACCTTTTGTTTTAAAAGAAAGGTCACGGTCAAATATTACACCCCGGTTCTCAGTACAGTGGAACATTAAAAAAACCCACCTAACTAGTGTTGTGGCGGTAACTGCAGAGCTATGCACACACCACGACACAGAGCCTAAGAAGTACAAATTGGCCTGAAGGTTAGGGTTAGCCAATCACAGGCAGAGTAAGGGGCATGACTTGATGCAAAGCATGTCCGTCAAATGAGAGCTGTCAACTCTGGCAGGAAATAACGCGTCTAACTGCAGTCTGCCAATTTCCTGGATTAACATATTTATTTGAACCAACAGTTTATTTGATGTTTTCCTAAAGCTAATCAAGCTGCAAGAGTTTAGGCTGCGGCCCCTCAGACGTCCATACTGGCCTTTATTCCATAAAGTGTTTTCATTCTAACAACTAAACACAAAAGAAAATAAAACCTTCTTGAGAACAATATAATGCAACAACCAAAGTGCACTGTGCTGCCAAAAGTTCCCATAATAGGAAATCTTTACTACAGTGTACAATAGTTTAGACATCAATGTTCAACACTTTGGGAAAGTCTCTCTTCCGTTTCTGTGTTCATCAGGAGGCACGTCAGTACTTTCTTTACAGGTGATTGATAATGATTTGCAGAAAACGACTAAAGAAGAGAAAGAAGTTTGGTCTACATGAACGTTAGTTGAGCTAATCTAATGACAGAATATAGAATAATACAGTTACAGGGGATATTTTACTGCTATTTTACTGGACTTTAAGTACATTTAGCTGATTACAGATGCATCTAGAAATTGTGAGCGCCAGAACCAGACTGAGAGATTAAAGGCTCTGGGAACCTTTGCAGGTGTTTTGAGTTAATCAGCAGATTAGAGCTCTTCTCAGGTCGACATGTCTGTATTATAAATTTTTTATTCTAAAATTCTAACACATTTTGAGATACTGGAGTTTTCAGTAGATTTCCATGATCTGAAAGACGTAATCATCAAGATTATATAAAAACAAAAGCTTGAAATATTTTACTTTATCTATAATGCATCTGAACATTTTGAGATGCACCTGAATGTCAGCACACTTGCACAACATTTTCAATGCAAAACTTTAATTTGCAGTATTGTCCGTGTGGTATTAGTAGGGGAGACTGGGGGCAATTCTAACACACTCAGTTCCTCCCATTAGAAACTGAGTGATGACACTTACGCTGCGTTCCATTTACCTCGGAAGTCTGAGGTCGGAGGCGGGAATGACGTCAGACCCGAGTTGACGGCGTTCCAGTTTACCTCGCTCGGCCAGCTGTTTGTTTACAACTAGCCAGGTTAGCTATTGATACGCCGGTTGATTAAAAAATGCATTATGCGGT
Source organism: Lepomis macrochirus (assembly GCA_024633595.2). Classification (NCBI taxonomy): domain Eukaryota; kingdom Metazoa; phylum Chordata; class Actinopteri; order Centrarchiformes; family Centrarchidae; genus Lepomis; species Lepomis macrochirus. The sequence continues at coordinate 27,832,156 of JALXJV020000016.1, read as the reverse complement.
ATTTACTCAAACTAAACACTGTAGCAACATGTCCACAGACAGCTGTTGGACAGCACTTTGTGTACGAACATCTATATGAGTCACAAGTACACAGAAGTGCTAATTAACAGTATAAACTACAGCTTTCAGTAACCGTGGATACCCTGACAGCCATCTTGGATCACGAAGTCGGGGTAGTGCAGGTTGTCCCGACTTCTCGAGTTGGAAATCTGACTTCAGGGGGCGTTCCAGTTGAAATTTCCAACTGGGAACTCGGAAATTCCGACTTCCCATGTCAACTGGAACGCAGCATTAGGCTGTGTTAGAAACAGGCTAAACTGCTGTTTCAGAATGTGTCTAACAGGACAGCGAGGCATCGAGCGCTGTTTGAAACTGCTCGAACAATCTCTTCTTGAGATGCCAGTTTTGAAGGCATGGTGACTTGATGCTGACCCATAAAGCAGAGTGGCTGCGGCCACTGTAGCTTAAACTGGCCTAGATGGCGGACAAACAAGCAGAATTTGTACACAAATATACGTTTTTAAAAGTTTTTAGTAGTTTTCTCGCTTAGATATTTGAAAATCTAGTGAGAACTAAACACTGAACTGTCATATCAGCCCGTGACTGCAACCAGCTGAGTTTGTTCAGTATGATTTCTGAGGAGTCTGTTAGCCATTTGGCTAACAGACTCCTCAACAGCTAGTTAGCTGATGCTAAGGCTAACCGCTAGCATTTGCAAGACAGTGTGTTGACATGACACTTTGCCGTAAGTGCTGCCCTAGAAGGCTGGTCGAAACTTATGCTAATAATAACCTATGCTAATAAAGGTGTTGCTAGCTAGCCTGAAAGATTTTATCATGGCTGCAACATTGGGGGCAACTGTAACACCTGATATAAGCAGCTTGTTTGACGGTGTTGACATACTTTTCTGTTGGACATAGATCACTAAATTTAAATGTAAAACTGCATTTAAAAAGTGTTTTAAAATAAATATTTGTTCTATTATAAACATAAAACATCAATTAACATTCATGCTATATATGTCTACAAAAGCACAAAAGTTCCCTTCATCCTCAGCTTGTCTGTATTGTGGATTTCAAGTGGTTTGATTGGACAAGACCCAGCAAAACCAAAGAGAATGATTAGCTCACTTGTCAAAAGCAATTTTAAAGTCAGAACAGAGGCCTTAGCAGAAGATGCCTGACATCTAAAAGAATTTGAACCATATACCAAGCAAAAAACTCTAGAAAAACAAAACTATATTTGTTTCTTGTATCAAAAGATGACTGTGAGTTATGAAGGAAAATGTCAAAAATGTTGCCCCCCCACTTCCTCCACTGCCGGCTGCAGTCAGACCAGGTGAGGAGTCGACCCAAATCCGGACGGCTGTCACACCGCTGACATGGTCTCTTCCCACGGTAACCAGATGTGCAGAAATGACAGCATGGCATGTGTGCTGAACTTTCAAGTGACATATTTATATACCTGACCTGTATTTTATGCCTCTACAGATGATCTCCACTTTAGCCGTCTGTGGGAGCTTTTTAGGCAGCGAACAAACATCCTACGCTTACTCCAATTTTGGGAGTTTTTTCTTGTTACTCTTGACGAGTCACGTGGTCTCTAATGTCGCTGAGTAGGTTTCGTAACCACGGAGCTGGTGGCATCCATTAAAAAACCCAGTTGTATAATTTCTGTGTCATTTTGAAAATAAAGGTCAGTGAAGCGGGGTGAACCCGGGTGTGCAGTGACCACATTCAGCTCTCTGGGTGAAGAGGGCCTGTGGACAGTAGAGTAATCTGTAGCGTTAAACAAGTTGTATTGATCGCCTCTCTCATCAGATCACACCACTGATGTGCGTTCTGATCCCCTAATCCATTTCAGCATCTGCATTTCTGATAAGTTTTATGTCCAACTTCATGCTGTGTGTGTGTTGGTGTAATCTGCGTGTTTCTAAGTTACCTCTCCACCTCTGTGGTTTGATCTGAGCGCTTTGCTTTACCCCTGTAATCCCGCCAGCCGCCCATCTCCATCTCCATCTCCATCCCTCCACCACCCCATCACTCCATCCAGGGGATTTGACTGCCATTAAGAGATGGCTTTTTGTGTGTGAGTGTGTGTGGAGAGGGGTGAGGATGAAGTGTAAAAACACAAACGCATACACTTTAGCTGGAGAACTGTGTCAGGCAGAAGCGTCCAGTGAGCTTGCTCAGTCGTGCTGTTGAAGGAGCACCGTGCAGACCGATGTGGCAGGATGGACGCATGCACGAGGATCCGGACGGTGGCTTTTAACCCACATGGATGCAACTGCCTGGAAAAATCTGCAGGTATGTCACTTCCATTTCTCTTAAATTTCTGGTTGGTCTTGTGATACACAGTGAATTAGCTTCCACAAAGATGATAAAAGACTGGAACTCTGTGTGCTTCCTTGTTATAACCAGACCAAGTTAGGTATGCTAAAACTGTGTCCTTGAATCTAGATCTCTTACAGACTTCCAGCAACTGGCTTTGTCCCATATTTATATAATTCATAAGAGTTCATCGTTAAGTGCTGCTCTGCTCTTCTTGTGCCATTTCAGACCTCCGTTAATCCTGGCATGTCCCAGATGAGAGACTACAGTAATGACTGTCCTCACTTTCACTGGTCAGTTTCAATCCTTTCACTCTCTCTGTTGTTTTTCTCCTCCTCAGCTGTAAAAAATGGTCTCACAGCCTAAACTTTCTCGGTGAAAGAAACTAATAATAATTATTAATAATGTCCTATCTCAGTTTGGTTTGCTCCTGAACGCAAACATTTCTTTCAATGAACCATCCAGAAATGCCTCCGTCGAAGCCCTTTCATCCTCTTGGGTTGACTGACTGCCTGATCAGACTAAAAGGCAGGGCCAGACTCGAGCTAACGTGAACTGGATCGAAGGTGAAATCCCAGGCACAGACAATACCTATTGTTGTGGGGCTAATCTCTGATATAAGCTGTACTTTCTTAATCACATCATCGTTTCAACAGCAGCTGCCAAAGAGGCAGTTCAGCCGTCGACCCGCCGATCTGCGTGACGCAGACATCAAATCGTTACTCCAAGCAGTGTCCTTGTGCAGCTGCAAAATTCAATACAAGCATTTACATTACATTACATTTACATTTATTCATTTAGTTGACACTTTTATCCACAGTGACTTACAATTGCTATACATGTCAGAGGTCGCACGCCTCTGGAGCAACAAGGGTTAAGTGTCTTGCTCAGGGACACAATGGTGGATGGGTCACAGTCGTATCCATTGTGCCATCGCCACCGACACTAAAGGGTAATATGGGTATTTTTAAACCTGGTTAAACCCTATGATGATGCAAAGCCTCTCAAATGAATCATGTTTCCAGTGTGCTGCAAGTTTTGCTGATATACGAACGACCCTCATTGAATACTGAAGTATTTTTCCTAAAAATGTAAAAAGTAATCAAATAAATGTGGAGACGTGCATAGGAACTGTTCTCACGTTAGAGTAAATGTCTTTTGAATTAGTTGACTTTATCATTGATTTCCAAAATCAATTTTGTTTGCTTCTTGGAAAAACTTACATCATTGAAGGCACACCTGATTTTTTAAAGTAAGAATGTTTTGAGTGGTTCTTTGTGGCAAAGATTTGGGACTGAGTGCAGTGTTGTTTCCACTTTGAGGCTTTGATATTCGTGCCTTCTCTCTGTCTTCAGTCTCTGTGCTGTGCCTGCTGCCCCAGGCGGTGCTGGCCCGGTGGGCGTGTGTTCGGGCCTGTCCGGCGTCCTGCTCCTGCACGCAGGAGAAGAGCTGCATCGTGCTGTGCGACCGCTCCGGCCTGGCTGAGCTGCCCAAAGAGTTCCCCTGCGAGGCCTCCGCCATCAACCTGGACAAGAACAAACTCAAGTTCCTGTCGGAGAGGGCGTTCGGCACCCTGCCCTCCCTCAGGTCCCTCTCTCTCGACCATAACAACATATCCTTCATTACCCCCGGAGCCTTCAAGGTTTGCTGAGTTTTTGTGTTAAAGTTTATTTGCTCTTTGTTGTCTTGAAGAGATGAACAACTAATGTAATGCATGTTTTAGTAACGTGTACTGAAAAAAGAAAAGCCAAGTACTGTCTGTTCCTTTTCAGTCATTTGTTTTATATTTTAATTTACTCCTTTAAAAGACAAAAACAAAATTTGGTGGATGATTGGAGAAAAAAAGGTGCAGAGTTGTGCCTGCTGTTGCTTGAGCAGCACTCCGTGTATTAGCCTGGGACAGACAGGTTTCATTACATGAAGGACAAGGTTGACATTCCTTGCATTTTCTGTGATGGACACCAGAAGGATAATGTGCAGTTACCTCCAGCAGGATAAACATAGTCATTATAAACATGCTTTATTTGATTTACTATAATTAAACTATTTAAGATCTAAGAAAAAAAACACTCAGAGAGCAGACACCTCTGTAAAGGATACAAACTTCTAGATTTTAATAGTAAATCATTTTTAGCAACTGCCTTAAAATACACAACAATACATAAATATGTTTAATAAATGTAATCCAACAAATACGATTTTAAAGGGCTGGTTTGTCCTACATTTTCCATTTTCTTACCTCCAGTGTCATCCAGCATTGTGGACAGTTTTGGTTTTATGTGACAGGATTTTAAGATATCTGTAATGCTCAAACAATCACAAGATTACATTTGAAAAACCAAAACAGCTTTACCCAGAAACAATGTCCTGCTTAATGGGGATAATACACAGCTGTCACTTCGAAGTATTTTCTACCACTTTTTTAACGTTACCCTTTTCAGTGCTTTGAACAGCAAAAATAAAACTCCATTTACCTCCAAACCTGAGCATATATAACCACAGCTCTCTGCATGATTATATACCGATAGGTGTGCTACTGTCTCTATAAGAAATCCTTGAATCCTGATCTGCATCACTTGGCTCTTTCACAGAAATGTATTTTAACTTGATATGCTTTATCAAGCATTTACATGCAAACAAGCAAATGGTGCTGGAAAAAACTCTTTTGCAGAGGAAGCAATGTTGTCTTACTGATGTGGAACGCACACAAGTACTGTTAAATCTGTAGCTTTCAGCTGAAGGTGTCTGTAGTTTGGGGATTTATGAATTAAACAGCAGTGTGTGAAACTACATTTTCAAGTCTGCATATTCGAGTCACAACTGAACATCTGTCTTGCAGGGCCTCTCCAACTTAGTGGAGCTGAAAATGGCACACAATGAGTACATCAGTTACCTTCATACGCGAACGTTCACTGGGCTGAAGAAGCTGGTACGCTTGGACTTGTCAGATGCTAACCTCTTTAGCATCCCTGATCGAATCTTCATAGAGCAACCAGCGCTGAAGGAACTGCTCCTCTTTCAAAATAACTTCAGGCGGATCCCGGGAGCCTTCAGAGGCATGGAGAACCTGACTCACATCTACCTGGAGAGGAACAAGATAGAGGCGGTGGCCTACAACTCCCTACTGGGCTTGGGTAGTCTCAAGTAAGTCTTACCAATTAATTTACTAGTAGTGTGTTGGTATGTAACTGGCTGTAGGAGGTCTTTCAAGACATGAATGGACACAAAAAGCTCTCCCCATCAATCATCAATATAGAAGATAAGCCACTGTATTAGAAAATATGTTTCTTATATACAAGTACAAACCTGATTGCATAAAAAACATAAAGAGAGATGTCAGCCTCAACCCCAAAAGTGAATTTGGTAGTAAACTGAGTAATTGTTTTGCCATCAACTGCAGTTGGACTCCTCACCTTCGATATACTGTCTACTCACTAGCACACAAAACGTGCATCAGCAACAAAGCAAATGTATTAAGAAAGAAAAATAATATAATATGACAAGATGGAAGATACTGGCTTCTTAGGATGCTGTTGCATATCTTGTTCTTAGCGCTTGGTATTTTCCCCAAGTGGCAACACTGGGTCTGGAATGTGAAGCCAATTCGGAAGTGCCTTAAACGTGCATTCTTTTGAATGGCCAGCAGGGGGAGACTTTGATTTCATTGTAGTCTATGAGAAAATGAGGCTTCTTCTCAGCTGATTTATTACCTCAGTAAACACTTTCCTTATCAGTTTATGGTCTCAGCTGCTAGTTTCAAGACTTTTTCAACACATCATGATGTTCATTTAGGAAGTTATGGTTCCATTCAGAGGTAAATAGACCAGAAAGCAGGATATGCTTTATGTCATCAGGATAGAGGCAACTCATGAAACTTAATTGTAACATTTTAGTTGCCTAAAATTTCTTATTCAGCATTTGGTTGTTCTAAAAGACATTCTAAGGAGTCGGCTACACATTTTTTCCAGGAAAGTATATTTTGATATAAGCCTGTTTTTTGCTAGCCATTAGCATAACAATGAATATCACAGTCAAGGTAAATTAAGGAAGCACCTTGCTAACCAAGCCAGTTAGCTCCACCCTCTCATCAAAATGTGGTCACTTCTGGTTCCAAAAAAACAAGATGACGATGGCGAATATACTAAACTTAGGGCTTCAAAATGGTAGTCCACAAACCAACGGGTGACTACATCCACATCTTTTACACTGTTTATGGTTTTCCCACCACATGGAGTCCGGATGGGAAAGTTTTGGATGATTACTCTCTTGTTCATTTCTTCTTTTTGTTTTTTGATGATTGCAAGTATGTTTTAATTAGGAGTACATTTCTGTTGGTGGCTGTGCTTTCCCTGTTTTGCTTATGTTTTCAAATATATGCAGGATTTCTGGATTTGGAGAGTACTCACTTTAATATTTGCGATTTCCCTTTTGCTTGTATTTGGGCTGATGGGGTCACCGTAGTTAATGATGTGCTGACACCCGAAAGGACCTAGCTATGAAGGGCTCATTTAGAAAACATCACCCAAAAGTCCTTTATTCAGTCTTTTAAACATCTCTATCCTGTTCTTATCAATCAATCAGAATTTCTTTGCCTTTTGTGCAAAATAACAGCATGTCAAGAAAACTAAAACTAAAATAAAAGAGTTTGCATTGAAAAGTGATTAGGTAAGATAACTTAAAAAAATAAAATAGAATAAAATAGACAAAAAAGATAAATACAAATATAATAAAACACATAAAAGAGAAATCAGAAATATTAAGACCATATCCGCTAAAAGCTGTCTCTCCATAATTCGTTGTTCCTAGCATCAGGGTTACTAGGAAGCTAGTACCAGAGGATCAGAAGGGTCAGATTGGAACATATGACAAGAGCAAGTCTGATAGATACTAAGGCGCTTGTCTGTTTAGCGAATTGACTACTAAAATATCTTAAAATCTATTCTGAAGCTGACTGGCAAACAACGAAGGGACTTAAGAATCGTTCAGTTCATCACCCGTGCTTCGGTGTTCTGAATGATCTGTATCTTATTCATGGACTTCTCGGTAGAGCAGAGAAGAGTGCGTTGCAATAGTTGAGTTTAGTAATAAAAGCATGGATTAGTCTCTTAGTATCTGTTTAAGTGAGGAATGGCTGTACTTATGCTATATTTCCGAGTTGGTAAAAGATATTTATTGTGACAAAACTGATATGTGATTCAAGGTTTTAGATCTGGGTCCACTAACATTTTTTACTAGTGCTTGTTATTTTGTGTCAGAAATTTAAGGACTGTAGCTGCGCTCTTTGTCTTGTTTTTGTGCAGCTGTATGAATCCACAGTTTCATGTAAATGAAGCAAAAAAAAAAATAAGTAGGGCTGGTGTCATAAGGTGATACAGTTGTGTGTCATCAGCATAGCTATGGAAATCAATTCCATGCTCTCTGATTATGAATTCCAGGTACCTGAACCTCCAGGAGAACCGCATCAATGTGATCCATGACAGGGCTTTCCAGGACCTTGTGCGGCTGGAGAACTTCTACCTCAATGACAACCTGCTTTGTAGTTTGCCCCAGCTCGCCTTCAAAGGCCTCAGCCGCCTCAAGATGCTCAACCTTGGGGGGAACCAGTTGATCAATGTGTCCAAGACCTGGTTCAGTGATCTGGTGGAGCTGGAGGTCCTGTACCTGGACAGGAACCAGTTGCTATACATCGAGGAAGGCACTTTTGAGAACCTGACCAGCCTGATCACACTCCACCTGAACAGCAACAACCTCACCACCCTCCCCTTCCCTGTTTTCCAGCCCATCTACTTCCTGGCCCGCCTCTACCTGTTCAGGAACCCCTGGGAGTGTGACTGCTCCCTCGAGTGGTTGAAGGAGTGGATGGAAAACTACAAGCTGGTTCGGGACATCCCCTGTGCCTCACCTTCCTCCGTGGCGGGGCTGGATCTCAGCAAGGTGGAGTTTGCCAAGATGAACGGCACATGCGTGGACCCCGGAGAGCTGAACTTGACCACGCCCTCCTCAGAGATTGTCTCCACCACGGAGAACCGCTTCAACAGCCTCATTTCCAAGCTGCTCCAGCAGGAGCTCAGAGAGGAGATGGGGAACGGAACAGAGAGCCTCCGCAACGGGACCCTGCTGGATCCTGAAGACGAACTGCTCTCTGCAGGGGTCAGAGGGCAGCGGGCCCAGGCAAGCCAGCCACTTTTCTGCTTTCTCGTAATGTGGCTCATTTTTGGTTTTATTGACCAGTCATATATTCATTTCTGTCTTTCTTGCACATGAGAACTGTGGAAATGAGGGTTTGCTTTCTGTCCCACAGCAAACAACAAGGAGTAGCTTTTCAAATTGCCGATGAGATAAAAGATGTTTTCATTTATCCATGAAAGCATTGGGGAATACTCTTCCTTGGTTGTGGGGGTACTGGTGTGAGTCTGCTCTGCCAAACATAGGATTTCCAGCTCTCTACAGAAGAAAAGACTGACGCTGACGTGTCGCCATTTATTTTCACATGAGCTGTTTATATATGATAATCTATGATATTTATAGATGAACCGCATATCTGTCCAACTGGTTCATAAACAGCTATTCTAAAGCTGTACGTTTGCAGAGGAGGGTGCTGATTTCAAACTGTGGATTACTGTGGCGATGTGATGAAAACGTTTATGTGAACCTTCAACTTTTGTTGCATAATACTCAGTTTAAATTAATATTATGTAATATTCATAGCATTACATAGTCTCTTACTGTTTTTTTTGTATTTTCAATCACATCTATGTGTAAAGTTAAAGGAGATAAGAGCTCCTGTAGTTATCTCCTAAACAGATGTCCTCTCTGCTCGTGTCTGTTCATTCAACTCCAAATGTAGGTTCTACAGCTTTTCCATAAATGCATTAATCTTCTTAGTGCGTGTGGCTCAGTTTTGTTGCTGCTTGTGTATGGAGGCACGTTGTCATTGCTTTTGCCTCCTATGCATGGACTATTTTCCCCCTTATTGATATGATCTCTCTCTATGCAGGAGGTGTGATTGCCATATGGTTGTGGATGGAGGGGGGATAGGGCTCAAAGCATGTCAGTTCTTTTTGGGATACAAAACGCTTTCTGGCACATTACATTGCAACCAAATGAACTGTTGTTGATTTGCAACATGTTCCGTTCCGCAAAGTTCATATAAATATACATGTGCTCTGTGTAACTGAAAAACGTAAAGAAATCCCTGTTCTAGCACCAGCCACTGCTTTCTTTTTACCCTGGTGAATGTAAGTAGTTTGGTCTGACTGCCAGTGATCTGGTTCAGTGGTGTTATTAGACAAAGTGCTCTGTCACATGATATGATATATGATATGATATTTTTCTAAATAAAAACATTGCTGTTGACCTTTGTGACACGCCTGGTCAGTAGTTCCTCTCTGCATCGGCCAAGGAGTCTAATCGTTTCAGCAGGAAAGGCCAGTTAATCTGCACGATGCCCCCTTGGCCCTTTTAATGTGGGATTAGGCTGGGACTAAGACAACTACAGAAGTGTGCAGAAGCGTAATGGAGGATGAATATGTTCACAATGTCTTTATCTGGGCCAAAGATGCAATGACAGATGTGTTACAGAAGAGCTGCTATGATATTACTGGTATAAATGTTTACAGTTGCACTGTAGGAAAATCTGGTAATGGTTAATAACACAGATCCAGTAAATGTCCAAAAAATGTCTCCTGGAAGGTTTACTAGTGTCCATACAATTGAGGGTGGTGTCCACCATCCACCTAAAGCAGTCACTAGTTATAGAAAAAATAGTGCCAATGTTCTCAGATAGTATTTCATTTTAGTTTGTTGTTTACTTCCAAAATAATTTTCTCAAAAGAAGAGCTATAACTGTCTGGAGTAACTGACACAGATCTGTGTAAACATACGTTAATATTAATTTCTAATTGAAAACTTGAATGGTATCTTACCTTTCGTGCCCTGTAGATTAATGAAACACCTTTGCATTTTCATATGACCTGCTATTCACTGACCAAAACACTTTGTAGATTATGCTAGCAATTCATTGCAATTAATTAATTGTGTGCTGTCTCTGTTTTTTCCTAGAAATTGTTACCAAAGTACACTCTACTTTTCCAGGACCTTTCTAGGAATTTACATATCGGCCAATTTCTGGGAAATAAATTTACAACATTTGAACCTGTAAACTCAAGACTGGAAAGTTTCATCTCTTGTGTTCTGTTGAGATTGACCATGAAAAAAACTAAATAGTTAATTGGTATTCCAGTGGTGGAATGTAAAGCACATTTACTAAATACTGTACAAATGCAAGAATGTACTTCAGTACATAAGTATTTTGATTTTATACAACTTTATACTTGTTCTCCACAATATGCCGAAGGCAATTATTGTACTTTTACTCCACTGTGTGTGTCTTTAGATTACATCCTTTCATAACCTTCCTGTCCAGTGAATACCATGTATCTCCAAATGTGGTGATTTTAAAGTTTGGATTAAGTGTTCTTTTATGTGCTTTTTAAGCTAACTAAGCTATTTAAATCTCCTTGTATCAGCTGGACAATGCTTAATCACAAAGCTGAAAACAAGTTGGTTTTCCGAATGTTTAAAGATTTGTGGTTCTACCAAGACAGCGACTCTATAAACATAATAATGATCTTATCGACCACGGGATGGGATGTGCTCTGGATGGCATTTCTGACGTCCGTCTCTGGTTACATAGAGAAGAGTGCTTTAATATTGGACTTTCAACTGCTCACACTATTCCATTGCTCTTTACCAAAATGTGTCTTGTTTATTCTGGTAGCTGTTTACATTCCACCTCAGGCCTGTGTTAGTGAGGTGTTACTACACCTGACTGACTAGATAAGTAATGTGGAGAAAAAACATCCAGACTCACTGTATATTGTTCTCGAGGACTTTAACAGAGCAAACCTCAGCCATGAACTTCCAAAGTACAGACATTAAGTTAACAAACATACTGGACCACTGCTACAGTACATTAAAAGAGGCCTATCGTTCTCTCCCCCGTGCAGCCCCGGGACTCTCTGATCACTGTCTGGTTAACACATACAGGCAAAAATTGAAATCTGCTAAACCTGTTGTAAAGAGTGTGAAAAGATGGACCAACGACTCAAAGCTGGATTTACAGCCGTGCTTTGGCTACACTGACTGGAGTGTTTTTGAGGCTGGAGCCACTGACCTGGATGAACTCACTGACACTGTGACGTCTTACATCAGATTTTGTGAGGACGTGTGTGCCGACTAAAACCTTCCACACATTCAACAACCAAAAACCCTGGTTCAACGCAAAACTCAGGCAGCTTCGTCAGACCAAAGAGGAGGCCATCAAAAGTGGGTACAGAGTCTTGTACAACCCGGCCAGGAATACACTGACTAAAGAGCTCAAAGCAGCAAAGAGGAGCTACGCTGAAAGAGAACAGCTTCACAGCCACCCTGCGTCAGTGTAGAGAGGCCTGAAGACACTCAATAACTACAGGAGACCATCCCCCAACACTGCTGGTACTCAACAACTGGCTGACAAGTTGAATGGTTTCTATTGTAGGTTTGAGAAGCCCACAGTCACACCTCTCCCCCACTCCAGCTCCAACTTCAGATAGTCTAGGGCTGTACATAACAATTAGTCAAGCAATCTAACGACTAATTTTGTGTATTCAAAGGAAAAAAAGTTGCCTATTACTAGATTAACATTATTACTTGATTACCAATGTGTCAAAAGTAAATATAAAAACATGTCTAATCAATAAATCAGTAGTTTATTTAATCATCCTGATGAAGCACATTAGAATAATGATAATAGTAGCATATTGTAAAATGAATCAAATTACCACGTCACTGATGTGTTGTGATAATAACAATATAGGACATTAATTAGGCTACTTTACTTAAAACTTTAAATGTTTTTGACATGGATTCAGTTCAATATTGAGTAGTGCAGTATGACAATCAAATGTATTTCTGCATCAGAGTGGGGCAAAGAAAACAACTGAAACGACTCACAGACTGTGCAGACAGTCACAGATTGTCAGATGTTAGATTCAGCTGGTTTCTTGCTCATACACGGCCATTAAACAGAAAATAGGGGTTAGATGGGTTAGGGTTAGATGACACATGGTGTAATGTTATGTTACCATGATCACAGCAGGTCAGAATTTACTTTTGACATGAAGCCGATGAAGAAATACTCAGAAAATACATTTGAACGGACTACGTTTCCTCGTGCTGACAATGTGCCGTGCTTGTGTGGAGACAGAGAGTAAACAGGATTTCCGGTGCTGCTGTCAGAGCTCCGGGATACTTTTCGCTTCACGTGTTCATGCTGCTTCATGTATTCATGGACAGCAGTTGTGCTGCAGTGAAGCTTTTTCCAGTTCACAGAGCTCACGAAGAAGCTCATAGTGTTTGTCTAGAATATTCCCAAACTTTAAACAGTTGAAGGCGCGGTGTTGTAGCTGGACCTAGTCTGGGGGAATCCCACTGGATGCAGCGATGCTTCAACTAACATAATGCGAGTCAACATGTTTACGTCTTCTACGTCTATGACTACGTCGACAAATCTCCCCAGCCCTAAAACAGTCACTTTCCCCCACTGCCACGCTCTCAGATCTTCAACAGATCACTGGAGCTGTGTGAAGTTCCCTTCTGCTTCAAACGCTCCACAATCATCCTGGTCCCCAAAACACCCCCCATCTCTGGATTAAATGACTACAGGCCTGTCGCCCTTACATCTGCAGTCATGAAGTCCTTTGAAAGACTGGTATTGGCCCACAGGTCAGTAGATGATGCAGTCATCTTGCAACATCTCGACTCTCCAGGCTAATATCCAAGACGTTCAACGGCATCATCCCGGGACATCCTCAGCACCAAACGCACCCAGCTCACTGTGCCAGCCTCCACCTGTCAGTGGATCACAAACTTCCTGATTGACAGGAGTCAGCAGGTGAGGCTGGGGAACATCACATCCAGCACCTGGACTATTAGCACTGGCGCCCCCTCAGAAGACCCATCTGTCAAACTCGTGAAGTTCGCTGAAGACACAAAGAAATGGTCATCGGCTTCATCCAGGATTGAGATGAGTCGGCCTACAGATGGGAGGTTAATCAACTGGCTCTCTGGTCAGAACAACCTGGAGCTTAACACGCTCAAAACTGTGTAGATGATTGTGGACTTCAGGAGGACCTCCCCCCCCCCACACTCTGCCCCCCATCACCAGTCCTCTGTCTGCTGTGGAATCCTTTAGGATGTACTTCCTGCACCAGCTCAGGAAGCTCAACCTGACTAAGGATCCACTTTTACACAGCCATCATCCAGTCTGTCCTCTGCACGTCCATCACTATCTGGTTTGGATCTGCCACCAAAAAGGACAGGGACAGACTACAACAGACAGTCAGGACTGCAGAAAAGATCATTGGTGCCAACCTGCCCTCCATTCAGGACTTATACATTCCCAGAGTCACGAAACGGGCAGGAAACATCACTGCAGATCCATCAAATTGTTCCAGCTACAGAGCACTGTACGCCAAAACCAGCAGTCTCAGGAACAGTTTCTTTCAGCAAACTGTTTCTCAGGAACAGTTTGCTGATTTCTGATTTCACTGTGTCAGGACAATTCCCTTGCAAAAACCCAGTAACTCTGCCTCTAATTAGCCACCTGTTTACTGCTTACCTCTTAGTGTTTATTAATCATTCTCTCGTTCTCTATTTCAGAGCTGTTCATACTGTTCATATTGTTATATTGTATATTGTGTATACTTTATACCAAATCCACCTACCTCAAGTATATAACACCTACACAAAATACTTATTTATTCCAGTATCCTTTTCACACAGCTCTATCGCACTGTGTATGCATGTATGTGCATGTACATAATAATAATAATAATAATAATAATAATAATAATAATAGAATAAGAATAATTTACTCCTTTACTCCTGCAACTTTTGCATTCTGCTCATTGCACAATGTCTCAATCTGTCTATGTTCTTTTTGTTTATAGTGTGTATATATGTGTTCTCTATACTGTAGCCTGTGTCCTGGTGTGTTCAATAAAAACATGCAATTGTTTTTGTGGTATTAGTTTAGGCAGACTGCGTTTGTCTGTTGTGACTTAGATGAAGATTTTCCTGCGACTGTAAATTACTGTCAAGTTGATGAATAAGGTCTTTTTCCATTTCATTTCTTCAAAACTGGTGAAACAGCGCCCCTCTGGATTGCAACAGCTAGTTAGTCTTTTCTAGTCAGTTGGTGTGGTTGGAAATGGTACTGTCAGCTCCAGCCGCATATTGGAAGGGAAACCATTGATTAAAATCTGCCAAGCAGCTGTGAAGCCTGTCATCCACGGTGAGACTGAACGGTCAAGAAGACTCTGGAACAACAAGTTCTCTCACCGAACGAAGTATAAAAACTTAGCGTAGCAATGTCACTAATAATTTCAGCTACCGTATTTTTTAAAGACTATTTATCTAACAACAGTGGAGAGTTTAGGAACTTAACGTGAATTCTGGTAAAAAAAAACAGTAAATTGTTTGACCTGGATATTGAACAGTTTGCCTCCGTGAAGAAGAACATTTGAACAACTTTCATCGTCAAGTAACTATGTGAGTATAAGTTACATCTTTCTGTTTCTGTTTGTTTACTGGAGATAAACTGCTCTGATGTGCTAATGTCTAAGTTAACTGAATAGCTTTAGCTTACTAGCTTGTTAGCTAGCCGATAAGGCTGCTGCTAAAATGTTTTTTTTTGGACACTGAAGCTGTTGTGACCTCAGGACTCTGTAAAGCCATGACTCGGTCACCGGTAACTGAAACGTTAATGTCAGGCGAAAAGTTAAAATTGCTTTTGAAGCGTTACTTTAGTTAAACAGTACATTGACAAGAAGTTAAATATGTAGTTTTTAGCGGCCACTAGCGGTGCGGTTTTAAGATTGCAACCAGGTGCGTCTTCGTACGCGCGCTCGCTTCAACTCATGAGTGAGCATAATCCAAGACACAACCGCTTTCATACCGAGATCCAACAATGAACGCCAGTGTTGTAGCCCTACTGGTTTTCAAACCAACTGGCTGCCATACGCGTGCGCGTGTTGTGCGCAGCAGCTGCGGACCGGACTGCCTCCATCCCCAGATTCGTCACACATTCACAAACATCAGGGCTGCCAACTTTTCAATTTAGTTTGGAGTGATATTCGATATTGGAGGTCGGTTCATTTTAGACCTTCTGTGTCCTATCCCACCGCAGGGGCCAGAGTCATCACTTTTGTTTTAAAGTTCTACAGCCACATGTTTGCGTAGGTGAGAAGCCAAATCAATAATCATGGTCAGATCAGTTTGAACAGGATACTTGCTAACCTCCAGACATGATTGCCCTAATTGCCCTAATTTTGACCAAACCTAAGAGTCTTGCCCCCAGAATCTATGTGTAAAACCATGGACTGTATTTCTTTTAATTATGGAGAATGTGTGAAATATTATAGTTTATAATAAACAAGAGTATAGGTTTTCCTTTAGCAATGTAGGAGCCACTTATTTTTACGATCTTAAAAACACCTGAACATGTGTATGAAGGTGTTTTTCTCGAGGCTTCGGCAATATTGATTACTGCATTACAGCCCCCTACGCACTATGACACAGGAATAATTTTAAACAGTGACGATCTAACTCCGACAATACTGTTAAAATATGAATTTATTGTCAACACTGAGCCACAGGAAGAGCAGAAGTTAAAATATTCTAATATTCACAACACATGCTGACAGGGAAACAGCTTCACACAACATGCTGGAAACTCCCATAGCAAAGTTACAGTAATGTTTTTATCAGCTGCAGGTTGAACTAATCCATGCTTGTTACATGATGACGGTACATTTACTGAATTTAGCCGACAAGATACATCGTTAGCTCGCGGGCTGCTTCTCAGTAACTAATATTCAATTTAAATTAGCTTTATTGGCATGAATGTATAACAACAATATTGCCAAAGCATCGTACAGACTACATAAGAACAATCAACCCCGGAGGCTCAATGGTGCGTTCCATTTACCTCCGAAGTCGGAGCTGGGTATGACGTCACACCCGAGCTGACGGTGTTCTGTAGATATATGATCTGTCTTCTGCGCATGCGTATGACCCACGGTGGTCTGTTTCCACGCCCATAAATCTGTGCAACCTTGCCATTGGGCATGCCTTCGAGACAGTGGCTGATCATCAGCAATATCAAAAAACCCCAAAAACATTTTTAGTCTCAGAATACGCTACCCCTGAAATCTGAAATAAAGATAGCATAATATAGTAACCTATTTCAACATGCTCCCCATCTCCTTACAGTACACATGGAGTGAGTAGTGCGGCAATATAAAATGATTCTGTAGGGGAGCATTATTTGAGAGGCGATATCAGAATACGCTGTCCCTTAAATGATGTTATAATATAATCAAAAAACAGAAGATTTCATAATACTGTGAGATTTACAACTTTATGGGAGCGGAAAAGGGAACACATAAGGTAGCATTAGGGCAGAGCGACTTGACAAACTCTGTCGATTTGCGCTACGGTAGCATTTTTTGACAAGGCAGCATATATCGTCAGAACAACGGCATTCCAGTTACAAGTCAGGACGCCTCGCTCGGCCTGCCATTGTTTGCTTGGAAATGGGGTTCCCTTCGAAATTTCTGACTTTGAACTCAGAAATTTTGACTTCCCATGTCAAATGGAACGCACCATCAGCTATGTGAGCACAGCTAGATGTGTTGGGTGATAAGGAAACAGTAAGTGAGCTGGACTGAATATTAGAAACAAGTTTACGTCCACAGCTTACATAACAGTTAGACCGCAGTAAGTAACTTTACTGTAATGTTAGTGGATGGCTCTTCCTCTGTGTGATTGTCACCGTTTTGCTGCAGTATTGTATATTATGTGGATAAAATTAATTACAGAGGTGGAGCAGCTGTGTGCCCGAGTATCAGTAAAACCACAGTAAATCTAAATTGTATGTTACAAATCAAACAGGGGTGACTTGGATTGTGCTAGAGTAGCTGGCTGCTCCTGCCTTACATCACTAATAGGCTAGTAAACAAATCGCTCCACAGCTAACCTGATAAGATTTGGTTTGGTCTTTCCATATAATCGATCCTCCAGTGTCAGTTAGTGGAATGTAAGTACATTTACTCCAGTACTGTACACTTTTTAGGTACTTTACTGAACTACTTCCATTTCATGCTACTTTCTACAAATATTGTATTTTGTAATCCACTACCTTTATTTGACAGCTTTATGTACTAGTTTCTTTGCATATTTAGATTTTTAATACAAAATTATAAATCAACTAATGTATGACATATTATACATCTAGCAGTAATTAAAATGAGCTCCACCTTTACCAGCTGCAACAATTGGTTATTATAACCTATAATATAGATTATTCTGAAATGGGCTATTCTGCATAATTTGTACTTTTACTTTTGGTACTTAAAGTATATTTTAGTCTGGTATTTTAATTTTTACTTGTAACAGTAATTTTACCCCGTGGTATTCCTACTTTTACAAACATCTGAATACTTCTTCCACCACTGCCACTGTGATTTTCTGGTGGAAACGAGGTAGAGAAGCTGCTAGCAAGACTTTATTTCCTAAAGTTGCTCCAACACAACAAACTCTTGTCCCTCATTTCCACGTTTGTCTTCCTGCAACAACTCACCTCTCATGAGATTTCCGAGCGAGAGCTGTCCGTGAGTGAGACTTCACTCGTAGGGATCCTTTCCATGATGTTGTGGATGACGGGACGCAGTTGCCCCCAAAAAACAAAGTGATCCTTTAAAAGACTTCATCATTATTCAAGCCTTTTCATGTTGAATTTTGATGTTTCAGTGTTAGTGTCTAACTAAAGCAGTACTACTCAGATTAAACATGCCTAAAAAGTATAAACTACCTAAATACACCTTTTGATTTTTCAAACATTTTAAATAAGGTCTCATTCAGGCGATTTAGGAAAAAAGCATCTTCTGACAGTAAAAGCTACATTAGTTTTACATTAGCTGACGAATCCATTTTTATTCTGAGATACTGGATGAAAAGCTGTCCTCAGTCGACGGTGCCTCCTTTTTTTTCAGATGTTAATGCTGTGAGATTACACAACAGTGAAACACCGGCTGCCCGTCGTTCTAATCACTCACTTGAATTGATTGAAATCACAAAATGCAGCACTTAACTGACTGAGAGGTCAGCTGAGTACATGTTCACCTGAAACAAGTAAGGCTTCAGGATTGGATCTTTGTAAACAGCGTGTGTTAACTTCAGTTTTTAAATCCATCTGAAAGTCGGTTTTAGGGCTGCCTTTGTTTTCACTAACGATTTATTTTTTATCCGTAAAATGTCAGAAACTTGTCCAAAGTGGCATCTTTGAATGTCTTTTTGTTTCACCAACAGTCCAAAACCTCCAAAGATATTCAATTAGCTGTCATAAAAAAATATGAAAAAGCCACAAATATTAAAATTTCCGAGGACGGAGCTGCAGAGTTGAGTCATGTTGCTTCACAGATTCGAGAAGCCCCTGACTGCAGTGTGCAGATCGGGACGGGGCTCAACGTGGGTCAATGTGGGCGGGGTCAAACGTTTGACCCCGCCCGCACCGCAGCACTGCCCTTCCAAGAAGCACGTTCACTTGAGATTTACGTTCGTGGAAATGGATGGAAATTAGCCAAATAATTAACGTGGAAATTAGGCTGTTGAACTAACTCTGGCTCATTTACAGTACAGCTGTTAATTAATGAGGACTGTCCCTGTCAAAAAACAAATTAAATTAAATGAAATAATTAAAAAAGGTGTATGTGTTAATAGCTTCAATTGTGTTACGATGTTTAAGTTTAAGTAAAAATTATGTCGTATGTCACCCACTGATCTCTTGATTGAAGCTGGTATAAATGTACAAAGCACATTCAGCTTACATGGTCTGTCTCCATTCTCATGAGTAGGGTAGTAACTGTATGATCAATTAAATATTACAAAGTACTTATAATTTTTATCAAAATTAATAAGGAGCCATATTTCAAAAAAATAGTAAATACACATGTAAGCAAAAATACACACATTTCAAAAGGCTGCAGATAAAACTGGTATGGCGATAATAGGAATTAAACATTCACACATTAAGTTTCTTCAAACTTATTTTGTCAGTGTAACTAAGCTGCATCCCGAGCTATTCTTTCAACTCAAGTGTAGCAGCTCATACAGTAACGATTGGAACTTTTTGTATTTAACATTTATTTTTTAACATCAACTAGCACATTGTGGGATTATTTAATGTAAGGGTTAAATAGGCGTTTGACGCCGGCCACGTTGAGCCCTGCCCCGATCTGCACACTGCAGTCAGGGGTACTTGACAGATTCTGATATTTTCACGTGTTTACTGTAGCTGACCCTGTTTGGTTTTTTTCCCCTCATTGCCCTCGCTGCTGGTCCAGTTTCTTTTGCAAGATTTGAGATTATTGTAGTATTGTCCTCTTTCCTAACCCCAGGGGCAAATGTAGCACGAAGCAAGATTAACGGCCTTGATAAGTTGTCTTTGTCTGTGTTAAATCAGAAAACTGGCTCACTTTTAACTGGGAAAGGTCTTCATGGTAACTAATTCTGCACATAGTTAGAAATTAATCGGTTTACTTTTAATGATTTAACTGATTAATGATTGAGGCAAAAACATTCACTGTTTCCAGTTTCCATTAATGTCATTATTTGCTGGTTTTCTTCTTCTTGTAACTATTATTATTTTATGATGGTCTGTTATGACAAACAGTGTCTCTATGGATTTTTTACAAAACAAACTATTTGAATATATCAACTTTGGACTTCTGACAGTTTTATTTGATGACATTTTTTAAATCCAATTAAGAGATTAAGCTAAAGCACAATTCAGTTTAGTAGGATAACATTGTTAGATTTATATAGTATAACATTTTTGACTTAACAAGATAATTGTAAAGAAACGAATGGTGTCTCTTTTTATTAGACAGTATTAGCACAAAAAGTTTCTGTCATTTCTTGTAAACTAACTTCTCTGCTCGGCTTTGACATCATTTTGATTTATAACAATGCATTTTATTACATAAACTGATCATATATTTTCATTGTAAAAGCTCTGACATAATGTAGTGGAATAAAAAGTGCAGTATTTTCCTCTGAACTGTAGTAAAGTATAAGTATAAGTATCTACATGTGTATTTTATGCATCTTAAGTACAAGCACATCAAACCTGTACTTGAGTTATGGTATTTAGTGTTGAGCTGCAACAATTGGTGGATTAATCGATTAGTTGATACATAAAATAAATCTACAACTTTCTTCTTCAATACAAAATGATGTTCATTTAGTAAATTATGGTCCCATTTATTTTAAAATAGACCACAAAGCAGAGTATGTTTCAGGGCAGGATTATCTATGATTAACAAGGCTAGAGCCGACTCGTACCCTAGGCACTGTGTAAATTTAACCAGCGCCGTTGAAATTATTATTAAAAGTTGGCTGTTCACTTTCTCTGGTGAGTACATTTAATTTTAAGACTGTTGTTCGCTAGACAAAGTTATCAGTCCTGTTAAAATGACAGTCAACGTGAGTTACAGTTGCACCTAGCTAAGCTAGCTAGCTCTGCACACGGCCGTTAGCTCCGCTGTATCGTCACTTCCTGGTTGCAAAAACTCCACATGGCGGCGCCCTGTCAGACAAACTCGAGGCTTCAAGACGGCAGTCCACAAACCAACGGGTGACGTCACAATGACTACGTCCATTTCTTATACAGTCTATGGATGTAAGGCAGGAGCAGCCAGTTAACGTTAGCATCTGGCATTGTTTGCTTCGTAACGTTCAATTTAGAGTTATTTTTGAGATTTGTCATTTTACCGACACTCGGGTAAACATCTTCACTTCTTAACTGTTATACTGACGTGTGGCAACAGTCTCATTTATGTTGTTCATTGAGCTTCCAGCATGCAGTGTGTTTCGGCCGATGCCAACTGCTCACACGCACTGGAGCACACATTTGGAAATGTAGTGGTCGTAATCTGAAACCTTACCACTAGAAGACTCTGAAATCTACACATGGCCCCTTTAACCAGAAACGGACACAGCTCTTGTCAAAGTCACCATTGACAAAAACAGTAATTTTAACTCTTATCTACCGCTACCTTGATCAGTTTGTTTGTGTTGTTTGACTTTGGTTTATTTTTTCTAACCCTTTAAACCCAACAAAGTCAAAAAACCCACATCACCAAAGTCACAGAAAAGGAAATAACAGAAGAGCCACTCCAAGGTTAATTTTTCCAACACATAAAAGGAATATATTTAAAAAATTGTTCATACTGAAGAACCCTTATCATTGCAGAGTCATTTACACAAGGGGCAGTTGTATGTCAGTCTGTCATAGTCATATACATGGTCATTCAGATGCACACACTGCCTCCTCTTCCCTCGTAAAGTAGTCCCCTTTGCAGAATTGTAAAGTGTACATTGCAGACAAGTTAACACATTTTTCAGAATAAAAATCAGCATTTCACCTCTCATTTGATTTTTAAACTGGATTGAAACACTAATACTTCTTGGACATCACATTTCTGAAATGGCAAATGAGGAATTAGGTGAAAATTTTTTTGTGTGTATGACAAATCAAAAAGAAGAAAAAATCAACTTTTATTAGATTTTTTTTTTACAAACACATTTCACTACATGGTTGATTTTTTTTTTTGTTGAAATTTATAAATCTGTGGTTTAGAAATGTCACCCGAAATGCAAAGGATGTGCATAGGTGTCAAGTCAACGTCCGGCTCCGTCGCTGTTTAATTTTCTTGCCTCCCCCACTTCTTGCTTCACTTGGAGTCCAAACTTTTTTATTTTTTGTCTTCATGTCTTTCTCGGAGGTTCACAGAGGGACACGGGGGAACACTGACTGACTGACTGACAGCATGGAAGCTTGCAAATGTCCACATGCATGATAACCTCATTCAAATCTAAAACATTTATGGATTTATTTAGAAGAGACAGTACCTAGTTGGTCGGTCGGTCGGTCGGTAGATAGAAAGGTGCATATAGTGATACTGTACCAAATAATAGGATGGAGTCATGAGAGGATGAAGGTTAGAAACAACAGGAATGAATAAATAATGAGGGCTGGCGCTGTGATCTACAGATGAGAAGACATTGCAGTGTGTTTGTGTGCTTTTACGTCTGTCTGCTGATAGACAGAATACCCACTGACAGTGTCTCTGTGCAGATGGTTTTGGTACTACAACACCCAACACTACTACAAGGTGATGGGAGGGTTGTTTTTGTTGGAGGTGGCGGCGGCGGCGTTGGGGATGTAGACTGCTAGCGGTGCACCGACATGGCAGGATGGGACGTAGTACTGTCTCTTTAAAACAAACATCTACAGAAATGTTGCCTCCTAGCTAGTACAGACATGACAATATTCACTTTTTGTTTACTCTGTTTTTGTACAACACTATGACTAGGTCGTCTTGAAGGGGCAGGAGTCCGATAATTGCCCCGCCGCAGGTAGTTTGTGCAGCGTTCAGGAGGATTTCGGTTGAATTCTGTGGTCACAGTACGCTGAGGTTTTTTTTTCCCGATCAAGTGCAGTGTGGAGAGAGGTTTCCCGTCAGTTTTTGTTAATTGTTTTTTAAAATTTATTCTTATTTTGAAGAGGGAATGATGGGAGTTTGGCCGAGGTGTTGTTGCTGGGAGGTCGTCAGTAGACCCAGGACACAGGAACCCACTGGCTGGTGGTGCACACTAGATCGATAGCCTCCTCCAGGTGTCTGATGGTCTCATCGATCTCATTGTTGATGATAGTCTGGTCGAAGTAGTGGGCGTAGGTCTTCTGCAGGATCTCAGACTCCTTCTGCAGCCGCTGGAGAGACTCGTCCTGGAGGAGGAGAATGAGGAAGAAAGAGTTTTAGATACAGATGAAGGCAGAGAGAGTGAGAGGGAAACTCTTTAGGCCCCTACATACTGTGTGATTGAGCTATCCAAGACAAGAGCGAAACATGGTGAGATTAAACAGGGAGAGGCAGAGCTATACTTTCTTCATTTCCTCAATAAATTTCCCAAACTTTTCCCAAATATATTCTAAATTCAAATCTAAATCAGACACACAGAAACCCACCCACTGATGATCAAGTCCAACCCTGTGACCCATGTCTGCAAACCAACCAACCAACCAACCAACAGGAACACATATTGAAACAATGCATAGCTTATTTAAAAACAAGATGGATATAGTCCAACAATTTTCAGCCTGCAGGAAGGCTGTTACAGCGCAGTGTGTAAGGGCCTTTCCTCAGCAGAGGAGGAAGTGAATGGGGAACTACACTAACCACTAGGACCATACAAGCAAGCATATGGCGAGGAATACACACATACATAATTAAAAATAATGCTACGATCCCATCAGGTTTTTACTTACTGGCAGCGTTCGACACCACCTGGGCATCTGAGGGGAGCGCCAAAGAAAGAAATGCGTGCAGCATGCAAAGATAAACGAGTGCAGAGAGGAATGAGAGAGGCAAACACAGGAGTGAAGAACAGACAGAAGGAAAGGCTGCAGGTCCAAGTGCATGCTGGGAGATGATAGCACTTCACAAACTGAACTGGCAGATTTAGAGATGAATTTGTGTTGATAATAAAAGAGGGAAAGTATCACCGACCAACAGCTGATTATGTTAGACCTTGTCAGAGTTTAAATATGGTTCACATTACATGGATTAAATGTGTAAAGGCTAATTTAAACTTCTGCGTCGAGTCTCTGCTGTAGCCATGCCGTTTATACTTGTGTGGTTTAGCCTTCCACTAAATTGAACGAGGGTAAAATCGGGCTGAACAATTAATTTTATCACTACTGCAATTTTCAAATCGCAGGAGGTGCAATATTTGTTAAAGGTGATATGTAGGTCAAAAACCACATTAAATATTGTGGTGCTGCAGTGATGTCCTGACCAACATGCCATATTCTAAAGACCTAAGAAAACATATTTGGTACAGATCCCTGCAAAAATCACACCATGAAAATGAGAATAATGTCAAAATGATCGTTCACCCCAGTATTACAAATCATATGGCAAATGCAATATCAGTTAAAATAATCACAACTAGATATTTTTTCAAAATCATTCCGCCTCAGGGGTAAAATGATAATCATGCAGCTATGCTAGACTGGATCAATTTCTGAAATTAATTGTTTCATGGGGGTTGTGATAGAAAAAAAAAAATGTATCCACCATTTTACAGTCGCTTCTTTCAACAGTGTCTAGTGGGAAGTCTATAGGAAAATGTCTACGGAATACACAGGTACGTGTGCATTAGCATACATGGAACTCATCGGGCAGACGATGGATCAGTGGGAGCGCATCACTCACAGCTTAAAGTGATATTGGTCTTGGCTCGGGTTAGGGCTAGAGTTTTTGGCCCGTGCACTGCTCTAGGCTATAGCGTACAGACAGCATAGATTTGACGCAGAAGTATAAACTGCCCCTGATGCAGATTAGAGGTGAAACAATGAGTCTATCTGCAATGTCTCCAGCTGAAATGCCACATTCTCTGGTTTCAGCTTGTTTACTGTGAGGTTAAACAGTGTTCTTTGTCATGGAAAGTCCATGAAAGTAAAGTGAATACTTTAAAACAAGCAATTTGAATTTTTCAACTTTTTTTTATAGTTTTCTGTTATTTCTCTGCATATCACTTATTACATCTTTAACTCCAAGTAACCAGGTTATGTGATTTTAATTCATCATCAGGTTGTTTTTTAATATTAATATTTTTTTGCCATTCTAAAGCAGTGTTTCCCAACCTCTCCTGGAGGCACACTAGTCCTGCATGTTTTAGATCTGTCCCTGCTCCCACACAGCTGATTTAACAGCTTCAGCAGTTCATAACGAGATGATCATTTGAATCAGCTGTGTGGGATCAGGGAGAGATCTAAAACATGCAGGACTAGTGTGCCTCCAGGAGAGGGTTGGGAAACACTGCTCTAAAGATACATTTTTAGATGATAGTATTTGAACCGATATTTAGTTTGGTATTTGATTGTTAAAGGATAAAGCTGGTGATCAGTCCGTCTCTCAGCGCTTATCTGACTTCCCTACGTTGCAGTGGCACTCAACTCGAAGCCCATTTTGTTCCCTTAACAGCTGGTAGTTTTTTTAACAGCTATTTTCTAGTGCAGATAATCCACATGTGGTGCTCTGGTGAGTATCTGGGGCAGCAGGCCCGTCCGATTAAACGTGTGTGTGTGTGTTCTCATGGTGATGAAGGACCATGTCACCCAGTGCCGCAGTGAGGCTCACCGATGGGATTTTTTAATAGTTTCTAGCTCAAAAGAAGAAGAGACATCAGCCTCATCCTTAAAATGGTATTATCTTTAGTGTGTGTTTGGTGTTTTCCTACCTCATTGATGCCTGGTGTGATAGTTGGCGCAGCAATAAAGACGACGTACGGGGCAAACTCTGCTGTCCGGAGGACCTTCAGGGCCTGATGGAGCACAGGTGTTAGAGGTCAAAATGTCCATATGTATGCATGCATGCACACTCATACCCACACATACCTGAGGTTCAACGTCCAGTATAGCTATGAGTCCCTGTTGGTGGATCTTTCGGATGGTCTCCAGCCGTGTCCCGTACATGGCGTCTTCGTGGCTGCCGTACTCCAGGTACTCGTTGTTGCTGATGTCCAGCATCATCTGATCGTGGGAAACAAAGTAATAGTTCTTCCCGTTCTCCTCGTCCTTCTTTGGAGTTCTGGTTGTGTCTATGGGACACCAGGAGACACGGAGAGAACATTTTTACATTTCCATGTATGGTGATGTGAAAGGGTAACTTCTGTGTTTTGCAACCTGGACCTTATCAGTACATCCACTGAAGGCTCAGGTTGTTAATACAAGTGTTTGACAACATTATGTAACTGCTCCCTGCAGAGAGGGATCCTTTTTTAAAGAGTAAGATCCTTTTTGTTTACCCAGAAACAGTCACTAAATAACTTTCATCAAAGTCATCGAGCTCCCTTGACAAAAACTGTCTTGTGTCTGTCACTGCTTCGAACAGTTTGTTTGTGTTATTGTCTGAGTTTGGTCTTTTTAACACTTCAAATCACTAAAGTCACACACTAAGACAAATCAACTAACTGACTGAGGCAGAGGGAAACCAGAAACTCCAGTGTTCTGTGAGGTATAATCACTGTTTTTATCAATGGACTCTGGTGACTTTGATAAGAGTGATACAGCCACTGTTTTTGGTTAAACAAAATACTCTTACTCTACTAAAAAGAGGTTTATCTCTGTAGGGGTGATTGGCGGATATAAAATAACAATCTGAGCCTGTCAGTGGCAAAACAAGAACTTTAGTGGAAGCACTTTGACAGGGCGCAATTGCCCGCTAGGACTACATTGCAGCCCTGTTTCACTGCTGTCAACTGCAGCGCACATAAAAGACGTTGTTCCAATTAGTCACATAGACACAGAAACTGGCTGCAAAATACCAAAGTTCCACATTAAGTACATTTCTGTAGAGGCCTTGGATGATGTATCTTACGTGGGATGGGGTAGGCGAATCTGTCGGGGTGTTTGGTTATGAGTGTGTTCTTGATGTGTCTTCTTCCCACTCCATGGGCACCTGGAAAAGACACACACATTTGGTGAAGTCGCTCATGGTGGCAGAGGTACCCCACATTTGTTGCTGCAACACTTGCTGCAGAACTCACCTAACAAAACTAGTGTTTTCCTCTTGAAAGCAGGAAGCTTCACAACTTCTTCGTACGTGACCAGATCTAGTTGGTCGAACACTGGAAGCGACAGAGAGAGAAACAGGGTGAGAGGATGCTGGGACAAACAGCAGTTAAAAGGCTCTGAGTAGGGGTTGGGGGAGAAGGCGTACTAACTGGTGATCTGTGGTGAAGAGGAAGCTGGGTCACTAATCAAAACAAAAGCAGAATAAAAATTAAAGCTGCAAGCAGCGATGGGCGGGCCCTCGCACATGTAGCACGTCGGGCTGCTTTGCGGCGGCGCTGCATATTCTGGCGCACTGCCGGTGTGGCTGTGAATTTGCTAAGCGCGGAGGCTGCATGAAGATGTTATAGGTCACTTCCTGTGTTCCCTTTGCAGTCGGCGCTATGAATATAAATGAATCTTGGTGTATAGATGTGTTCGGGCGGACAGTTATCATGCACGTAAAGTTTTGTTCAGATGTGAGCATGTCATCAGGGTCCCATGGGGAACAATTGATCCAAATTTGGTGTCAGTTGAACCAGTGGTACTGGAGATACAAAATGAATGTAAGTGAATGGGAGTGTTTTTTCAAATGCAATTAATAGAGTCAACTTTTGGCTGATTGACACCAAATTTCACACAGGCTTTAGGGAAGTCATGTTGCATAAAGTCCCCAAGTTAGGTGTTGATCGGTCCTTCAAAACACATTCAAAATGTGCCATGATTGAAAATCCCATTCATTTGAATGGGCTTTCCCACGGCATTCCACCTTTGATGATAGCGCCACCTTGAGGCCGAATTGCAACAAATTTTTTCAGGTGTCATCAGGGGCCCATGGGAAAGATTTGACCCAAATTTGGTTTCAATCAGACCTGTGGTTCCGGAGATATAAAATGAATGTAAGTCAATGGGATTCTTTTTGTGTTTAATCCCCAATAACAGCGCCACCTATGGGCACATTAGGATGCACTTTGGTACCTGAGGTCAGGGGACCATGCTGAACAATTTGGCACAAAGTTCACGTCAATGCGACTTGCGGTTATGGCAGAACTAATTATTTGCGTTAAACAGCGCCACCTAGAGGCTAGTTGCACCAAATTGTGCACAGGCCCTCAGGAGAGCGTCCCACATAAGTCCTCCAAGTTTGGTGTCGATTGGCCATTCCAAAGCAAAGATATGACATCAGTTAGTGTTGCTAGCGCTTTTGCGTGAGTAATCGTTAGCTTATAGCGGGAACAGTTTTTTGCGTGTCGATCTGGGGAGCACAAGCCAGTATGACGTGTGTCCAGAGATCGTCCATGCCAAATTTGGTGTCGATCGGACTTGCGGTTTCGGAGGAGTTAATTCTGAGTGGCTAGTCAGTTTTCGTGATTTTGCGCAAAAAATTGAAGGCAGAAATGGGCGTGGCCTATACCAGGAGATTCAGCTCGATCCCTATATATAGACATGTCCCCAAAAAATGTCGTGCATGTAGGTGAAAGCGTGCGACGGGGCTGCTTCGTTGAAGGACACTTCCTGTTGCCAGCAGGTGGCGCTATGACTGTGGGCAAAATTCGGCATGTACATGTGTTCAGGGCGGGACTCTTGTCCAACGTGCAAAAGTTCGTGCAGATCTGAGCATGTACAGTGAAGTTACAACAACTTCCTGTTTCATGGCTGAATCATCGATGCCACGGACACGTCCATAGACGAAAACGCGCAGATAGCACAACTTTACATTGACAATGCCTTTAGAAGGCACAGCAGAAATTTGAAGTCGATCCGACTCACTCCCTAGGAGGAGTTCGTTAA
Source organism: Lepomis macrochirus (assembly GCA_024633595.2). Classification (NCBI taxonomy): domain Eukaryota; kingdom Metazoa; phylum Chordata; class Actinopteri; order Centrarchiformes; family Centrarchidae; genus Lepomis; species Lepomis macrochirus. The sequence goes on along the minus strand of JALXJV020000016.1, from coordinate 27,803,317 downwards.
AGTACGGAGTGTGTGAATCGTCCCAAAATGGCCTCAAAATTCCAAATGGTGGACTTCCTGTCAAGTTTAGGGTATGGGTTCTTGAGGCTTTTTTGTGCGTCTTGATATGATACACGTCCCCACCAAATTTCATCCATGTAGGTCGAACGTGGACGAGGGGCTAATTTTTTCTAATTTTCTAGGTGGCGCTAGCGAGCCATTTTGCCCCGCCCATCCGCGAAACCGACAAAATACGAAATTTTTCACCAGTCCTGACATGTGTGCCAAATTTGGTGAGTTTTCGAGCATGTTGCGACCGCGAAAATGGGCCTTACTTTGCAGAAAAAGAAAAAAGAAAAAAAATTAAAGCTGCAAGCAGCGATGGGCGGGCCCTCGCACCTGTAGCGCGTCGGGGTGTGAGCTGGTCGCGTTGCATATTGTGGAGCCCTGCCTGCGCGGCTGTGAATTTTCTATGCGCTTCGGAGGCCGCATGAAGGTTTTGTACCTGACTTCCTGTTGCCAGCAGGTGGCGCTATGACTGGGGGTGAATGTCAGCATGTACATGTGTTAAGGGCGGGACTGTTATTAAATGTGTAAAATTTCGTACAGATCTGAGCATCTACAGTGAAGTTACAACCACTTCCTGTGTCATGGCGACGACTTGATCTTTGACGCAACGCCACGGACACGCCCATTGACGAAAACGCGCAAATAGCACAACTTTACATCATCAATGCCTTTAGAAGGCACAGCAGAAAATTGAAGTCTGCCGGACTAAATCCCTAGGAGGAGTTAGTTAAAGTACAGAGTGTGTAAATCATCCAAAATGGCCGCTACAATTCAAAATGGCCGACTTCCTGTCGGGTATAGGGCATCGCTCCAAGAGGCTTTTGTGCGTCTGGACATGATCCATGTGCCACAGAAATTTCAGTACATATAGGTAAAGCGTGCGGCGGGGCTGCTTCGTTAAAGGTCACTTCCTGTTGCCAGCAGGTGGCGCTATGACTGTGAGTGAATGTCGGCATGTACACGTGTTCAGGGCTGGGCTCTTGAATAACGTGCAAAATTTCGTGCAGATCTGAGCATATACAGCCAAGTTGCAACAACTTCCTGTTTCATGGCGAATCATCGACGCCATACGGACACGCCCATTGACGAAAACGCCGCAGATAGCACAACTTTACATCGTCAATGCCTTTAGAAGGCACAGCAGAAATTTGAAGTCGATCCGACTAAATCCCTAGGAGGAGTTCGTTAAAGTACGCAGTGTGTAAATCGTGCCGAAATGGCGGCCAAATTAAAATGGCGGACTTCCTGTCGAGTTTAGGGCATCGCTCCAAGAGGCTTTTTTGTGCGTCTGGACATGATACATGTGACACAGAAATTTCATACATGTAGGTCAAACGCGTGCGGCTGGGGCTGCTTCGTTAAAGGTCACTTCCTGTTGCCAGCAGGTGGCGCTATGACTGGGGTGAATGCCGGCATGTACATGTGTTCAGGGTGGGACTCTTATTAAACGTGTAAAATTTTGTGCAGATCTGAGCATGTACACTGAAGTTACAACAACTTCCTGTTTCATGGCGAATTGTCGACGGTACGGACACGCCCATTGACGAATAGACGCGCAGATAGCACAACTTTACATCGTCAATGCCTTGAGAAGGCACAGCAGAAATTTGAAGTCGATCCGACTAAATCCCTAGGAGGAGTTCGTTAAAGTACGCGAGTGTGCAAATCGTCCCAAAATGGCCACCAAATTCAAAATGGCGGACTTCCTGTCGAGTTTAGGGTATGGGTTCTTGAGGCTTTTTGTGCGTCTTGATATGATACACGTCCCCACCAAATTTCGTGCATGTAGGTCGAACGGGGACGAGGGGCTAATTTTTTCTAATTTTCTAGGTGGCGCTAGCGAAGCCATTTCGCCCGCCCATCCGCTGAAACCCACAAAATACTGAAATTTTTCACCAGTCCTGACATGCGTGCCAAATTTGGTGAGTTTTCGAGCATGTTAGCGCCGCTGAAAATTGAGCTTACTTTGCAGAAAAAAGAAAAAAAAGAAATATTAAAGCTGCAAGCAGCGATGGACGGACCCTCGCACCTGTAGCGCGTCGGGTGTGAGCCGGTCGCGTTGCCTATTATGGACCCTGCCTGTGCGGCTGTGAATTGTCTATGCGCTCGGAGGCTGCATGAAGGTGGTGTAACTCACTTCCTGTTGCCAGCAGGTGGCGCTATGACTGTTGGTGAATGTCGGCATGTACATGTGTTCAGGAGTGGGACTATTATCCTACATGTGAAGTTTGGTGCAAATGTGAGCATGTACATTGAAGTTACAACCACTTCCTCTGTCATGGCATAGACTTGATCTTTGACGCCACGCCATACGGACACGCCCATCGACGAAAACGCCGCAGATAGCACAACTTTTCATCCTCAATGCCTTAAGAAGGCACAGCAGAAATTTGAAGTCAATCCGACTAAATCTCTAGGAGGAGTTCGTTAAAGTACAGAGTGTGTAAATCATCCAATAATGGCGGCAAAATTCAAAATGGCCGACTTCCTTTGGGTTTAGGGCATCGCTCCAAGAGGCTTTTTGTGCGTCTGGACATGATAGATGTGCCACAGAAATTTCGCATACATGTAGGTCAAACGTGGGCGGGGCTGCTTGGTTAAAGGTCACTTCCTGTTACCAACAGGTGGCGCTATGACGGTGGGTGAATGTCAGCATGTAGATTTGTTCAGGGCGGGACTCTTGTCAATCGTGTAAAAAATTTCGTGTGCAGATCAGAGCATGTACAATGAAGTTACAACAACTTCCTGTTTCATGGCGAATCATCGACTCCACAGACACGCCCATCGACGAAAAGCGCGCAGATAGCACAACTTTACATCGTCAATGCCTTTAGAAGGCACAGCAGAAATTTGAAGTCGATCTGACAAAATCCCTAGGAGGAGTTCGTTAAAGTACGGAGTGTGTAAATCGTCCCAAAATGGCGGCTAAATTCAAAATGGCGGACTTCCTGTGGAGTTTAGGGTATGGGTTCTTGAGGCTTTTTTGTACCTCTGACATGATACATGTGCCACAGACGTTTCGCTCATGTACGGCCAAGCGCGCGGGCGGGGCTGCTTCGCTCAAGGTCACTTCCTGTTGCCAGCAGGTGGCGCTATGACTGTGGGTGCATGTCGGCATGCAGATTTGTTCAGGGCGGGACTCTTGTCAAACGTGTAAAATTTTGTGCAGATCTGAGCATGTACAGCCAAGTTACTACAACTTCCTGTGTCATGGCGAAGACTTGATCTTTGGCATGCCATACGGACACGCCCATTGGCTAAAACGCGCAGATAGCACAACTTTTCATCGTCAATGCCTTTAGAAGGCACAGCAGAAATTTGAAGTCGATCCGACTAAATCCCTAGGAGGAGTTACGTTAAAGTACGGAGTGTGCAAATCGTCCCAAAATGGCCACCAAATTGAAAATGGCGGACTTCCTGTCCAGTTTAGGGTATGGGTTCTTGAGGCTTTTTTTGTGCGTCTTGATATGATACACGTCCCCAACAAATTTCGTGCATGTAGAGTCGAGCGGGGACGAGGGGCTAATTTTTCTAATTTTCTAGGTGGCGTAGCGAACCATCTTGCCCGCCCATCCAGCGAAACCCACAAAATATGAAATTTTCACCAGTCCTGACAGGTGTGCCAAATTTGGTGAGTTTTCGAGCATGTTGAGGCCGTGAAAATGGGGCTTACTTTGCAGAAAAAGAAAGAAAAAAAAAAAAAAAAATAATCCTAACAGTTTCAATAGGGTCCTCGCACGGTTCGTGCTCGGGCCCTAATAATCCTAACAGTTTCAATAGGGTCCTCGCACGTTTCGTGCTCGGGCCCTAAAAAAAAAAAAAAATAATCCTTACAATTTCAATAGGGTCCTTCGCACGTTTAGTGCTCGGGCCCTAAAAATAATCCTTACAATTTCAATAGGGTCCTCGCACGGTTCGTGCTCGGGCCCTAATTAAAGCTGCAAGCAGCGATGGGCGAGCCCTCGCACCTGTAGCGCGTCGGGGTGTGATGCGGCCGCGCTCTGCCGATGTGGCGGTGCATTTGCTACACGATTCGGACGTTGCATGAAGGTTTTGTACCCCACTTCCTGTTGCCAGAAGGTGGCGCTATGACTGTGGGTGAATGTCGGCATGTACATGAGTTCAGGGGGGGACCCTTATCCTACATGTAACGTTTGGTGCCGATGTGAGCGTGTACAGTGAAGTTTCAAGTACTTCCTGTGTCATGGCGAAGACTTGATGTTTGACGCCACGCCACGGACACGCCCATTGACGAAAACGCGCTGATAGCACAACTTTTCATCGTCAATGCTTTCAGAAGGCACAGCAGAAGTCTGAAGTCGATCCGACTAAATCCCTAGGAGGAGTTAGTTAAAGTACGGAGTGTGGAAATCATCTAAAAATGGACGCACAATTCAAAATGGCCGACTTCCTGTTGAGATTAGAGGAGTGGTCCAAGAGGCTTTTTTGTGCGTCTGGACATGATAGATAAACCACAGAAATTCCGTAACTGTAGGTTAAACGTGGCGCGGGGGCTGCTTCGTTAAACGTCACTTCCTGTTGCCAGCAGGTGGCGCTATGACTGTGGGCAAAATTCGGCATGTACATTTGTTCAGGGTGGGACTTTTGTCAAACGTGCAAAACTTCGTGCAGATCTGACCATGTACAGTGAAGTTACAACAACTTCCTGTTTCATGGCGAATCATCGACGGCACGGACACGCCCATTGACGAAAATGCGCAGATAGCACAACTTTGCATCGTCAATGCCTGTAGAAGGCACAGCAGAAATTTGAAGTCGATCTGACTAAATCCCTAGGAGGAGTTCGTTAAAGTACGGAGTGTGTTAATCGTCCCAAAATGTCCGCCAAATTCAAAATGGCGGACTTCCTGTCGAGTTTAGGGTATGGGTTCTTGAGGCTTTTTTGTGCGTCTTGATATGATACACGTCCCCACCAAGTTTCGTGCATGTAGGTCAAACGGGGACGAGGGGCTAATTTTTTCTAATTTTCTAGGTGGCGCTAGCGAGCCATTTTGCCACGCCCGTCCGCGAAACCCACAAAATACGAAATTTTTCACCAGTCCTGACATGCGTGCCAAATTTGGTGAGTTTTCGAGCATGTTGCGGCCGCGAAAATTGAGCTTACTTTGCAGAAAAAAGAAAAAAAAAAAAAAAGAAAAATAATCCTTACAATTTCAATAGGGTCCTCGCACGGTTCGTGCTCGGGCCCTAATCAACGAGCCTAAAGTAAAAACAGTGAGTGGAAAAGACAACTGGGGGATCTGAGGTGATCTGTGAAGTGATGATGAATCCTTTTAAAATAACCTCTGAGATTAAATAAATCTGGCCAAGCAGTGATTCATCCAGCGAGAGAAGGGATCATGTGCTGATATAACTCAGAAGACGGTGCTAGAAAAGTATTTAAAGAAAGTCTAATGGCTTCTGTTAGGTTAATCAGCTGTGCCTGGTTGCACAAAGGGTGCTACAAGAAATAACTGCGTCAAGTCTGGCAGGACTGCATTGGTGTTTATGTCTTTACTGTGTGGTGGTAACAAGAACTATTCCATGAAAGAGAGAACAAGGAGCCAAAGTGGAAAAAACAAAGTGTTGTTGGATGAATAATTTAAAAAAAAACAACTCAGCTGAATAAATTAATTGATTAGTCAACTGACAGGCAATTTTTTGGTTCTTTGTGTTATAAAGCAAAAAACCTGTCACAGCTTCTCAAATGTGAATATTTTCTTCTTTTGTTTCCTCTGAATTTAAAAATTGTGGAGTTTCTGGCTGTTTCCAGACTAAACAAGCAATTTGAATATCCCAGCTTGGGCTTTGATGATGGACACGTTTACAATTATCCATTATCAAATAATCAAATGTCAGAATAGTGAAAAATCATAATACTTTTCTTTTTCTTTAATCTAACACCTAAAACTATTCAGTTTACTATCAATATGAAACAGAAAACCTTAAAATCTTCTCAATAGAAAACTGGAACCAGACGTTTCTGTTAGTGACTATCAAGATATATTTATTATATATTTGTATTTATTATATATTCTACTTATTCATTTAGATATTTCCAGACATGATTTAAGTTCAGTTTGTTCAACTATTTCTTCTGAATAAATCACAAGGTAACATATGTTCTAAAAGCAAAAGCGACAGTGCAAAGATTTATCTTTTATCCCAACTTTAGTAACAGAAACCCAACATTTTAGTTAAATTTAGAGTATTTGTTCTATAAAAACAGTCAGATTTAATTTTGGGTTGAACCTTCTAAACATTTCTGTGTGGCAAACCACATCAGAATAAATGAGGGAAATTACTGGTTGTCTTGTTATGCAGAGCGTATCGCATGTTCGAGCAGAGCTGTTCCCTGTACAATGTGTTCTCAGCCTCTGCAACATGAGACTCCATGAAGTCACCACCTCAGGCCGCTGACAAGCGAAATACAATACCCACAAGTCACTGGGTTCTCTTGTGCAACAGGTGGCTGCGGACCAGCAGCTGCTCATACTGGACAATCGCTAAGGTGAAAGGAAGATGCTGCGTCGAGCGAGTATGTTTGTTAACACCAGAGACTGTCTGGGTCTGCTGATGAGCACACTTGACCAAATTTAGAAATTCTAAATGGGTTTGGATGAACATCACAGCACACACAATGTCTGAAACACACAAACTAAACTATTAAGCTTTCAATTTTGTGTCAGCCTTCTGTTGCTTTTCTGACCGACTCAACAGAAACAAAACCGAAACGCTGGCAGTGACAGCTGAGTTAATCTACAGGGTTAAGACAATACATAGAAGAGAGAGAGTAAAAGAGTAAGAGAGAGAGAGAGGAGTTGGTTGCTGTCACTGGTTGTTACTTACATGCAGAGAGGCCGTTCGGTAGGAGAAAGCGAGAGAGATGAACAGGAGGGGTCATAAGATGGTTCGGTTACAACAGCAGAATTACAAAACGTTACACACAAACAGCAAGATACAACAGCTGGGCAGCTGTGCGGCGCCGCACAGAGCCCACAATGGAGATGGAAATACACAATACACTGTTGTTGTTGCTGTTGAAGGGAATATTCACACCAACGACACAGTATGTCGCTGTGTGACATGTGGTGCGGACCCTGCTGATGGTAACAACATGCAGCACAGTAGAGCTGGGATCGGTTAGAGGGGAAGGTTTTAAAGTGATTATTCACCAGGAATATCTCAAATCATTTCCTGGGAAACCCAAGATTTCTTGCCATAAATGAAGTTTGATTTTAAAAAGAAGATAGTTGATCCTAAAATATGTGGTGTTATAATTTTCATATTAGGGTTCAAACTGCTGCGCTACAAATGCAAAGAAATAGGCGTGGCATTACACAAATTACACTATGAACCAGACTTTGATTCTCCAATCATCACAAAATGTGCAGGATATGTCCTGATACGTTACTGGAACGTATCCTGAACGTTTATTCAAAATGACCACTAGTGGTGTGGTATAACACAAATCGGGCTATACATCGACAGCTTGTTGTCTGCCGCTTCTGCCCAAATTCCCGTGAGCTGTTACACGCAAGAAACACTAAACTTAGGGAAAATGATGTGCAAATGCTTCCGCAGAAACATATTTCCAATACTGACCAATGAACTTAAAGGGGCATGGCTCAGCACATAAATAGACACATTTCAACAACTACTGAAGCTCACAGCCCAGAAAGTTTTATTCAAATTGATAACTAGGGGGCGCTACAAATGCACAAATCTCAAAGTGTTTGTCTAAATGTTACAAAACTTACAGGACAGTTTCTTAATACTGTTGAACCTCATTTGTGAAACTATTTTTGAAATCTCTAAAACAGGTTTGAACCCAGAAAGAGTTGATTACAGCTATATTTTATGTTGTTTTAAAAAAATTGTTGGATTTTATAGTAATATGTCTGAGGTGGTAAAGAACAATGGTCAACAAACAGAATTAATAAATCCTATTTTTCAGTGCGTTTAAGTTAATGTCCATATTTAGAGTGCTGACCTGAGGTCATTACTAGGACTTTACCATTTTTATTTTTTGAATATGAAACCTGAAGGTAACAACAAAAATACTGCTTTAGTATTTAGTAAAGATATTAAGTGTTTTAACCTTTTTATTTCAAAAAATGTACATGGTTTAAATATAGTGAAGTGTTCCTTGATATAGATCAGAAGCTATTTGATCATGAAATAGGTAAACAAGCTTAATTTACTACATTTCGGTTGGTACTCAGTAAGTATTAATGGTTTTAAACCTAGTCAACGCTGCGTCACTGAGAGCTGCATGTTATTTCAGTGGTTTGAGACGTGGGAGGTTTGTTCTGTGATGTTCAGCAGCACGTCTGGTTAAGTCTTGTCCAACCACCTGCAGAGTTCTTGCTACGTTCACACTTATTTCACCACACAGCTGTACCGTAAGCTACCATTTTAAAAGGTTGGACTTACTTGGCCCTGACAGTTTGTGGTGGCGTTTATGAGGTTAAGTCTTCTCTATGTGAACACACAGGTGCACGCAAGCAACAACAGGCAAAAAATCCCAGGTTTCCGCAGCTATAAAGGAACCGATTTCGATCAGAATTTGCAGGAAATACCAGCATTCGACCCTTGTTAGTATTACTGGACACTGAATGTGAACATGGGATTAAAGGGTTAAACATGAACTGTCTGTGCACTCATTTATGAACCTGGTGTCAATAAAATGCAAAATGGTGGAATCATAGTCTTGATTCATCTTAAATTCAGACTCTGGATTTCATGCTTTCATGCTCTTCTGACTACATAACGATAACGTTCTGCATTGCATGCTATAGATTATAGCAAATGTTTTTAAATGGACATTGACAGATGTGTCGTTTCATGTTTGTAGTGTGACGGACATGCTTATTAAGTGGATATTTAGATGCGCACACACCCACACGTACTGTAACACACAAACATATATTTACACTGACTGACACAGAGTCCTTCAACCTCTTCTGTCCTATCAGACGCGAAAGCCTTCTACAATAATGTTTTGAGAAAAACTTCATGCACAGATTGCACTGTATTTTTACACCTGGGCCCTATTTCCACATATGTTGGTGTTGAAATGACTAGTAGGTACAAAGTTTTAAATCCGTGCAGTAGATGCTTCAGCCGAGCAGCTGAACCAGCTGCAAAGTACTGTATGCCTTCAGGGCGATTGCGCCTGTCAAAACGGCGTCCACAAAAAGTGCTCCTTTTTGTCACTGACAGGTTCAAACTGTTAAACCAGGTGTATGACAACATCATAGAAAGGATCCCTGTGAGGGACTCCCGGTGACACCCTTTGTTTAAGTAAAGTCTCGCTGATGGCCAGTTCACGCTCTGCAATCTCGTGAGTCAGATTGTTGCAGGAAGATGACGGTGGAAATGAGTCAGACTTAGAGAGAGAAATATGTTGTGTTGGAGTAACGTTAGTAGAAGTATTGTACACAACAAACTCCTCTCTCGTTTCGACCGGTGTCTTCCTGCAACAACTCTCCTCTCACGGGATTTCAGAGTGAGAACAGCCCTTGAGACTTCAGTCACTGGGAATGTGTTCACAGCTGCCGGCTGAAGCCATCAACTGCACAGATACCAAACTTAGTGTGGCCTTAAATCTGCTCCTGCTCAGTGTGCTCATGTAGAAGGAGGGTAACATATAGATTTTGATTAACTCCTGAAATAGACACAATGTGCTGCCAAGTACATGTGAAGGGTCAAACATGCGATGGTACACCCCTGCTGCTTGGTGCTCATAGCGCACAGAAGGTGCATCGCTCTGGGTACACGAGCTACAGACACCAGACACCCCAAGGCCTCAGCGATGCACAATTCATGCAACCTCTGCACTGCTCCTCACTCTGATTCCTTTTTGCAGTGGTTCCAACACTGGGTTGCACACATATGTTTATTATCTTAGATACTTTTCACCTCTAACTGAAACTGTTGCACCGCTCACACTGTAGGTGAAATGATCAGTCAATATTGATAATTTATTCCTTTTTTAATGCAATTTTTTTTTCGGCTTTTCAAGGTTTTCTTGGTCTTTAATGACAGTAAACTAAATATCTTTGTTTTAGTTGTTTAGTTGTTTGTTGGTTGACAAAACAAGACATTTTATTTGCTGACATTACATTCAAAGACTAACTGAGTAATTGGCTAAATAGTCATTACTTGTGGTCCTTCTCATGTCTACTATTGGGTTACAGGTAGATTTTTTTATGTCCCTGTTTCATGGCTCGTGTCTCACAGCTGCTGTTGTAATAAAAATGTTGGTTTAAAAGTACTTATACACAAAAAAGAAGAAACACAACATGAAAACGTTTCTACAGACCAAAAAGGTGAAGGCTGAAGCCACAGCTTATTGCACCTCTAGAAAACCTATTGAGCATCAACGCCAACGGCAAACAAAACCCCTTCTCTGTCTCAGGGCTAAAGTCTGACGCTGACCAACGATGCAGAGATTTGCTGGCTCAAACCTGGTGTCTGTATCAATGAGCTGCCTACAGTTCCCTAAATCTCCAAATCGCCCCTGTGCTCATATAAGATTTCTGCTTCACCGGCAGCTTCCCGGCCGTGGCTCTGCTACTGGAGACGAATGCTACAAGATCCTGTTACATACAAGTTATACCTGCACAAACAGACAGATGGACAGACACACATGCTACAAGCACTCACACACGCACACACTCGTGTAAACATGGCATGCATACAGGGAGTGTCGGGCCAGCACTAACATGTGTGCAGCATGTTGTTTTGTGTGCACATGCGTGTGATTGTGAATGTGTATGAGCAGTGTACCTGCGTTGTGCTTTGCCAGATACTTGTCTTTGTACTGCTTCTTCTTCTTGCCAAACCAGGTGCAGCTGGCCTGCTGCTCCTGCTTGGTCTTCTCCATGGCTATGCACGCCACTCGCCTACCACAAACACACAGACAGAATGTAACGTTGAGCTGACGGATTGTAGATGCGTTTGTCTGTGACCTTGTGTTTTTGCCATAATCCCTGCGAGTGTGTGTTTTTCCCCTCTCACCACTCCTGCAGCTCTGGCGACGGGATGAGGCCTGCTGTGCCATTTTTTGTGTTCTCCAGCTTGCCCTGCCACCAGTTGTGGTCATCCTTGGAGATGATCTGGATGATGTCGCCCACCCGGAAGCGGATGCCGGCCTCCTTGCAGGGGATGAGCTCGTCTTTGGAGGGGTCATATTCAAATTGAGCCCTCACGTAGATCTGTGGCGAGAAGCGTAGAGGTTAGACAAGTAAGCTAACTGATGGGATGGGGTGGGGTGGTGGTGTTTCCAAAATAGGAAGTGGTGTGTCAGCTGAGAGAAGAGAGTGATGCGAGTATTGGGAGCGGGACAGAGAAAGGAAGAGTAATTTGACAGGCAGGAAAATAAGAGTTACTAGATGGTGAACTTTCTTTTGCCTCATCGTGACGGGCTGACATAATGAGCAGTGGACTCTCAGGGGAAGTGAGAGCATGGGGGTGTTTTTGGTTGCCAGGTTGGATACTGGTTTCCAAGGAAAAGCTTTCTCCGGTGAGATAAACCCAGACACTGCTGGGCTATTAATGAGCCTCTCAACACTGGTAATTACGGCACAGGCATTGTTTATGTGTCCATTAGTTCAAAACAACATTCTGCTTTACACCTGTTTTAAACCACACAGCTGTTGCTGTTTTACAAAATGTGAAAGCTGCTGGAAGTGTTGGGGACATTAAGTGTAGAATGGGATGGGAGAGGCTGTCTCTTACCTTCACAGACATTTTGTCCTTGATTGGAGGTCTGGATACATCTAGATACATCTAGGATTTGAAAGCATCACACACATCATGCAGCAAAACGGCTATGCAAGGTCTAAACAGCAGTCAGGTGGCCAAGGTTGGTGGAGGGGGAGAAGGATTGGAGGGGGGGTGGTCGATGGTGGTGAGACTGGACATGAAGGCTCACCCTGATTAAACTTTAAACATTTACTTTCCTTTGTCTTATGAGACAATTCAGTGGTACTGAGATCAGCTCTGCAGCTCTGAGGCTGCCAGGCTTGTGGCGTAAGATGGTCTGTCACAGACTCTACTGCCCTCTGCTGGTACAAGATCCTTTGATGTCACTTTTCCGGGACTTGATATATCAACATTAAAAGAGTGAGCTTGTGTGATTTTGGGTGGGAAAGGTTGGATTATCTCGGAGTAAATTGATGATGACGTATGTGTCGGGAAGTTGCACATAAAGAGGGATGAGCTGACGGTTATGGAAGATTGTTAGCTTGAGGTTGCCCGTAACACTGTTCTAACAGGTTCTGTCCTTGCACCCAAATATTACTGCAAAGGGTATGAATCATATCTGACTGGGGATCAGTGGTAAGGGGTGATCTCTAGACTCTGCAGGGTTCAACAATGCCTGTGCCATTATTACCATACATACAGTTTATGTGCAGGTGGTGAAGTGCTACACTGTCAGGTTAAGGACACACAACAGTGGTCACTGTAAAAAAAATCGCGAGTAGAGGTCCTCCTAAGTCCAGTCCAGTAACCAAGCCCTGACCCGGAAATCTTGCTGCATCCAGATCATTTTCAGTTAAAGTAGGGTCCCGTTCTTTTGCAGCGTGTCAGTAGATCTAACCTGAGTACAGGGCTGAAACAATACGTCTTATCTGTGATAATCAAATAGCTCTTTCAGACATTTCTAATGCAAAACTGCCAAATATCAGCTTCTAAAATGTGAGTATTTGCTGCTTTTCTGTGTTTTATATCATTCTATATTAAATTAATCTTTGGCCAGACAACACAATCAATTTAAAGATTCACCTTCACTATTTTCTGATGTTTTATAGATCAACAGACTGGCAAAATAACTGACAGATTAATCAATTGGGAAAATAGCTAGTTGTTGCAATTCCATCATAGTGGATGTCTTGTCAACTCTGATCACATGGTATGTCATACTGCAGCAGGAAGTGTTTTATCGAGTCGAGACAGTGTGAGAAGTTTAATTGGTGGAGCGTCATACTGCTGCCATCTGTTGGTGTTCTCTCACCGTCAGGTTCCGACTTTGCTCGGGCCCCTAACAGATCAGGTCTGTTACTGCACCTGACTTCTGGAAGGTTTTAAAATGGGTCTCTTTCAGATTGGGTCCAAAATATTGGACTCATGAAGACCTCTACAACCAAATAATGAACTGCAGAAGCGGCGCTGGACATCTTAGATCCACTCTGTAGATGTCCAATACCAAGTGACCACTGCTTCTGCTCTCAGAGTTTGTTTGTGGAGGGCAGGTGTGGGTGTTAAAGAGTACAGAAGAGGAGAGGAGGATCACAACGATGTGTGTGAATCTCTTGCTTCCTTTACCAATTTGATATAGACAGGCAGACTGATGCATTTGCAGTGAGACTGTTTTCCTCTTGTACTTGAAAGAAAAAAGCATTATGTTCTCCAAATCAATGAAATCTAATCTTCCAAAACACCCTCGAAACAAAGTTTAATTTGAATCCAGATGCATTATGTCTGCTCCCCTCTTTGGTCTGCGGAAAGCTGAACAGCTGTAGCCTATTTTGAAAATCCTTATTTCTTCTGGAGTAGTTTAAAAAGAGGTTGTCAGAGAGTCTGAACAGCCTGTCGGCAGCCGCTCTAAACAAAGAACTATCTAGTAAATTAATCCAAATTGAGTGAATGAGTTTTGTGAAGCAGAAAAGAGGGTTAGGGAGAAACTGAGACACACACTTGTGTATAAAAAGGGAGGGATGCAAGCATTGTGTAAGGAGCTAGTGAGTACAGGGTGAGGGAGTGAGTTGCTTTTATTCACCTGTCGACCCTTGGGCTGAATGGTGGATGGCAGGTCCTGTGGAAGTAAACCATTGATGACAGGAAAGACACGGTTAAAAAAGATACAAAAAGCATTCAGATATCCTTTAGAGAAATACTAAACCATGCATGAACATTCATCTGCAATCTAGCTACTGCTCTTGCAAAAAAAAAAAAAAAGACAAGAGAGGAAAGTGGCAGAAAGAAGAGAGTAATTCTCATCAGTTAAAAGCAGATCTAGCTGTGGAGCAACCAACCAAGCAAGCACAGAGCAAGCAAAGCTGCAGCGTCAGCACAGTGTCTGTCTGGAGCCTTGGCGGAGAAACAAAGGCGCTGCAGAGCCTGATTAGGTTTAGTGTGATGCACAGCGGGAGCCTGGAGTGCGTCCCCTGTACCGTCGTGACCACAGGAGGCCTAGTGTGTTGTGTCAGTGATGAGGCACAGCACGCAGCAGGTTTTATGAGGCACACCAATTTGTTAACTGAGATATCGGACACGGGGGGCCTTTGGCTCAAACAGATGAACAGGGAGAATGACGCGGGGCCGACTCAGGAGGTTTAGTGCACCACCCGCCTACTGCTAATTGTACTGCTGCTACTATCACACAACTCAAAACTAAACAGTAATACACACATCTACACGGACAAACGGATCAGCTGACGGAAAGACATGTAAAAATACTATGACGTGACAAATGAGACGCACCGGAAAGGGGGGAAAGGAGAAAGAAATGTGTTGTGTGGGTCTGACGGTGGGGTTTTTCTGAGGGGGGGCGGGGGTCCTTACCAAGATAGAACTGTTAATGCTGGAGTGGCCATTGGCAGGGGACTGCCTGGAGGTGTTGGGGGACTCTTTCTGAAATAAGACACACAGGTCAGCACAGCATACACACATATACACATCTCACACACACACACACACACACACACACACAATCTTCTGGGCAGCGACCCGAAGCGATGGAGACCCACTACAGCGTAGACGTAGTGAAATGGGTCAACAAGACATGGGAGACAGCATCATCACCAGCACTGTAGCCTGCACATCCTTACGTCACCACAGGGGGGCGGCAGACGAACATCAGATCGAGACCATGAGGTCATCCCTAACACAGACTGCCACAGCTCAAAGGCACCACTAAATCTCTCACAGAGCAGCCAGGGTGTGCTGGAGGACCAAGAGAGCTGAAATTAGGATTAAACACGTGCTTAATCTATTTAATTTAATGATTTTAAAAAAAAAACTAAGATTATCAAGTGAAAATGGAGAAGGGAAGATGGCAACTGAAAATATTTAGCAGTGCACTCTAAATTATAAAAGTGAAGAAACACTGAGTAAAAAGAGCTAAAAATTAATAATTAAATTAAAATTAAATTAAAGTAAAATGACAAATCAGTTCGATGTTCAAACTAATCACTCAAAATAAAATTCTCTTTACATGTGTAATTTATGGATCTATATTTGGTTCGTCCTTCAGCTGAAAATGGCCGGAAAACAAAGCTGTGGTTTGCAGCCGAGCTGTCGCTGAGTCTTAGCCTAAATAAAGACCACCACAAAAACCACTGCACTCGTCTTTTTCAGTCCATTTTAAAATTACACACAAGGGTTTTATTCGGCCAGATGCCAGATTACATGAGTACATTTACATCTGTCCCAAAAAGCCTCTAAGATCTGCTGGTTTAGCCCTTTTAGTTGTTCCAGAGTCCACAACAAGATGCAATAAAGCTTTCCATTTACTGCTCCTTCCTTCTATTTAAATTTGGTATACTGATGTCTTTGTGTCTGAATTGTTGGTTTCTATAAATTTTATGTTGCGGTACTTACAGTACTCTATTTTTTTTTTTTAGTCTGTACTTTCGCTCCACTGGAAAGCTCCTTGTTTGAAAAGTGCTATATAAATTAAAACAACGCTTGTGGATACAAAACACCACAAAGCTGCACAGAGGTCAAAAGAGCAGCCTAGCATCTGCATATTTACAATTAAAAGAGAGCAGCTAACAGTGGGTATAATATAATTTAATCTAATTTTATGTCATTGAAAATTACAGACTATCATAATCTGATTTATGTGCCCATTTAAAATAGTGATATTACAAATCAGCACTGATCAGAGACATTTTAACATAAAGAGCCTACATTCAACATTAACTATTTAATATACTGTTAACGGCTACCCACCACTCCATGAGTATACTTAGTAGTTATTATTTAGGCATATTTGCACTTAAAAGAACTGAGCTTCTGAAAATTACACGCAGCGGATATTATGTTCCCTTTCCTCTTTCCACAATCTTTGATTAATCACAAATCTAATCATTAATCTTTATCTACTGAATTTTCTACCATCACTTATCAAATTGCATGCAGGATGTGGGTAAGCACAGCCATTTCTCCTGTCAGTCAAAACTCAGGGATCAGGAATGCATTTCACGACTGTATTTCAAGTCTTTTGGTCCATATTTATTCGTGTGTTTGGGGGGAGAAGGTGTCGGACATTTGTGTTAAACATGTGCGTCTTCGCCTTCTCTATGTGCAGGTGAGTGGTGTCTGTGAGTCAGCAGCTTTTTAAACGGGGTGGACAAAATAACAGAAATACCTTACACAACAAAAGCCCTGTCGTAAATATTGTCAAGCTCAGTATGAAGCAGAAGAAGCAGAAGTTGGTCTGGAGCAAGTGTTTTGGGGGAAGTGTGAGTCTGTGTTGTGGAGACATGAGAGGAAATGAGAGAGAGAGATGTATAAAATGTTTTTGTGTTTGAACCAAAACAATGTGTTAAGACACTAAAAAGATCTGAGGGAAGCTGCAGGTGATAATTAAATAAATGTGAGCGACCCCGTTGACATCACACATAGTAATTTGATCCTCTGTTATTATGACAATATTGATTAGTGCTGCATTAACTTAATGGTTATTTCTGAGGCGGCGTAAAGCAAATATCATGTTGTGTCTTTCAGGGCAGAAAGAAGCCCAAACAAGAGCAAGAGAGACGTGTCGTCGGCCAACTTTGGTTGCGCACCAGGCCACATCCTCCTCATCAAGATCCTGAACTGTTAGTCACAGCTCTGCAGCTGAAGCCGTGAGACAACAGGGAAAAAAAAGGGTTTGGCCGGCTATTTAACATGTTCAGCTTTTCATATAGTCGAGAGAGCTCATGTGGACGAGTAAGAGAGCTTGTCAAAAATCGTAACCATTCATCAGGGACGCTGGAAGTCAGTCACAGTTGGAGGTGCTGACAGCAGTCTATAAAATGACGCACAGTAACAACAACTTGGGAATGTTTTACACTGCAGCAGACACCAAACCTAATCACCAACATACTGTATTTCAGTACAGCAGCACCACATTTAACAACAGGAACTAATGTATGAGAGCTGCAGGAGGGTCTGCAGAGAGCGAGATGTGACCCACAACCAGGTCATCATAGTTTCTAATAATGCAGCGCAGTGAGGATATGGACAGAATTGTCGAGGTGATATAAGAACTTTCCCTAATGTTCCCTAATGTGGTTTGTAGTGTCTGACCCACACTGCAGACTGGCGTCTCAGTAAAACAGTGACAGACAAACCCTCGTCTCCTCTGTGAATCACTGCATTAAACTACGATGACCTGGTTTTGGGTCACACCTCCCTCTCTCGTGCAGGCGCTGCCTCTCTCTCTTTAACTCCTGCAGCTCTCATGCATTAGTTCCTGTTGTAAACTGTGGTGCTGCTGTTTAGAAATACACTACGTTGGTGTTTAAGTTTGGTGTCCGCTGCAGTGTAAAACATTCTCAAGTTGTTGTTACTGTATGTCATTATATAGACTGCTGTCAGCACCGCCAACTGACTTCCAGCGTCCCTGAGGAAAAAACTCAGGGAGGTTAAATTTATAATTTCTGTGCACTTAAAATCATTGTTTTATTTGATAACATTTGGCCTTTGTGCCCTCAAAAATTGACAACACCAAAGGCCATGTGGCCTTGCCCCTAAAATAATGAATTTCCAAGCCTGGTGCCTTTCATAATGTTGATTTATATCAATCTCCTGCATTGCCCATGTCCTACTTTGCATGATGCTGCCTTACTCCTCTAAGCTTTTTATCCTGTTCAGCTGCATCATGTTTTGATTTCTCCTGTTGTGCGTTTTTCTGGTTGTTTTAATTGCTATTTAACCGTCCCTGAAAGTACATAAATGAATAAATGTTTTTTTCTGTTATTTAGTTCTATTATTTATTTATGTTGTTGTTCTGTTATTTAGTGCGTATGCTGTGGTGGTGGTTGGTCCGCAGGCAGGACGGGATCACACAGAGAGGTTTGGCTCATTACCGGACCAGAAGGGGAGAGAGAGGGAGAGGGAGGGAGGTGGGGGGTTCCGGTATCTTGGTTGTGAAATTGGTGTGCTGAATATATCGGACCCAGCCCAAGCAAAACACAGCAAAACAGACACACACACACACACACACCCCACACACGCACTCGACATAATTGGGTTACACAAACACACGCTCAGTAACCAGGCGAGCAGTTAGTAACCAGATCAGGAGCTCACAATCAGCAGTGAAGAGGGGAGGAAGAGGAAGAGGAGGTGGTGTTACCTCACACGAGGAGCCCTGGGTCCGATAACTCGGCACTATTTTGAAGGTGATGCTGCCTCGCATCTCTCTCTGTGAACACACACAAAGATCGTGAGTTAACCTAAAACTTCAGATCAGCCTGCAACATTTTGCTGATGAACACAGTGATGTAGAGATACACTGAAGCGTGTGCCAACACACACACACACACACTCACCAGCATCTTCTGCAGCTGCTCGACTGTCTGGTTGGCCACACTGATGCTGTTGATCTCCCTGATCTCATCTCCTACGTGCAGCGTCCCTGAGAGGAAACCAGAAAGAGAATGACATGTAATGAGACCGTTGTCCTCGTTACTGAGCCACTCTGTATTTCACCAGCCGCTGTCGCAACTGTAGTGGAGAGAAGCTTCCTTTGTAAGCGAGCTGGTTTTCCAATGAGTCCGCATGATAAATCAAGTGGGGATTAATTAAAACAGTCACAATAAAAACAACAGACAAAGTGTTCCCTTCAGCCACAAGAGCAGCTGTTGGAATGTCTGGTAGAATGGATTTCGGCACACACTTATCACCCTGTTTGTTTGGTCTTCTCTTAAATGCTAATTGCACACTAGAGCCGAATTTGGGTCCCGATCCGAGGCTGGTCGGAACAGATGATTGACCTGTAGTGCGAGTGGTTTAAAGAGAGCTGACCGGGAAGCGTGTTGTGTATTTTGCTCGTGCAATAAAATGTATAAACCATGTTGATTCCCATTCCTCAACCTCTCGAGTGCATCCGCAGTTTGATTCTCTCTTTTCTTGACAGTCTGCCTCCATGTTTGTTTATGTCTGAAGTCATGATGGATCCTCAGAACCGCCGCTCGGAAAACTTTTAGTATAAACAGCAAGTGTGTGGTCCTGCGTCTGGACTTAATTGGATTAAAATTTTAATCAGTTAAATCTGTCTGTGGGGTCCCACGTTTTTAAAATTGATAAGATTTGAAAATCCTCTAGAGTGCACCAGGTGGAAGGGTTACATTTTATTATTATTAGGTCCATTTAGAAGACTAGCAGAAGAATCTCCTTCCTGTACATTTACATTAATAACAACATGATATTTTATGCAAACTAAACCCTTTTTTTTTAATTAAATGAAATATTGACCCAGCCAGACTGTGACTGCTTTTCTTCTGTGGAGCCAAATTTGACTATTTTACAAATCAAACGAAGCACGGCTCTCTGTCCGCATTCAGTTTGGTGATCAGTCTGTGCCCTTTCTCAGTGTGTAGGCATGAATGTCAGTGGTGAGGTGGAGAAAGTATACCTTGTCTGTGGATCATTCCCCCGTGCATTATCCTTGCAACGATGCAGTGGTTTGAGTCGTTCATCTTCAGCGTGATACCCTGCATGAATGAACACACAAACGCATGTCGGATGATACAGTGCATAAGGTCTTAGCAAATAGCTCTGGTGTCATCTCAGTGCGCCCGAGTACAGTAAATACGTTGAGCTGTGTACCATCGGCTCGTCTGTGTTCTTCTGGAACTGGACCAGGCGGACTCTGGTGACGTTCTCCAGGTCCATGTCTCCGTTGGCGCTCTCCGGGGAGTCTCCGTTCAGGTAGGGCGAGGTGGGCGGAGGGGTCACCCTCAGAGCCTCGTCGCTGTAAACCTCGTGGGCCACCACGTCGTGGGCCTGCAACAACGCCTGTGGACACATGCAAGCACAGAGTTAGAGCGAGGCCGGGCTCACACTTTACGTGGAAACAAACACCAGAGAAGGTGCGCGCCCAGAACAGTCAGGTTAAATGAGCGGGGACCTTGGCTACAGTTTGGGTGGCAAATGCTGTGACGCTGCACTTCTCGAGGCAGATTTTTCAACATGTGTCCTGCTGCTGTCAGATGGCTGCAGGGATTTCATGAGCTGAAGGAGATTTCCAGTATAAAGCAGCTGTCAACAGATAGGGTAATATTTATTTCTGTTATTTCTGTTTCATTCGCATTAGATATCATCTTTAATGCTGATCTAAACGTTTCTGCTAGCTGTGATTCGCTTACTCTGTTCACAAAACCACCAGATTGACAGCAGATTGACGCTGCACGAGCAACAGATGCGGTTCTGAGATGTCCGGTTCTCAGTGCAAAGTCTGTGGCTCCCAGAGCTCTGTGACACCACTTCACATTTACACAGAAACCAGACAAAACACTGCTTGGTGAAAAGTGAGTTAAGAAGTTGGACTGCCTGGTAAGTTTTCCATTCAGAAAACACGGCATTTTAACAGTTGTGTGCTTGTCATCTTGCTGACACACCTGAAAAAGCATGAAGTCGTATGTTTTAACAAATCTGCATCATGATGTAGTTATTTCTGCAACATTTTGATCCGATTATTGCAATTACATCACAGCAAAATGTTTTTTTTTTTTTGGCTCACACCGCTGTAGTAAACCGGGTTGTGTACTCAAGCGAGTAGTCCAGCGATAAATCTTGTGGATGGTTACACCTCCCACCTGTTTGCTCCTATCCTCCTATGTGGGCACCGTGCATGAATACACCACACAGACAGACAAAGCCAATTTCAAAAACAGGAACGGTCAGAGCGTTGCTTATATTGGTTGTTTCAACTGCATGAAAATAGGGCCAAAAAAAAAAAAAAAAGAGTAGTTTAATTTAAAGAGTAATGTCATTTCAGTATTTGTCAGGCCACACAGAGAGCAGGAAGCGCTCCTTAGACTTCATTCAGACCACTAAGGAGCAGGAGGGATTTATATCATGACTTCCTCTTACTCTCCACTCTGTAGTTTAAGGTAATCCCCCTCTTCCACGAGTGTCTTTTGGTTTTCAGCCCCTCTGTCTGATATAAAGCAGTGTGTCTTGGTGTAGCTGCAGAGCTGGTGCCTCACGCCCACTGAGCGCTCGACTCTGCTCTTCTGACAGCCGCAGAAGGCCTTGAGTGGCACTTTAACAAACCGCTCTGAACTTCAGAAGACAGCAATCAAACCGCAACAAAAGGGAAACCTGTCACCGTCTTTCCTCAGCATCACACCAACACACACACACACACACACACACCCACACCAACACACATGCACGCATGCACGCACGAGGAAGTAGATCAGATCAGATCAGAGAGGCAGCGGCAGGAAGGCAGCAACTTCCATGTCAAACTACATCACACGCAAAAGAAACTTCCTGTTCCCAGACAGAGGAAGTTATGGTTGTGTGTGTGTGTGTGCCCTCTAATGAGGACAGGGTTGAGGGGTTAACTAATCCTTTCATGGCGTGTGGGTGTGCTTGAATAAGAGTGAAAGCAGTCAAGAAACCATAAGCGAGAAAGTTCTTCCTGTTGACATCAGGGGTATTCAAAAGAAAGATAAGGTGACCTTAAACCCCATGGATCGTGCTCTTACAATCGCTGGAGAAAGGAGAACGTCACTGTACAGTAGGGTTTTTTGTTTTAAATACTGAAGCAGCAAGGTGACATAAACTGCTGCAGGAGGTTTCAGTTGGTCTTCGTTGTGAAGCTACATGATGACACTGCTGTACTTTGGGCGAACTTCTCTTTTGTAAAGTTGCCTTGACCTCAAGTATCTTAAAACCTAATGGAACCGGGCTCAGTGGCCTTTTCAGTTAAAACAAACCAGGATCAAAACCGGCGTTCGACGCAGACGCAGGACTATGGCCGCCATCGGCAAGCGAAAGAACTTAAACGATGCATCAATGAATCGATGTAATCATCAGTACTAACATCATCATTAGCTGCAGCCCTATTTGTAACGTTACAAACCATCCGCCGTGTTAAGTCTGCGAGTATTTGATGTTGTGAAGTTGGAAGTTATTTATTCCCATGTTTTGAATTAAAAGACTTATACTGTGTTGAAATGAACATGTTGCTGATTGTTGCGACATTCAGATTAACAAACGCTTGTTGTTGCTAGGCAGCTCACTGCTTGTATATTTCACAGGCTAAATATTTCAGTAATTACATTCATATCAGAAATGTGTGACTACTGGTTGATTGGAACAGTCTTTAGTTGGGGGCAACGTTAAAAAAACACATTGCATGTTTATTAGTGAACTTCAGAGGCGCTGACAGGCGTGAAATTTAAACAGCGCTAACCCAGCTGTTTCCTCCTGTTTCCAGACTTTCCTCAGGTTTGAGTCTTATGGGTGTGAGAGAAAGTTTGGTTTAGCTTAGCTGGCTGACAAGACTCATCGCACCCGGCCAAGAAAGAGACACATTACCGACCAAAAACCACACTTTCACACTTTGGTTTTTGTTTGAAATAAACAAACGAGACACACCATGTGCAATCGCGTTTTTATCAGCTTAGGAATATATCAAAAATACGATCGATGGTAACTTTTAAGGACACAGATCATTTTACACGCCTTGATCTCATCACGCCTGGATTACTGCAACAGCCTTTTTACCTGCTTAACCCAAAAATCTATTGATTGACTGTCCAGGACTCAGCTGCCAGGCTTTTAACCAGAACACAGAAAATATGACCACATCACCCCTGTGTCACTTCACTGGCTCCCAGTTTGTTTTAGAATTGACTTTAAAGTTTTATTGATCACTTTTAAAGCTGTTCATGGACTCTCACCCTGTTATATCTCTGACCTTTTAGCCCCGTACACACCAGCACGTATCTTGAGATCCTCGGGCAGAGGTCAGAGTCTCGACTGAAAACTAAAGGGGACAGAGCGTTCAGGGCCCCGAGGCTCTGGAACAGCCTGCTCAAGTACATCAGGTCGGCTGAGTCAGCAAACTCTTTTAAATCCCTTCTTAAAACATTTCCTGATTTGATTTGATTTTATTCTATTTTATATTTACTTTAATGTGTGTTTTAGTCTCCAAACTTTTAGTGTGTATTTGTTTTTATGTGTTTTATTGTCTTTGCACATTTTTGCTCTACAAATTATTATTATCATGTTAGTTAGGGAACTTTCAAGGTGCTGATAGGTGGATTTCTTTAAGGCATTGGAAAGAGCCTATCGGCTTCACCTCTGCACATAACGCACAGACATACGACCGGTACTGACCTTCTCATCTCAGTCTCAGAAAGAAAGAGAAACAACTGTAAAGAGACAAGGAGGAGGACTGAGAGGTCACGTGTTCCTTAAAACTATTCAGATCCACTCGTACACCCTTCACACGGCTCGCCCCGGTGTCGTCTGCTCTCACTTGAACTCACTGGAATGTAGAACATGAAGTAAAAACATGATGGTGCCTCTTTTCTCCCTCCCTCCTTCCCTCCCTCCCTCGGTCACTCCTGCAGCTCTACGAGGGAGCCGGGCCTCTGACCCGACACAACACATCGCATCAGACACGCCTTACTGACCTCCATCCAAACCTCCCCTCCCTCTCTGACCCCACAGTCCGGACCCTCACCCTCCGATCATCTTGATTACTGATCTCCCTCCTTATCATTTCATTTTGATATCGTCTTCTCTTCTCTGTCTGCTTCTGTTTTATGTTTCCCCTCCCCTGCATCACGCCCCTTCCCGTCTGCGCTGGTCTGTCTGTTAGATATTGAGCAGGCCACTGATCAGAGATGCATTAATGTGATAGGATTAAGCAGGGGAGGCTGCTGACAGCCCTACAGTGATTTTCCCTTGAATGGATTAACCCTTGCTGCTCCGACCCAGACAGTTTAAACACACATCTATTCCTGCAGAACTACTATTAAACATTGTTTTGAAGTGTGCGCTTCAGTTCAAGAGCTACATTCAAATGTCAAACATGTGACCTTGTGTATCTGTTCGCCACATTAATGTGTCTTTGGGTTAAGTGAAAGAAGCTGAAATCACTTTACCGCCTGTAGAAACTAAAGCTGAAAAGGGCTGCCTCTGAGTCACACCTATGTCTCTCTCTTTTCAGCGCTTCCTAACCTCCCGCAGAGCGATGGCAGAAGAAGTTACAGCATCTTAAAAGCTGCAGAATTTAGCCGCTGGCTGCTGAAACCTGCAGCGTCTGACCAACAGAGACACAGGGATTCATGCTTCCTTCCCATGCCTCCACGTTTGTTAGGAGGCGTCCCGCACAGGTCTGAAAGGGTTGACGGATATTTTTTGACTCACCATGAAATGTGGCTGCGTCAGTATCCGTCTGAGTTCTTTAGCTTCGTGGTTCTCTGGGTAGCAGGAGATCTCTTCCAGTACCTGAAGATGTAGAGAGAGGAAAAGGCATCGCATGAGTTTGTTGGTTTTAAGCCACAGTTCTTCTTCTTGACGCCCAAATCGCGCACACACTCATACCTAAGCGCTCTGCTGTACCTGCCACACCTCGGACGGCGTACGGAGAGCGACCCAACGACCTCACAGTTCCCCACAAACCTTCCCTCACACCACCACAGCACAATGTGAGACCAACTCTGGACGCCACTCAGCGAGTCAAGGCTTTGCCCCTCCTCCTGCCCTTTTGACTTGGTTTGATGTCAGCTCCAGTTATGTTGCGCCTGACTGGTGAATGTGGCATTGTAGAGGTGAGGCCTCTGAGGGGGTGTGTGTGTGCGAGTACCACTAAAACCTGAAAATGTAGAGTTATGACGCACTTAAGTGTGCTTGTCAATCAGAGGGGTGTGTAGTTTGAGTGTGTGTACATTCAGGTATTCGTTATCTCTAAAGTCTATTAATCAGATTTAGTTGTTACAGTACAGAGATAAATATGGTCCTCACCGCTGCAAACTCTATGAAACAGTCAGTTGGTCGTCGTGAGCTAAAGTTTATCATTGTTGATAAAATACAGTTTATCATCTTTATTTATAGAAGGTGTCAGTTTCACTTCTCTTCTCACATTTAAACCCACAGCTCACCAGAGCGGAAGATCTAAGGCCTCTTTAACTCTAGTTACCCCTCGGGTAAATGCTGAACCTGGACGGTTGTTTTTTTTCACCTTATAAATGGAATTAATTACAAAACGGTTTAAAACTTGAACCTATCAGCCCACAGGCCATTCTTACAACGCTCAACGCAACATGGTGAGGTCCATGTAAGAGGACTGCGGTGTATGTCGATAAATATGTCTCATTCTAAGTTAATAAAAACATAACTGTTCATTATGTAGGTCTTATGTAACATAGCTATGGATATTATATTGCATTTCTGTCAATAGATCCTCCTAAATATTACACACTGAACCTTTAAATCTATTTAGTGACTTCTGTGATTGGCTCTAATGCAGTGTGTCCTTTTGTTTTGTCTGGCTAGGTGTGTTTTTCTTTACTCAGGCAAGATCTCTTTTGCGCAATCTTGATTTCAGTCAGAATACCCGATTAAACACACACATAATCCAATACACATTGGTGGCAGCAGAGCCTGATGAATGTTCTTGTTCAAGACGCAGACTGTTGTTCAGCATGGTACGGTCGGAGCAAAGCAGCTCGCTTGTGTGTTCCCCACCATCCCCCCACTTCCGTGACCTCCACTGGCTTCCTTCCGCCAGAGACTCAAGACTCACTTGTTCACCTGGACTCTGCAAAGCCTCCATCCTTCACCCACCACTGCTTTGTAAGTCGCTTTGGGCTAAATGCCCAAAATGTAGATACAGAATATCACCATCATTACTAAATGTCCAGAGGCACGTTATAGAAACCTGTTCTCTTTACATCTGAGGGTCTTTTTGGCCCCATGTGGAACTGGTTCATTATGGAGAAAGTTTTAAGCTTTAATAAAATGTAAATTGCTCTCCTATAGATGTGATTTTGAGGGTTACAGCTCTTTATCCTGCTTTTATTTGTGCTTCATTTCTGTTCTCTAAAAGATGATAATATTATGTAGGTTATTATCTAGGTTCATGAGTTTTGTAGTTTTGTTCATGCTTATTGTTTGTGTAGATGTCTTAACAATTTATCTACATAAACAAAAAATGCTCTTGTTTGAGACGCAGCAGTAGATCACACAGGAACAGGAAGCTGCTGCATTGCATAGATATTATCTCGATTTTCACTCCCCCTCAGTCTAAACCTCCTCCAGCTCTGCCTCATGCTCCACTCATTAGCAGTGTTAACTTGGCAGTGTGTGTTGAGGGCTCAGGGCTTACATATTCCAGATGTTTCAAAGCGCCACTTGCTTCGTCTTGGGTTGAACTCTTAAGTGGAGGGAAGACACAGGGAGAAGGTTATACAAGCTTTCCACTGTCCTTTTTTAGAGAGCTCACAGGCGAAAGTTCAGAGGTCAGGGGACGGCGAGACTCCACCACTGCCTTTATTCAGCACCAGCCAATTTGAATGGGCTGTTATTAAGGATTAGTATCTACAGCCAAAGCAGGTTACTTAGTTTTGAGACTAACAGAACTTAGTCTGGAGGTAAAAAAGGTATATTAGTGCAGTCAGAAGAAAATTTGAAGCACCTTATTGCTGCTCTGTTGGGCCCTGAAACCCACAAGAGTCCAATCTGATTGGTTGAAAGCATTTCAGTGACAGCCAGAGGGGAATCGGCAGAGACAGAGGTAAAGCAGAGGAGGAGGAGGAGGAGGAGGAGGTCCCTAAAGGCACAACCAAGATTACAATATGAGATCATTTGAGGTGAAACTGTATTGTAAGCAGTCGTCGGCCAGTGTTCCCTTACTGAAAGTTTACTTTGACTACAATTTTAAAAACACAGTCGGGTAACGGTCCAACGCAGGAAATGTGGCGGACCTTTCTTTTTGATTCTAGGACTAAAAAAAAACACAATACATACACCTGGGAAGCTTTTATGAAACTTTTCTGACTTCTTTTAGTT